>CM044554.2:21371888-21679388 GCA_024416835.2 Perccottus glenii | reverse complement strand
GCTTGATGCCATGAGCTCATCACTAATCATGTTTGAGGCTCCACATTGGTGTCTGTAGGCTTGATTGGATTGGCTGTGTGCACAATGGATGATGTCATGCATGTAACCTGGCGCTGGCCCCACTGTGCCATTGGAATGAGAAGTGTGCTAATAGCAACGCAGTTACAGCCTAGGCTAAGCCACAATGGCAGTCCAGCAGAAAATAAAGACAAAGGCCTTTTTACTTTATTCACTTGTTCTTGTTGGCTTTGATTCATACACTTCCATTTAGACAGGACACACCATCACAACGTTTATGGAGCTGCTTGGAAGTTGAGAAATATTAGTGGTATGAGTCACAGACATGCCCTTTCTGGCCTGGTAGTGCTTGAGACAATGCACAGAGCCTTGTTTCTGGAGGGTTCAGAAGAAAAGCACAAACCCTGATATGGGTTGTATTTTAGCTGTGGGCTGTGGATATAACAAAATAAGCTATGTAAGTAATTAGATATTTTAGAAACAACACTCTTTTGTGTCACATCTTTTGGCCATTTCTAATACAATATTTTGTTATTTCTAGAACAAGACCAGAGATCAAAAAGTGTGGTACTAATGTTTTTTTTGTTTTTTTCTTGGTGTTTTAATTCTCAGTCAACATGCTGTGTGTTTGTCTACACAATCTTAGCTGTTTTAGTGGATTGAACTGAACCATAGAGTTTGATGGAAAGGGGTTTGAAGTCAGAGATGTACTTGCTACTTGAGTTTGCTTATGTGTGCACAGGAGGATATCCCAGAATAGGCTTGATGTATCTGTGTCATAGGAAATTAACATGATATATATGCAAGGTCCAATATGGATATCACAGCTGGGATGGCAGTTGTTTTGCAAAGGTCAAGTGACCAAAAATGACATGAGCACACACTCATAAGTTTAAGTTTACAACTCTGCATTACGTGCATTGCAGCCACTCACAAAATCAATATTCATGCACCTTGCAACATATACTTTGATGTTGTTGATTGACAGCACCAGTACAAGTAGCACAAGTATATCTCTGTCCCACGATGCATGAACACAGACTGTCCACTTGCTTCTCTACAATGTTGTCATTTGTCATGGGAAGTGTGAGGACTCTTACATCGCCCCCTTCTCTGTCCTCGCCAATCTGAGGTGACAGAAATGGAGACTGAATGCTTTGGCAGAGAAAACCCATCTGTCACCGTGGCAACTAAGAGAGGAGGGAAAGGAGTAGGGGTATTAACAGAGACACAGCTATGGTCTGTCAATCATGCTGCCTCCTGGAGCCTCTGGATATGAAGTCAGAGGATCGATAGAAACCAAGAACAGACAGGTGGAAAACATACATCAGGACCAAATGTGAAGACAAATAGACACATGTTTTTTTTAAGTTTCTGTGGTGAGAGATAGTGCTCACAGTGGCTACAATTAAATCTTTCAAACATGAAGGCTGGAGCATGACCGGAAGGCTAAAGAATGGGTTTAACTGCTGAGTTTATGGACATATTCAATTGTGATTACAGACTTCCTTTGACTCTCCTTTCCTCTGAGGCTCTTGGCTATCTCACTTTGATTCCTCTTTAGAGCCATTGACTTTATAATTATGTCTCTGCTGTCATCATTTCAAACTTCACTAGGCATGTCCCATTTATCACTGGCAAAAAGCCTATAACAACCTTTCAACACACTTTGCTTAAATGGTCTGAGTGAGGACAGATCCTCTTGGCTGTGTTTGCAGAAAATCTTGGCTAAAACAGTAAAAACGGAGGAAATAAGGAAGAGTGTATCTTTACAAATTGGTTAAAATCCTGACTTATAAAGGTGCTTTTTGTAAATTAAAGTGTGTTGTGTGGAATTGTTTTGCTGCCAATTGTCACCAAAAATGGCCAAAAGCTACACACCCCACCTGTTGCATCTGTGCAGTCTGTAGCTATGGCAACCGTTAAGCATTGTATCCCAGAAACTATTAAAGCAGCATTTTAACAAGATTAAGTCAGTTGATGGGAAGCTTGTTTCTGGATAAAAATAGAAGTTGGCAAGGGAACAAGGATTGTTTAAACATTGAAAGTTATACGTTTTGTAAATTACACACTACCTTTAATATCACGGCAGCATATCAGTGAACATGGCCTTTCAAAGTAATTCAAACAATGTGTTCAATGATCCTCAAAGGAATTCTCTGACATATTTCACTAGAACAGATAAAAACTAAACTGAAGACTACTGTTCTGTTGTGTTCAGAGGAATGAGCACATATGGGACATACACTACATAAAGTGGTGGCTGTGCCTGGGACACATGAGATGCCAGGAGCAAAGCTGTCAACATGGATCCTATACAGCTTCACAGTGACCTTGGCTGAACCAGTGAGCCTTTCTCTCCATCTCAGTGTCAAACACAAGGCAAGACATGTGTTAGAATTTGTCACGCTCTTGTGCTCTGAAAACGCCACGTGTATACATCAACAACAGTAAAGATTACACACAGTGCTGCAAAATATTGTGACTGACAGGAATTTGGATCAGCACTGTTGGGATATATCTTTCTGTCTTCCATCAATCAACTGAGGAACGTTGTGTTCATTTGGATTCACAACAGGTTTGAGGATTTCCGTAGCTCTGTATCTGTGTTGGTCCTCCATATTTGTTGTCATCAGAAAGCCCTGGCCATCTTTGTTATTAGTACATAAATAGCCATTGACTCCCATTTAAAATACACTACCAGAGCAATTTGATTTCTGTTCAAAATATCATTATTTGTGGTGTTTTCATGGCAACCGTTGAAAAAACATTTTCAAACATTATCAATGTTTCTGATACTCCCAGATTTGGATAATAACCCCCCCCAAAAAAAAAAAAAAAATGCAATTTGCAAATAAGGAATGGAAAAACAAATGATTTATTTTCTTATAGACACGCAAAGAGACTTTAATAACTAAAACTGGCATTTAAGGGGTTAAAATTCAGAAAATTCATAAATATGTGTTATGTTAGGTGAGGACTAAAGTTTATGATGGTATCCATGAATAAACTGGAAAATATATGTTGACACATAAAATATCTGTGGGAATCTTTAAAAAAAAAATTTTAGTCTGAGGGACAGATGGAGCACAAAATCAAAGGACGCCCAAGAGACAAATAAAAAAAGTGGAAGTAACATTCATTCATTCATTCATTCATTCAGGACTTCACAAGGACTTCCCTTCAAAAAAACAAGAAAGCCTCAGGAACCTATACATACTCAGCGGATGATTGGCATTCAAGGCAGGCACAGTACATGTCAGGAGCATTATATATAATTACTGCTTCTTGTGGGGAACAGTGAGGGGTAAGTGTTGTGTAGGAGGAGAGTGCTGTCAGGTGAGGAGAGGGAAAAAAAGCTAGTCTCAGGCAGATAGGTTCAGACTGAATAAGATTTAACCCTGATAAACCACTTACTCTTTTCATCATCAACCTCGGTTGTCTTTCATACTGCCTTTTCCCCATTAGTTTATTGCTTGTTCACTTAAATATCAAACCCACAAAACCACTCTGAGCCACTGTTCTTCCCATTCAATCAAAATAAACAGTTCATTTTGAGCTATGGTACTTGTAAAAGTAACTTGTATCTCACTGTAGGGAGTTCTGCAACCCACACAAGTCAATAAACATGATGCCCCAGAAACTAAAAATAACCTAGATTTTGAACATAGTGGCAAAAAGTTCTTGTCAAAATTTGAAACATGGTATTAAGTAATCAAACCTCAATCTGCGAGAGATCAGTTGGTGATGAGGCACAAGTAGAAATATAGAATGAGATACTATTGAATTGAGCGATACTTCTTAATTAAACATCCATGACTTTACATGTGTGAATTACTTTGGCTTGTGCACCTGTACTATGGCTAGTTTAGAGTATTCCTTCTGTTCCTCGCTCCTGTCTCAGAGCCTGCTGTCCTAAACTTCTTTGTCTTAGCTCCGAACAAAATATTCTGCTCTTGTTTTGGATCTCTCTGTTCTTGTTATTGCTTCTGTTCAGCTTTGCCAAATTCTGGCTGCCAGAGGGTGGCCTGTGGCTGAAGAAAAGAGATCCTCGCCCTCCCTCTCCACATCAACAACAACACCTCATTCTGAGTATGAGGAGGGGTATGGGTTCGGTGGTGTACACAGCGAGAGCCATTGGTCAGAGGAGACAGAGCGGCGCCTTGGGAAAAGTGGATTGATTGAAAGGGGCAGCAGACTGAACTCGGATTTGGCATTGACAAATGTTTTGCCATCTCGCCATCTTTACAATTATCAGTGGGCTAACAACAGACAGACAGCAAGGGTCCCTGAAGCAGAAAGACCTCAGAAAATCTCTACTGTCAAGTCTTTCAGGTCACTACTCAGGCTGAGTGCCTATTCATTTCTGTCTCCTACTCATCTTCTAGCACAGAGGACATTTAGCACAACAGCGGCGACCAGAACATTCTCATGTTACATCATAGTTCCTTTTTCCATGTTACTACTCCTCACTCATAGTCTGATTATTATTAGTATTAGTATAAAGCAGCTCAAATCAAGCAAAAAGTCATAGTTGATACATTTGTTTGTTGGTGGCATTATAGTAACTTTACTCCACAGTGCATAGTCTGTTCCACGGGACCAGCTGGGAGGGCTCCTGTTAAAAGTGTTTGCAAAAGGACTGGTACTTTAAATAAATACTCTGTTAATAATTGATCAACCGCAGTTATCCAATCAGAGCAGTGCCATGTTGTTTACATTTGTAACGTTAAGCAGTTGCTACATCTTCAAACCTAAAAGACGCCTAGACCCGTCAGTGCTGCCACCTCATTAAACACAACGAGCCGGTAAAGCCAGGCTTCGGACCACACATATTTTGCTTGGAGCAAAATTGATTTTTGCAAGTTTGTGAACTCCAAAATCTTGCGATCTCAATAAACATGCATTTTAGTTAAATCCCCAACTCAGATCAGTTCACTTTGTGCCATACCTCTGTCTAGCTACTCTCTACTCTGTCGAATAAAGGTTTTCAGTAAAATATTTATATAATATATAATTTTGTGTCACTGTTCCTACTATTTATATTATGACCCTTTAACATTTTTATACATGGCAAACCTTGCACTTTAAGATAAAGACAAATGGAGATGACTGCATGTTTAAACTCAATTAGCCTATATAAATAAACGTGCTCTCCGGGCCTTTTTTGTCCATGCAGGAAAGCCAAATGAATACAACTGCAAGGAGATACAATAATTCTCTGGAGACACATATTTAAAAATAATAGTGTGTCAGTGCCCATTTCAAAGTCATCTCCATTTAGCATCTTTAATAAAATAATGCTATGATAATATATAGCCACTCTATTCCTATAATGTATATGTGCTCTGCTTTTGAATTGGCTTAGTCATGCACTCGATCTATGAGCAGTGCTTTCTTGCCTACACTGCCTGCTCGGTCGAGGGCTGCCTTTTGAAGCTTATTAACAGCTCCACATGTTGCTGTCTTGCGGGCAAACAAGGCATAATGTGGGTGTTATGTTCTGCATGCAAATGAATGTGAGAAAATGAGACTTGGAGGCATTGTGAAAAGCAACACTGAGCGGCCGTCGTTGAGACGCGTTTAAAGTGGGCCCATGAAGGGATGTCTTGAAAAGTTGTTTTGAAACTATATCGACAGCTTTTCTCACATGAAAAGGGTCACAACAACATTAAGAAGTTTTTTTTATAATGACAAGGGCAGTATTGAAATAGCACAAACTGTACTGCCACTGTGCCCCTGTTTTATCGTCACATATGAAACAGTTTGTTACCATCGTCTGCTGCACTGTCACAGCTCCAGTCCAAAAGGTAACATCATAGATTGGGGGACAACAGGTTGTACACACTCCCTGCTTGCCCCAACAAAGACCTTTGGCTCTCTGCATCTCCTCCACTTTGTTATTTCTCTCCTTTGCTGTCTCCTTAAAACACTTCCCTTCAGATGAATTCAACTCGTCCAGTGGCTTACATCTGAACATATATTGTAAACCTGTCCCTGAGTGGAGTCTCCAGATTGGTTTAATGGGTTTTAATTAACTCTGGTTTTAATGGGAATACAGTGTGGCTCTGAATGCCCAAGTGAGGTCTGCACAATAAGAAAAGAAATTGCCCTTTCCATTGGGGAGTGGAGTATAAAACGTGACTTTGAGGCTCCATTTTGTTTGGACAAATACTATACATGCAAAAGTGTGAGTGTTAGTGTGTGTGCATGTTAATCTCTCTTTGCCTATGACCTTCAAGAGGAAAACATCACTTTAAGAATCATTTTGGAGTTATTCCCATTCTGAAATAAATCCACTAATTGAGGACGTCTGTGAGTGTATATTTATGAAATAAAAGGTTTTGGCAACAGAAACAAGGATACACTGTAATGCTCCTGTAAATTAGAAATACTTGGCTGGGCTCTTGGCTGGGCTCTTGCGTGTGCGTGTGTGTGTGTGTGTGTGTGTGGGGAAGCGCTTCGTGTTATCAAGCCATAGACAGTAACCCTTTCACAGGAAGTAGCCTTAAGCTCTTTTAAAGTAAAGACGCATACAGTGGACAAAATCCTACAGCGCATGTTGTCTTTGCATATTGGTCCTTGAGTGTTTACTATATGTATTGTGTCTATTTTCTGGACACGCTGTAGGATACTGAAACAACAAGTTTGGTTGTATAATAAATTAAAGCCTGTTGTTGATGATACTGGAAATCTGTCTCAAGCTTTAGCAGCGACCCTTACATTTAAGGTTTACACTAAAAACACCAAAATGAAAGAAGTCCTTTGGGCGGAAGACAAAAAGTCACGCTTAAAAACATGTCCAGCTGTCTAGACTTAATGAGCAAGTAATGTAGCCGATGTATGTATATCCTACGTCTGAATGTATGTAGGTAGGTCGGCTGTATGTCTTGTATCTTGTGTCATTGTTTCGTGTTTATATGTATATGTACACGTGTCCATGACTGCATGGCATCCTAAGTGTCCACAGTGGCTTTGAAACATCGGCTCTTATTTTGAATACCGAAAGCGGAACTCCCATCATTCCGCTCGCTTGACTCGTGTGAGTAGTTCCCAGTCCTCACCCGTGTGTAATCACTCGCAGGACGTGTTGATATGCTGTGCGTTAAGCCGTGTCTCCGTGGCGCAGGACCGGATAGGACAGTTACGCCACGCCTTCAGGGACGCACTGCTTCACGGCGTCAGCTCTGCGTAAAGGTTCGCTCTTGAACTGCTGCAAACCCGTCCAGTGACAAGACGTTTCTCTTACTGCCATCAACACAACATAACGCGTTTACAATAGTTTACTGTGCCTCTGGAACCCACCTGGACACCGTGTTTTTAAAATAATTTGGGATTATTCCTAGCGACTTTTTTATTGATCTGACATCGGCTAAAACTGGGATAAAGGATGGGCATCAGAGTCTAGTGCTGGTAAGTAAAAGTCATACATTAACATATTGAAATGTTGCTCACGCCCACGGTCATAGTGCGTGAGTGTTTTGTGCGGGAGAGCAAGGATGTCAAAGCGCCCTGTAATCAGCAGCTCCTGTGATTGCCCTGACCCGAGCACCTCGTCGTCACAGTGCAAACTTTATAAGCAACAGTGATGACATCAGGTATGCTGATCTGGTTATAGATACGAGCTTGCATCATTTTACTACAATGAAAACATCTCTGTGGCGTGAGTCAGCGGAGCGCGTCTGGGCTTTAGGGCGTGTGATGGGGTCCGGCTCTTTTTAGGGGCCCGGGGATATGTATCTTTTGCGCTTACATAGTAATAGGACACGATAAGGATATGTCTGCAGGAGCCAGATTGACATGTTGCTTAAGACAATGTACATAGCAATAAAAGGGATATCAACTGAAAGCTCATTTGGTTATTCTGTTATTTAGTCTATAAATCTGGCTCCAGTGGTGCAAAGCGTATCACATTTTGGTAATAATTAGCATGCATTAACGTGTAAGTGCAACATCTACTGCACAAGCTGCTGGACACGTCTCATACTTCTCAGTCTCTTTACGGCTTTCTGAATGTTCATGCACACAATTATTGTTTTTGAGACCAAAAACACCAAACAGGTGTGGCACCAGTGACATTTGGCTCCAATCTACTTGGAATGAAAAAAATCTGCATCATCCACCTATAAGCTTGAAAGTAGCCTCTTTTACCTTTGGGCATTGAATGTATCCGCTTGCTTTGCACAGCTTACCAAATAGAAGCTGAAAGGATTTGTTATCAGGCTCCCACAGCTTACCGCCAGCTACATGAAAGTCTTGTAGCTCTGTCAGAAACCAGTTTGGTAAAGAGACATCCTAGCCGGGATTGTTGATATTACCAGTAAAGCCACTTAGCACTTCCAGACCCCCCTGCCTCTTTGCCCCCCAGGAGTAAGGGGAATCACATTTCTCTCAGCACTTTCTCAAAAACATGCCTGGTTTATCTTTTGAACCCCCCACCAGCCCTTTCTGTCAGTTTGGGATGCAACCCTGGGAAATGCATATTTGCTCCCTTTCACCTGCAGTGGCAGTGTGTGCCCTCATGTGTGCACAGAGGGGCTGAAAACAAACACTTCTTGTGCTGTGTTCTGCATTCTGAGTGAGAATTTCCCTTGTTAATGTGTTTCTATAGTTTCGAACATTGCATGCCACTATATATAAACACTAAATCATTCCTATTTTTGTTTCGTTTTATTTTGAATTCGATGACAGGTTGTTTGCAGAGTACAGTAGTTTGGGGATGTACAGCTGTGAGTCACAAGAGAAAGGAGTGTGTCAAGAATCATTGGAAACAGGTTGGCAGGTACAGACACAATCTTCAGCACATGTTCCCTCCAATTCAGGCCAAGTCTGCTGAGAATAACAGGTGTGCCATTAATGAGGCCATCATTTGGGTTTGACGTGAGATGGAGACTGAAACCTGGGGATTGTTTGTGCTGTAGAGACACTCGGAGGCAGGGTCCGTCTGGGCCAGGTCGACAGGAGGGTAAACACAGTAGTCTGATAGCAATGACAGGTTTATCACCGCCACAAAGTTTATGGCTGTGTGAATGTCTGTGCAGAGGAAGGGGTTGGTGTGTTCTTGAAGGATTCATGCGTCACATGATATTATACGACATAGCCACTGTACTGTATCACAAATACTACTGTATCATTCACTATGTTATGTTGCCGATGTCACAATGAAGTGGCATAAAGCTTGCTTCAGCTCATCATTATATTTGTTCCCTGCCCCAACATAAAAAAACAAAAACGTGACTCTTAATTTTTAATAGAAAATCTCTCCAAAACATTCAATGTTTAATTTACATTTTTACGTTAGAACATTAGCTGCCCATTTGGGTTTTTAGTTCAGCAACTTCAGTAGTTGTTTGCAGTCTGTAGGGAAAAGCCAATGAGGATGTTTTGGACTTGTTATTGTATAGCTTTGCTGGTGTAATTTTGTAGAGTTGGGGGTTTACACTGGTTCAAATTAGATTCTGCATTTGGGAAATCCCTAAAACTGTCAAGAGTACACCACAATTTGTGCCTTTCCACACACTGTTTACTATTCAATTCTCAACAAGCTCAACCTCCAAATTGTGAAGCAATGCACTCTTGACTTTTTACTTACACAGCTCCTTAGCCCCGCAGGAGCTTATGGCACAGTTGTGCTGAGCCTTGGTACCTGCCAGTCCAGATGTCTGGATGTCCTTCCACTGACACAAGGATGATGGGAGTGATCTCGCTGACACAGAGTTCACTCTTTAAAATATTTTGTCACAAACGACCACTCTGTCACCAAGGTGAAAGGCACAGTGATGGAACAAGAGCTGGTGATGGAATAAGGGCAAAAATGGGGGTGTCGCAGCAGGGACTCAACAGGCATCTAATTACTTCCCAACATGAGCCTCGGCTCCATGGAAACGCTCTCCAGAAATGCTCCTAGCTGCCTCCACATGGCCTGCATTCTGTCAAATAGCTCCTATCGATGAACTGCCTCAGTGGGGTCAAAAAGCAGTGCAATATGATTAGATCACAAAGGCCTGATCAATAAACAACTGGAATCTAATTGATTACTCCATTGACTATAGGATAAAGTTAGTCAAAGTAATATGAACAATTTAAATTTGCATGCTTTCACACAACATTAAAAACTCCTTCTTTAAAATGATAAAGCGTCATTGTAAACAACAGATTAATTAATAATCATCACAAATAATGTATATTATACTTATCAAGGTTTATTCACTTTGTGGGGTTTGTGACCTCAGCTCTTCAATTAAGACACACGAGGCAGGACTCACAAACAAACCAGGCCATGGCCATGCATTTCTGTAACACTAATTAATGTAATTGAGCATCATATATCAGCCGTGACACAACCACATGGCCTCTGCCGAGGCTCGATGTAATGAGAAGATAGATTTACTTTAACGGGAAAGAAGGCAGCCATAACAAACTTAATAATGTTTGGATATTGGATTAGTGAATGTTACGGTTAGAGCTACGGCTGCGCAGGATTCATTGAGAGAAATGCAGTGTGAACTGAACGATTTTAAAAGCTGTATGAATAACTGTAACTGCCACATCTTTCTGTTTAATTCTTGATTTCCTTCTTCATTTCTATATATATTCTTCCACACTGTCAATGAGTCATAAGCAGTGCTTAGGCAAAATCCAGCCTTTGAGTCTAGTCCGATTCCTCCTCATAAAGCTTTTTATTGAGAGTGTTGCTAAATTTGAATGTTAGAAATAACACATGACTGTTTTAGAGCAATATGACTATTTTGAAAAACAGATTCAGGCCACTCTCGGTGATTGGTGCCAATTTGATGTTATACTCCAATTATCTCTGAGTAATATGTTCGATTGCTTGGACCCATCATGTGTCAAAGACCTCTAAATCATTCCACTTCAAAAGTGGCTTTTTAAAAACGTGAAGTAGTTTAAACGCAGTTTCGGCAAATGATGGTGCTTGACTTTTTTAGTTGATGCTAATTATGAATTTATTTGATGTATATCTGATATGTAATACACAGTGTGCGTTTTTTTATTTTATCTTTGTCTGCTATATTCTAAATGATAGACAAGCAATGCCTTGTCTTTTGTAGAATGACTTTAGTTGGACTTTTGCACTCTCAGTCCATTTCAGCACGCCCATACACCAACAGAAACACACACACATGCAAATAAGTGTGTCCACACTCGCTCAGGAATGAGGATGACTCCACATGCAGGGTGTGTCCATGTAGTCCATGTGGGCTTTGCGCTGAAATAGATGGAGTTGTTATATGTAAAACAGGTGCCTGGCTGTTACTGTGACCGTTTCAGAGACTTAGGGGGAATTCCTGTGATGGGATGTTGGGAGCGTGCCACTGGCAGCTCCCAACCTCTGTCGTAGCACAAACAGAGGCTGGGGAATGGGTGGGGAGTTGAATTCCTCGATGGTAACTCAATACTATTTCTCACTGCTATGTGGGTGCAAGTGTGCATGCATGTGTTTTTGTAAGACACAATGCTCTCGCTTGTTTTCAGATCCAAACACACTCCATTAACCAAAGCCAAAAGCCATCTGCACTGATTCTGTTGCAACTTGTGTGTGGTGACATGTGTGGTTTGTGTTTCTTTACTGTTGTGAACAGTGGACTTCAGCAGCCAATTTACCTCAGCATTCGGTCTGGATGCCAGCACACTTTTGGGCTCCTGCTGGGACTGGGGATGATGGTCAAGGCTGTGGGCCAAAGAGCATCCCATGCCAGCAGATCCCACTGGCAGAGCAAGCTGTTGAACAGCCATCTGTATAGGCGTCCCAACTGGGCTGATTGGAAAGTAGGGCGTGGAGCAGGAGTCTAGTGGGAATGTTTGGGAAATAAGGGAAGAAGTGGCTGGATGACAAAGAAGTATTTACTCTCCTTTAAGCCCCTGCTATCATGAGAATACTCACTTTTCATTATTTTAGCTTTCAAAGAAGGCTGCACACAATTTATGCCGGAGCTGTAATACACAAAGGTAAAAAAACAGTGTCAGGAATTAAAATAGCCATAGCTCTGCTTTTTAGAGCATGGTCTCTAAATAGATGAAGCACAGGAATTGAAATGTGTTGAAGGAGCGAACATGTGGATCCAAAATTAGAACGTGTTAAAAGAATTGCTTTGCCAGAAAAAGGTCTGCAGAGGGAAAAGGACCTTAGTGAGGCTGGCAAGAGCCAAGCTTAACATTCTGAATACCTAGTCTGTCTGTGCCTCAGCCCTGGGAGTTTATAACCTCCTCACCCTGCTCCACAGCTCACCTTTTCTGCCTTATTATTGTCCTATACATCCTGTAGACAGACATGAGCTGCAGCTTTAAAACAGTCCCTTTATCTTTTTGAAACAGAAGACAACCACAGACACATAACACTACTATTACACTCTTTTTGTACATTTGGTACTGTGCTGCTACTTTAAGAATACATTACATCTGCGGTTACACTCTTGCAGTTCCACGATGCTTCACAGTATCATTTTAGTAAGGGTTAAATCATATCCAGGAGAATGTAAAAAAAGGCAAAGAACGATTGTACTTCCTAATGCTTGTAATACAAATGATTTGTTTCATAATTAACTGTTAATATTATTGTAGTTTCTATGGGGAAACTGTGAGTTGTTGGCTTTTAGCTCTTAGCTTTTATTTAGTAGAAGATAAATAACCCCAACAGTGGTGCCAATGAATAAAATCAGCAGTGTCAGATCTAATTTCACGTGTAAAACCACTGTCTCAAAGATGTATTTAAATGTCTCCAACTGAGGACAAATCCAATGCTGAGCCAACAAGTATGTTTACAGCAATGCCCTTAGAGCAGCTTTGACACACTACAAATCTGTCACTGTACTCATTGTGCCCACAGTGTGTAACCTTAGGTCTGAACTTTGACCGCTAAGGGCTTAATGATAGAGGTCAGACGGCTTTAATTTGCTCTAAATAACATTCTCCGTCTTAATGGAGTCCCATTGTGATCCTCAGTCGTTACCCTTTAACTCATCTGCGGCTGCATGTTGGCAAATATGATTGACACATACGTAACTATGCAGGTTGACAGGTTTTACAGAAACAAGGCAAGAGATGGTTAGTTGAAAATAAGACATTTAAGCTCTTTGATTGTGTCAAAAATCTCATTGATTCACTAACACATTGTCACATAGGCTTTACACCTTAATACACCCAGACAGTAGAGGGTGCCAATAAAGATGTGCATCTCCAGACAGTGCTTTCTAATAATCATGACAGAAAAAAGCAGGCGGATCCCTGATGGCAACGATAACAGTCAAACAGGAATATGAGTCAAACACACACAAATGCACTGCGAGGGCCACGAACAATGACACTAGCACAGCTGTCTAGACAAAGCACAAGCTGCCGCAGGCTGGCTGCTGGAGATCTCAGGGGGGATTAAGACACACATTCACCTGTTCCTGGCTGCTTGGTTCTCTTGATGTATTTTCATGCAGTGTTGATGTAAGGTGACAGCCACTGAGGGAGCTGTCTGTGTGGTAGGCTATGGAAAACTTGTCAGACATTCAGTGTGACGGAAAGAACTTGGTCACACAACTGGATACGATTAGAAAGATATTTTGGGGCGCAGTGGCTCAGGTTGAAGAGTGGTTGTCTTATAACTGGAAGGTTGGCAGTTTGATTCCCGCTCTCCCCAGTTCATACTTGTCATTGTGTCCTTGGGCAAGACCCACCTTGCCTCCAGTGTCTGTGGCTCTGATGTATAAATGTGATAGTATGTTTGTGTAGGCACAAAATGGCTGCCACATCTCCACCACCAGTGTGTGACTGTGGAGTGAATGAATAATGGACTCTGTAAAACGCTATATAAATCCAATCCATTATTATTTAGCATTTTAGATTGAGTATGTATATTATTAAAAGGGAGGTTAACTTGGGTCAACCTTTCTTATTAATCAACCTACAGTGTTACCTTTAATGGAAGTGTGTAGAAATCGTGTAGACTTCACAATCCAACCTACTGAAGTTAAAACAAATAAACACTTTGCAGTACAATGTTGTCTCAAGGTAAAAACTAAATCATAATTTTTTTAACATGTATTTGAAAACAACTATTTTGTTTTAGCAGAGCAGTTCCTTATGAATACGGTTTGTGATTGTCAGTTAAACATAATCACTTTGACATTGCCCACTGCTCTATAAAGCAGTCTGATCTGGAGACTCCTGGGATGTAACTGTGCAATTTTCTTGAAATTGCCGCTCTAATGTTAAGTACTGTTTTGGTTCTCCCTGCAGATGCATCATTCTCTTCGTAGTAAAAACAGTAATAGTCGTATTAGTTTTTACTGAATGAGAAAAAAGTCACAAGGCAGTCACATACACATGAATGGTCTATCATAAGATCTATTTGAAATGCTGGAAAGGAGCGAGGAGGAAGTGATGGGGAACGATTAGGAGAACAGTCATTAACAGTGCGGGCACGTTGAATAAACCGCTCCTTTTGGCCTGTACATTTATGAATACAAATAGTGTGTGTTGGTTTGTATGGGCCACAGATAATCTCTTGGATTTACCCACAGACAGTCTTCCTGTCAGTCACTGTCCTCGGTGTTGTAGTAGTGGCTTTAATTGTCTTTAACTGATCTTCTCTGAAGCAACATGTAACGTATTGCATGTGGGTTAGCACAAGGTCACCATTGGCTTATGCCTTTTAGAAGTTATTCTGTCTGTGCATTTGCATTGCAGGCTTAGTGCTTTAGTGCTTAGACAGAAACACACTATTGCTTGTTGCCTGCTCAGTCAAACACTCCTCTTATTCATCCTCCAGGCTTGAGGAGGGTTGTGCAAAGTGAATGCATGATTATGGCTCTGAGCCGCTGAAAGAAGATGGTCTCCCTCCTTAACCACAACATACACTATGTGTGATATTATAGTGGGTGTCAGTGATGTACTTAAAAGGAAGGATGTTAAAAAAAAGCAATGTGGATAGGTACCCATCCCCCAGCCTTTTGAGTGCCTGTCTGTGTGTTTGTGTCTAGGTGTGTACAAACGCATGAATAAGTACTCAGCAGGCAGAGGAATGAGGAGAACAAAGACAGCTGAACTGTTCAAGCGGGAAACTTGACCTTTAACCCAAGGGACACATGACACTGGCTTCTCGAAGTTACTGAGAGGTGCAGGGGGATGGAAACCTGAAGGTCACACAAAGATGGAGATTCTAGAGTTTCCATAAAAGTCTATAGTGTTTCCTATTTTCTGTTGTCTTGTAATTCAAGTAGTCAGGTTGATTTCTATTTGAACCACAGTATCTTTTTCATTTGACTAGAATAGAATAGTGCTAGAGCATAGTGCTATTTAATGCTTTAGTAAAATAAATGTAAGATTTACAATATGTCCTGAAGAATATGTTTGACATTAGTCTGTACATCTGTTTAAATTTTTGTATGTTACTCACATTGCTACAATCAGCCCTTTTTTTGACTCCCGTAGGCATTATGGATTTATTTTTGACCGCTAACCATGCCTTAAGGCGTCCAGAGACTGCAGTTGTCCTTGGTAATTCAGGTAGACATAGTTACCAAGGATTTGCCATTTTTTCTTTGAAAGTAAGAACAAAACAAATGTATTGTCAGATGTGTTATTTGTTATTGTTTTAAGATATTTTATTTCCTTCAAACATTTCTTTCCCAGCATCAGGATGTTTTCATACTTTTGTAGTCGCTGTACTCTAGTGTGAAGTATAGTAAGTGCTTTTTCTCTACAACAACTGCACGGATGCTTCATTAGGGAAGAGCCTGTTGAATATTTTAAACATGTAACCCAAAGCGTTACCTACAGGAACAGACATACAGAGCAGAGATTTGAGGCCGTACAATGGCTGCTCCGAGGCAGCAACAGTCTCCACGGCGACTGAATGACCCACATTCTGTGTCTTCAATGTGGGAAACGGGCAGCTGTTGGAGGGCACTCTTTATCGTCGATGATGGCAGCGTCTTTCCCGCTGAGAAGCAGTCAGCTTTCCATTTAGTTGTTAATCAAGCTATACATTATTAAGAAACCAAAGCTAGCTAACAAAGATCTAAATGTATATAGCCTATTTGATGAGGTCCTGCGGTGTATCAGGAAATGTACTCTGCATTTGTTATAAACCACAGTGACTAGAACTCAGCTACTTCCTCTTAAATTTCCAAATTAAACTTATCCTGGTTCCTTTTAGTCAAAAATGCTGACTGTGATGGTTTTGTCTGTGTTTCAGCCAGGAATGCCCCAGACTGTGTGCTCAGGCACCATGTTCACCACTCCCAGTGGCTACAGCCCCCATCTGGCCTGTGCTGAGTCTGGGGAGGAGGAGGCTCCACAAGAGGGTCCGGGGCCCGGGGCGTGCTTGGCCGACGGGCCCCCTATCACCTCTGCCTCTTTGGACACTCTTATCCAGAACCTCGTGCCCACTGCCGATTACTACCCCGAGGTAAATGTCCTAAACACAGCATAAACAGACACAGTTCAATATGGGCTCCTACACAAAGTCAATTTTAGTTTATAGCAGCAGCAGCCTGTTGGGTTACTAGCCCCATGTGTCTGTTTTGCGTTAGCCGCTTCCTTTAATTACACTGTTTTCACTGATGCAGGCAGTGCCTTAGTGAAGGTCTCCCTCTTCTTTGACAGAAAGCCTATGTGTTTACATTTTTGCTGAGTGCCCGTCTGTTCATCCCGCCTCCTGAGCTCCTTGCCAGGGTGTGTGAGCTGTGCATCAAGCAGCAGCAGCTGGATCAGAGCCCACTTGATACGGTCAGCACTGCACCATACAAAGACTTACTCAGAGATACACAAGATACACAGACGAGCAGACAAGACTAATATCAGATTAGAGAAAGAAATATAACATACAAACTATTTTTGATTTAGAATATTTTTCTAACTATTTAATTTTTTCCTCAACAGGCGAAAGTACGCAAATTTGGCCCTAAGATCCTGCAGCTCCTAACGGAGTGGACTGAGACATTCCCCTCAGACTTTAGAGATGACAAGATGGTCGGACACCTCAAAGACTTCATCCACAGGATCGCTCCATGTGACGAGGTCAGTCATCAATAGTGTTGTAGTGAAGACCTGCTGTGGGCTTGGCTGGTCTTGATTTTGAAACTACAAAACTAGTCACCAAGATAGATTTTGCATGGAGACCAATGCTAGAAAATGTTGATATTTGGAAGCATTATATATGCCCTTAAAAGCTGTAGCTCTAATGTGAGTAATATTAAATAATTATTAACATCTCCGTCGTGAGAAGGTTGCAGGAGTAAGCAGCTGCGTGTTACACAATGAAGAAGGACAGGAGGAGGCTAGAGGAGTGGCTCTGTTTGGAGCCTCAAGGGAAACATTGAGGGATAGAAAGATGGCAAAAATGGGGGGATGGGAGGATGGAGAGTAGAGGAGAAAAGTAAAAGCAGGAGGTAGGACAAACCGAGTGAGAGGAGAAAGAGGGGAAGGGCAGGTGGTGATAAATGTGCTGCTATTTACGGCTTACTGTATGTGTGTGTACATGTGTGCATACAGATGGGAGCTGCGGCTCTGGGTCATTTGTGAGACACACTGACCTCGCGGCCTCCATGTCTGGTCACAGCATGAGGAACAAGCTCATTCCTGGGCAAAGAGCATACATCTGTGCATATGCAAAATAATTAACAATATATTTGTAATTTCACTATTTAACAAAAAATTACAATGTGCACTTTGCCCTTGGCCTTTTTAAATTTGATCAAAATGTAACTTAAACTAAAACTAATGTTGTGAATGCTTTACAGCCACATAAGAATTCTGTTAATAAGGCACTAGTATACACATTAAAAAGTAATTTGAATTCTTTAAAACATTTATTTGTGGTCAATGAACTGACCATCAAGAAGGGTTTATTATAAACACTAGAACATTGCATGTAAAACATTTTGTATGTCATCCTGCAGAACTCTTAATTACAATGCACTGCCAGTGGGTTTGCTTGCAGGGAATAACAATTTTCAAATATACCAAGTGAAGAGGGGTGGAAAAGCTCCCATTTGTGTTGGACTGAGGGTGACAGGGATAAGAACAGGGGTTTGAACATTTAACAGATGGTTTGGAACACTTAACATAGATATTTAAAGCAAACTCTCAAGACAATCATTTAAAAAAAGGACAAATATTACTCATGTATTACTTTCTACTTTCATATCTTTTGTGATATGAAAAGTAATAATAAAGTTTTTCTGGTCTCTCCTCCAACTCTTGTCTTTGCCCTTTCCTGACCTCTCCTCAGGCGTATTGGAAAACCCTGAACCAGCTGCTGCAGAAACTTAGCCAGAGATTGGCCCTGATGAGCCAGGGGGAAGAGAGCATCGTCAAGGTCTCCCTCAATGCCTCCTCCATCTCTGACAAGCTGGTGGCCTTTAAGACCAAGCCTCCACCCATCCAGAAGGACATACTGTCCATCTGCAACGACCCGTACACAGTGGCTCAGCAGCTCACCCACGTGGAGCTGGTAAGGAGTGACTGTGGAGGTGTGGGTTAGTGGTAGGTCAGAGTGAAAGATAAAAAAACAGATGCACTATGAGAGGAAACAAAAATGGAGAGACATGAGATTTAGTGAACTCGAGGGCGTTAACATTTTTTAAAAGCCACAAAGTAAAAATACAAGTGTGATTAAATGTGTACAAGTCAGATGATGAGTGTAGGGGGTGAAATAGCAAACGGAAATGAGCACAACACTTAACACGATGATCTGGTGGCATTTTAAAGATCCCATGTAGCACAGCCATAATGATTTCTTGTCAGCAATCGCCTCTCTTCTCAAAATGAACAAAGGGCATTATGGAGTGAAACATACATGAACAAAAGACCTCAGCGTATCCTCTCACATGACATGCTCATGCTTCTGTCTCTTCATGTGTGTTTGATGCGGGGCACGTGTGTCAGTGTGTGTGTGTGTGTGTGTGCCTGAGTGCGCTTGTACCCTTGTCAAAGCAGTGACATCACCCCACAAGTCAGTGTTGAGCCCAGGGCGTCTTACAGTGGATGTATGTGACCTGACAGCTTACACTTCAGCACACAATAGGGGAAAGACAGACAATGTACCAAGCTTATACATGATTTGTGTTATTCTGATGTGGACTGAAATGTGTTGTATTGTCTGCATGCAGCACTGTTTTGGTTGCAGATTTTATCACAGGATGAGTCTAATGAGTCATTCTTACTTGCACATGTCTATGTTGTCTTTAAATAGATGTGATACCGTCTCAAGTGTTACATTGAGAAACATGATTCCAATGAGTAATGTCAATGAGTCATTACTTCCTTTATTGATTGTCTCCCATTACAGAAATGAAAAAACTATTAATAGCACCACCCCCGTGTGTGTTTTCCAGGAGCATTTAAGGCGCATTGGACCCGAGGAGTTTGTCCAAGCGTTTGTCCAGAAAGACCCTTTAGATGGGACACAGGTAAATGGCATGATAATTCTTACTTTTAATAATGGTATCTGTGTGTTTAGAATGTAGTTTATTTCTGTAACACAATTTAAATTCCTTAGTGTATGAATCAAATTAAATTTCCTGGTTAAATAAAGGTTAAATAAAATAAAAAAATCCACACGAAAGGTTGTCATTTTATTTGGGACATTTCTGTACTCTTGACTCTGCATCTTTGATTTGTCCCCTGCTTTTCAATGATTGTATTATTTCTGCTCTCAGCTCATTGTCTTTGTCATTTACAATCACATAAGGGTCAGTCTGTAGATTGGAGCTTATTAGGATCAAAGGAATTCCCTGTGGTAGCACTTTTGTACTAATTTCTGGATATGTGTGTCATTATAAATCATTAGCAGCCATGCTTCAATGACCAGAAGAAGAAAACCTTCAACTTGGAGGCTTATGTCAGGTGGTTTAACAGACTGTGTTACCTGGTTGCTACGGAGATCTGCATGGTGAGTGGCATAAGCTCAAACCTCACAAACATATCCATTTTGTCCGTCTGAAATTGACAAGACTACAAGATTACAATATATTTTATGCCATATAGAAACAGTCTACATTTTCTTGTTTAGTGAATCCAAAATATACAATGTATTTACACATAGATGGAGTGTTACTGCCCCCTAACTTAAATCAAGGGCATTACAATCATGTCTTCAAATAAATTGTTCAGTCTGCTCTAGGTTTTCTTAAAGCAACTCTATGCATCTTTTCAGGATTTGCACTCACTAATTTAGGAGTTTCTCTGCAACTACTGTTTGTGGCAAACTGACATAATATGTATATCAATCTGTACCCTGATATTTAAATGTGTGAGAGGGCTAAAGAAGACTGTGCCCAGTCCATCAGACATAGACATGGTGCATTTTGTGAACTGATTACAATAGGCCAATGAAAAAATTGTCATCTTTCTGTGTTGTAGTCATTGTAATTTTTTTCCATGTGCAGCCTGCGAAGAAGAAGCAGAGAGCCCAAGTCATTGAGTTTTTTATCGACGTTGCCAGAGAGTGTTTCAACATTGGAAATTTCAACTCTCTCATGGCAATCATTTGTGAGTCAAATACTGTTCAATGTCTAAAATCGATTATCTGTTATGGTTACTGTGAGCCACTAACAGTTTTTGATTACTAAAATGCATGTCCTCTTATAGCTGGTATGAACATGACTCCTGTGTCACGCCTGAAGAAGACTTGGAGCAAAGCCAAGACTGCCAAATTCTTCATTTTAGAGGTAAGTACAATATTACAACTTGTCAACATGTACACATAAGCCGAGTATCACCTGAAGCTGACAGCATGTTCCCTATTGACACTTGTTTTGACAGCATCAGATGGATCCTACAGGAAACTTTTACAATTATAGAACTGCCTTGAGGGGGGCTGCCCATCGCTCCCGGACTGCCAACAGCAACAGAGAAAGGGTAAGGCTTAACGACTCCCTAACCTTTCTCTGAATAAATCCACTCACTTTGATTTAATCTGTTAAACCCTGGTGTTAATTCACATTCTCTCTCCTCAGATTGTGATTCCCTTCTTTAGTCTGCTCATCAAAGACATATACTTCCTGAATGAAGGATGTGCCAATCGGCTGCCCAATGGCCATGTCAACTTTGAGGTAATACTGACTGCTACATTTTTGACTTGACAAACCAATTTGAGTTTACTTAAACTGGGCTGAAATATTTAGGTCTTTATTTTATTTTTTGGGGGCAGAAATTTGTGGAGCTGGCACGGCAGGTTGGGGAGTTCATGACATGGAAAAAGGTGGAGTGCCCTTTTGAGGAGGATCGGTCAATCCTACACTACCTCCACACTGCTCCCATCTTCAGCGAGGATGGTACGAGTCTGCCATGTAGTTTTTATTTCAATAAATGTAAAGTTTCATGGCTTTTGTTGATTTACTTACCACTACTGACCCCCCAGGACTGTACCTAGCATCATATGAGAGTGAGAGTCCAGAAAACCAGGTCGAGAAGGACAGATGGAAAGCACTCAGGTAAGAGGCATGGCAAAACTGAATTTGAGGCCTTACTAAATAAAGGTACTTTTTTGATTTTTTAGCCTAAAATTTAAGGACCTTTACAGAAGCCTAAAAAAAGATAAGTGCAGAAAATTGAAAGTTTTAAATTTCTCGTTCAGTATCAATGACATTTATTTAAGTACAATTGATAATACTAAACAACGTGCTGCACTAAGGTTAAACTTGGGTACTTGCTTATTTGAACCTTCCTTTTTGTTTTTTTGCAGGTCTAATGTCTTGGCAAAGACATGAGGCTCTGACAGCAGCTATCCCTCTCACCAGCGAGGGAGCGTGTGTTATCATTGCACTAAACTGAACTGTGAAGGAACCTAGCTGGTACTTAGGTGTTTTCTATGAAGAATTGATGACAAAAGAAACATGATGAACAGGATTCATCAAATAGAGTACAAAAATAGGAACAAAACTGTTTGAATTTAAAAAATGAATACAATAAGCTTGAAAATAATGCCTCACAGCTCATGAAACCTTCACTGATAAGGTACAGTATTTTAAAGAGAGACACTTCCCCCCCTGTGTGTTTACTCTGTGAAGAAATGTTTACTACTATAGTGAGTACAGTTACAGGGCATACCACTTTATAAAATGAAATTCCTACTGATAATATTGTGGTTTTATATTTGCCCCTTATTTCTCTTGCTCTAGCGTTGTACATTTAGCTTGATTTCCTTCTACTTGTGTACTGTAATGGAACTAACAATGATGTAAAGGGCGCTGGCTTGCCCATGTTAGCTCTCTAATGTTTTTATTCCAACTAAAATGGTGATGATGCATCTGGGAAGAGGGACTAGCCTCCTACATTTAACGGTTCATCTCATCTATGTGTGTTTGTGAATCCAGTTGAAGCACCAGACCATTTATTTATGTGCAGTTTGGTCTTGTCATGCATGAAAATGACTGGGCCAATTTCTCCATATTGGTCATTCCTATGTTGTATTTTATTTTATTTATTATATTTTAGAAAAGTTGGGGGAACTGTTTACTTCTTTTTTTAAATGTATTGTGCCATAAATGCAAAACTACTAATTTAACAGTGAATACAAGCTGAGGTGTATCAATTGTGTATAGGTGACATTTACCCCTCACTTTCTGCTCTTCAGGAAGTTTTCTCTGACTGACATTCAGTTGTTTGATATATTTATGGAGATTTCTGTGCTGACAGATGTAGTTTTTATTGTACTTTTCCTTTAGTGAACATGAAGTAAGATGGCATGCAAAGACAGGTGTTTTAAAGGGGCATTAAGAGTATCCACCTGGTGAAGACTGCTACTGTAACACACCCTTTTCAATAACATTGGTGTTGCTATATGGCCATTATAAGAGAAGAGGCAATCTTGTCATATGAATCCCAATGTTATGCCAATTCAGGGTTTGTATAATTTGAAATGTGTTGTTTATGGTTTTGTGGGATCAGAGGTGTAAAGTACTTGAGTAAATGTACTTCGTTACTGTACTTAAGTATTTTTTTTGGCTACTTTGTACTTGTACTCAGTATCAAAAATATAAGCAACTTTTACTCTCTACTCAACTACATTTTTGATTGAATACTTGTACTCTTTACTCCACTACATTTGAACTGACACTTACGGTTACTCGCTACATTAAGTTTGTGCATGTCAAGTCAACTTTGTCTGGGGTTTCTTGGGTGTAAGAGGCAATACCGCCATCTGCAGGCTATTAAAAGGTACTGGATGCCTTTTGCCTAAATGCGTTACTCCGTTGTGAACGTAAATTAGCAGCAGGCCGAAAGGTGTTTCAAAAAAATGATCAATGGCTGCAGCCACTGATGAAGCCGAAGCCTTTTTTGAAAATGTTTTAGGCTACGTATGTCTTTTTTGAGCACTTGAGTTTGATTTGGACAGGACTTGTTTAATCTGTGTTTTTATTCTACCGTGTCGAAATATTGAGGTGTTCAATTTATTTTCTATATTAGGAAGTAAAACCGCAAACTTTCTTTTTCACTGACCTACAATATTTATTTTTTGTTGAGGACTAGTGCATCTGAGCCAACATTCAGTACGAGTAAAATACTTAAGTACTTTTAAAATGGGATACTTTAAGACTTTTACTCAAGTCGTATTTAAATTGGTGACTTGTAACTTGTAGGAGTAATTTTACAGTAAGGTATCTGTACTTTTACTCAAGTATGGCTTTCAGCTACTCTTTACACCTCTGTGTGGGATTGTCACAGCTTTATTTTTGACAGTTTTGATGTGATTAGCTAGTCGTCTTAAAGGGCGGGTGGGGCGGGAGAGAAGAGATGAGAAAATGTAAGCAGTAACTGTAATTAGGCTTTTAAAGCAGTTTTAATTTGTTATTATTGATGTCAGTGTTTTCTCTCAAAAAGCTTTCTCGACAACATACAGACTCTTCCTCTGGTTTGATCATCTATAAACTTGTTTTTCCTGTAACATGTTTCCAAGAGATGGGCTGTCAGAAATGCCATTTGAGGCAATGGCCTATTGAATTAAACATTGCTGTGTTAAACATGATTTAATGATGACAATCGCCTGCTCTTTTAAATGGCGTCACTTCACTGCCAAGTCCAACTTGCTGTCTGCCACTTGAAAACCTGAAGCAGTGATTCATTTTGGTTGTTTTACAGCAGAAGAAACCATAAGCATCAACATCACTTTTTGTGATCAGTTACTTAAAAGCCTTTAATAAACTGAAAATGTTTATTCAGTTGTCTATAGTTATTGTTATTTGCAATGGCACTATATTGATTGGACAAATATACTGTACTCACACATGTAAATGCAGTTCAAAAAGTAGGCTACATGTAGCTTATGTGACAAACTTAGTAGCAATGACACTTATAAAAAGGTAGTCACAATTGTCATCTTTTTAATGACTTAAGCTCAAATATACAAATATGGTAACCTGACAAAGAACCCATTAGTCGTTGATCTCCTCTCCAGTCCCAAATGTTATCTCGGCCAATTTCAAGTAAGTTTGGAAATGCCTGGATCCGAGGTAAGTGCCGAAAAAAGCTTGCAGCACCAGCACTACCCTCATTTTCTTCAAGATGGGCCTCGACAGTTCAATCCAGTAGCGCAGAAGATTACCTTTCTCTGGCATGAACGCCGTGTTGTACCTTGACGCAAGGCCAACATTTACGGGTAAAGCCAAAAGGATAGGATACACCCCTCCACCGACGATACCGACCAGTGCCCCTCGCATAAGCGTACAGGAGGGACAGTTGAGGTCTCCGGACATAAGAGGAGCGGACACCGTTGCATTGTACAAGGCAAGTGTGGTTAAAAAGGGCAGCACGGCCATGGGCAAGCTGGAGGCGATGTGTGCCTGGCTGATGTTCAGAGCACGGCGATACAAGCTGTTAGATACCAGTCCTACGAGGCCCGCATTTGCCCCAAAATACACCGGTCCATACTGATAGAGCTTTTGGTCAATGTCAGGCAGTCTTTTGAAATTCATAGCCAACATTTCAGCAATTACTGCCCTAGAAAGCGCCTTGCCGGACACATTTACCTTTGCAGTATTTTCGGACATTTTGAGGATAGTATGGATAAAAATGGACAACAAAAAACAAACTATCCGTTCAATTTCCAAACCTTCACATAGCTGTTAGGATGAAGAGAGGGCGCAGACATGTCTTACCCATGATTCCAAGCGCTGACTCTTTGAGTTCATAGATTGTTTATAAAAGGTTGAGCTCCCTGAGTTAAGTCTGACAGGCACTGGCTTGACTCGACTTTCACCAAGTACTTCCAAACATTAATTATACACATTGCATCTACGAGTTAAGTAAAAGCAACCAGACAAATTCATGAAAATATTATAATTCAAACCAAACTCTTATAAAAACAAGTGAGTGGGCGTTGCTACAAAACGGATCTGGGCGTTATTTGTGCATTACGTCACAACATTTGTTAAAGAAGGTTCTATCGGATTCTACGGACGATCGCCATCTTTGTCAACGACAGCAGAAAAACGTTTTTGTGGTTATTGAAAGCGTTTTTATACAGTCGAGGTTTTGCGAATCATATTACCTTTAATTGAAGGTAAGGATAGCGGCTTTCACTAGTTTAACTAGCTACATTCGGCAGTTTCTTTTCTTGTTATACAACGCTCTACAACATGGCAGAGGCTTCGAACGTTAACCTTGCGCTTACTAACTTGGTTAAGCTGGTAAAAAGATCGATCAATTGTATGCTTGTGGCTACATTTTGCTATATCTTTATGTGACATATAGGTTTTAAATAAAAGTGTCACTCTTGTAGGCATGTCAAGTAGGCATGTTTTTTTTCTGTTTCTCGTTAAACTCGACGCCGTTTCTTTTGTTGCTAACAGGGTGTTTCTAAAGTCTTGTGGCCTTTTTGCGCTCAACATTTTCACCAGACAAGTCTAGATTTTAATTGTCTTTCTATTTAGTTTCTGGTTGAAAATATAAATTACGAGCAGTCGGTTTGCCGTAGATTAGTTATTTGTGTTTAATAGTTTGGCGACTGCCCTGGCTAAGGCCCTGTTATAGCTAGGCCTCAATTAATTTTGAGTAACGCCAGTGTTTTTTGTGAACCTTCTCACACGCTTCAGAATATCACAGGCTACAATTAAATTCAGTATTTAATCAGATTGTTTTGGATTATAATTTTATATCGGCTGAATTTCCTTCGTTCGAAAGCAATTTGGAGAGATACATCACCCTCAATGTGCCACAATATGGCGGAAAATGTCGGTCCATCGATCACCACTTAGATGTGATGCATAACGTCTTTGTTTTCAACTTCTATTGACATGTATTACGTGCTTACGATACCATTTTAAAATACTTATTTTGCAACTTTAATTGGCATTGGCACAAGACTAGTAGATGTTAACAAGTGTTATTTTTAAATCTTGTTCCAAGATGTAAATTTTTTTTTTTTTAGTTTATTTATGAAATTTGTTTTTGCAGATGCACCATTCCAAGCGAGCTCGCTCTCCATGTGTCTGGCTTGATGAATACAGCTGGGAAGAAAGAATGGAGAATCCTAAACGAAGAAAACGTGATTCACACAGCAGTGAAAGAGAAAACAAGTCCAGAAGAACTAACCGCCATCACAGACGTTTTGAGGGGTGAATATCTGGTCATCGTAGTATAAATGTGTTCAAAAATATAGACAAACACTTATGTATTTATTTAGTGACAGGGCTCATCAAGAGGTTATTGGTCCTGATATTCTGAGGATTAAATCTAACATTACAAAGCTGGTGTTTAAGTGCAAATGTGTGCAATGAAAATGGGATTGTTTGTGGCTGCAGTGAGCAGTTGCGTTACATGTTTTCAGATCTGCTCTAATTTTAATTCTGTAGGGAGGCAGACTTTTTCCTGGTAGTCACTTGACACCATCAGGGTGCTAGGGCATTCGGATTTTTATAGTCTTTTATAGGTGCCAAGGTGCTAACCTGGGACATAGAGCAATAAAACAGAATAGAGTTGTGCCAATACACATACAGATCTAAATTCATGTCCCTGGAGAGAAAATACACTTTGAAAATGTCTTTCTGTTGGAGCAGCATTTTTTCAGTTTACTGCACTGACAGTAACAACATCTAGTGTATGAAGATGTGCAGGTGTTGAATCACTGGTCAAATTTCACACCATCAGGTTGTGTTGAAGTGTTTCAGTTCACACCTAAACCCTGCCAGTCGGCTGTCTGACCTGGTGCGGCTCAAAGCCAGCGATGGCATCATTTTAAGAAATTTAAACAGATGAATATTTTAATTCTAGATAATATAAAAATATTTAATTTAATTTTACAATTTTAGTTTCAATATATGAGATGCACCTCAGTTTATCTGCTGCAAGTCAGTATGTTGCTAATTACAAATGCTACATAAAAGGCTCAGGGATAGAGTGTCAAGGAAGAGGCGGGCCATTAGCACCGTCATAAGTTCATTTCGGAGCATCCACCCTTAGTGCGTACCTAGTAGTTCCGACATAACGGTCGTGAGTCCTTGGTTTTGATTTGTTTGTGGTGTTTTTTTTTTATTTTATTTTTTGTTTGTTTCCCTCCAGGCACTACTTGGAGACCCGCAGTTTGAACCTGAGGTTGGGTTCTCGGGGTAGACAGACCCGCGACAACAGTTGTGACATGGCCTGTGAGGAGGACACCCGAAATGGGACATGCAAGGACAAAGACTGGCACCACTACAGCAAGTCCTCTGGACGTAGTGGGCGTAGTGGGCGCAGCAGGAGAAGCAGCCGCCGGCACAGAGACAGGCGTGCCAATTGCAGCCACTCTCGCCACCAGTCAACCTCGGTATGGGACCTTCCTCCCCTTGCCCTTTTGTCCTGTCTATGCAACAAAGCCAAAAGGCTGATTTACTCTGGTGTTTAGCCAAAGCCAACACTTATGTCTTTGTCTTTCTATATCTTTGTGTGTTCCACTCCTGACTATTAAGCATGACTTCTAGTATCTGAAAGTACGGGGCTAATGGGTTCAGAAAGTAAGGGATTGACCGTGTTTATAGATTTGGAAGAGAAAGTGGACATACAGCTGATGAAATCCTAGTGTTATGGAAGTGCTCATATATAGAACAACTGTAATCAATCACCTTAAGTGTTTTCTGTACTTACCTGAAGAAGTCTCTCATCTGAAAATTTTGTTGCCATGTTTTTCTTCTGTAACACACACTATGTGGTGGCTGGCGCCCAATTTCTCTGACGGGGCTGAATTTGAATTTGCTGCTCCGTCCATTCGCCTGGTGGTGTTACTGAACGGGCCGAATCTGTCCACCCCTACACCTCCCCCCCTTGGCCTGGTTGAATGAATGACGGTGTCGCGTTGTGGTGGTCGGTGCTGGCTGACTGATGGGTTATTGGTGTGATGTCCGGTGCAGAGGAGGAGCCATCAACGCAGGAGCAGGAAAAGATCCAGGAGTTTTGAGGATGATGGCGAGGGTCACCTCATCTATCACAGTGGAGACATGCTGAGAGCGAGATGTATAGAATATATACCTTTTTTTTTTCTAATGTTGTTCACTCTTTGTCTCACTCTCTTGTTGTCTGGTTTATTTCAAAAAGTTAACTGTTAGAGGTTGAAGTATTTGGGCTAGTAGATGTAATTTTTGAATAGATATTGCTTGTCAGTTTAACATGATAGCATTGAGTTATATGTCAGTGGGCTCTGTTCAGAAGTCTGTTTTAGTCAGTGTAGCCACAGAGCCATGTAAGGCCAGGCAGTGAACCAGCCAAAGGAAAGTGTTTTTTTTGTCAATGCTGTCTTAGTAACTTTAACTCTTTATTTTCTGTAGATGAGATAGTGTGTACTCTCGGAGAGGGTGCCTTTGGGAAAGTTGTGGAGTGCATTGATCACGCAAAGTAAGTACAAATAATTATTATTTAACTAAGTAAAAAAAAAAAAAAACCTTAAGCAATAATTTTTTGAATAATGTGTGTGTTTCAGTAATGGAGCTCGAGTAGCTCTGAAGATCATTAAAAACATAGACCGCTATCGTGAGGCGGCTATGTCTGAGGTAGAGGTGCTGGCTCAGTTAAAATCCCTGGACTCTTGTAATAGATTGTAAGTAACTACATGGAGCACATAAAAACAGAAGGTAAACATTATTTATGCTGTGGAATTAACAGTCTTTCTCTTTTCAGCTCGTGTGTGCACATGCTGGACTGGTTTGACTACCACGGCCATGTTTGTATTGCATTTGAACTGCTGGGCCTCAGCACCTATGATTTCCTCAAGGAGAACAACTTCCAGCCTTTTCCTCTTGAACACATCAAACACATGGCATACCAGATAATCCGAGCTGTCCGATGTAAGTCAAACAGGAATGAAGCTGATAATGCTATGAAGAAATGCTTAGAGTGGTCTGAATTTGTTCATCTTTTTACAGTTCTCCATAAAAACAAGTTGACTCATACTGATCTGAAGCCTGAGAATATTCTGTTCATTAGTTCGGACTATGACATAGAGTACAACTCACGGATGGTAAGGCCAACAGTCAGTCTGTAACGATTACATTTATCTGACTACTGTTTATGTTGAATTACTTTTTAATCTTTCAGAAGCGAGATGAACGAACATTAAAGAACCCAGATGTTAAAATTGTGGACTTTGGAAATGCCACATATGAACATGAGCACCACACATCTGTGGTGTCCACACGTCACTACCGGGCCCCAGAGGTTATTTTAGGTGAGTAGGTGACCACACTAAAAGATAAGATGCATTCTGTGCTTAACTTGTGGTAATGGTTTAATATCTTCTTTCAGATTTGGGTTGGGACCATTCTTGTGACGTCTGGAGTATCGGCTGTATACTCATTGAGTATTACCTTGGGGCTACTCTCTTCCAGGTAGCTGTCAGTAAAGGATCACAGACAAAACATTGTCAAAAAGAAACCTAACCTATTGAACATCTGTTTTGTTCCCGTGTTTTTAGACACACGACAGTAAAGAACACCTCGCTATGATGGAAAGGGTCTTGGGCCCCATCCCCACCCATCTCCTCCAGAAAACCAAGTGTGTACTTAAATTCCCTTACATAATCCTGTGACAAGGGTGGTAGTTTTTGATTATATATTTGTGCGCAGGAAGCGAAGATATGTTCATCGGTGCAAGTTGGATTGGGACGTACACAGCTCTTCTGGAAGATATGTCAGAAAACACTGCAAACCCCTCAAGGTGAGTGTAGTGGTCATCAGTGGGACGGGGGGCTCTTCATATCAGCTTTTGAGTATTTTCAATAGCTACTGTATCCCCTGCTTTTTTAATTTGGCTTACTGTACCACCTACCTTCATTATTAATTCCTATGCAAAAATGTAAGTGGCTGCTCTTTTAGAAACTGACAAAAGATGCAGTTTTAGAAACTAAGGCTTCTTCCAGCATTTTTATTTAAATAATTTTGTTTATCCTTTTTTTAAATATGGCATAGGACTAATTTATCTTTTGCATCCTCTTCTTGACAGCATTACATGATGTCTCGTGGTGAAAACCACCAGCTGCTTTTTGACCTGATTGAGAAGATGATGGAGTACGACCCGAGCAAACGCCTCAGTCTGGATCAGGCCCTCAGGCATCCTTTCTTCTCCTGTTACTACAAGAGCAGCAGCGTTAGCAGTCAGTGCAGCAGCAGTAGCACAAACGGCAGCAGCAGGGACACTAGCAAATTGGACTGAGCCTGTAGTCTTTGTCGGGGCCTGGCTGTTGCTGTGATGTTAATACTGTGCAGTTCAAGCCTTGACCCTCAGCATGACTCTCCAGGAGAGGTGTACACCATTGACTGTATCAGTCCGCTGCCCTGCTTTGCTGTGTGCCATCTTTGTTAGTCCTGCATTTAAAGTAATCCACTGATCACAAAATATGTCCCAAAAGCTGCGTATTTGTTATTGTTAACTGTAGTGTTTTGCTGTTTTTTTGTTTTCATTATTTCCTGATAACTGTTATTTATCTAATGATTAGTGGTTTTGGGTTAAAAAAATCTTTAAATTGCTTGTCTTGGCATTATTTATGTGCATTATTTAATTTATGCGTAACAGGGGCAGAAAATCCTTGTACAAAGATTTTGTTCATTTTTTAATGTGAACTTTTACAGTTATGCATCATTTTCCTCAATAAACGTGGATTTTTCTTACGAGGCTGTCTTCATGTGTGAAGTGTGTACTTACTCCACTAGGTGGTAGTTATGAGCTTTATAATTGGAAAATCGCCGTCCCCACATGAAACAAGAGTTCCAGTTTATGTAGCGCTTAGTCGTTTTCAGTCAAAATGAATATCATAAACTTGGAGTAATGCATGTAAATGCAATAGTTAACAATGTAGAAGTTTTAATTATCTTGGATAGTGGCCTAGTTATAAAAACGTGCTTAGCCTACATCAGTGCTTACTGCTCAGAGAAAAGGTGTCTCAAAACTATTCACCAGTTTTAAGTCCACAAAGAAGTCCTAGTGACTTATCAAACAGATTCTTCCCGACCAAAACATCCTCGCTAACCATTACTCATAACAGTCGGCTGTCGTTTAGAGGTGTTTGGGTTTGGACCAGTTTATCGCGGGGACTCTAGTCGGCTGTCAATCTGCTGCAGCCTCCCACGTGGCCAGCAGCAGGGCGGGCGCATCTCAAAGCAAGGCGCAACTTTTAGGGAGGCAAACAATTGTACTCATTGGTAGTTAGACCATTACATCCATATGGTATCCTCTCGCGCAGCTCACAACAGCCTACACCAGTCTGGGGCCGCCTCTTCTCTCTCCTCATCCACTCCTCGGTGCGCACTGCTGCTCTCTTGATCCAAGACTAATTTAAGACAGCCTGAAACCCCCTGTGTGGTGAACTGAAGCTGGAGGTGTTGTAAAGCGTTAAGTGAGCTGCTTAGTTGGTTCGCAGTTCGGTTTGGTTACAGCAAACTTCTCAACATTTTATAACTTTTTTACCAAGAACCAACAGCAGTTATGCATACAACCAGTGAATCTGTGGAGGATAGTAAGCCGGCGTGTCAGTGCGCCCCGAAGTCTGCGGATCAGCGGTGGCTGCCAGGTTTTCCCATGGCTCTGTGCTTGTTGATGTCTCTGAGCTCCATCACCGTGTGTCTTCTGATGAGCTTCAAGACCTACCAGCTGGAGAGCCGGCTGTCAGCGGAGATGCAAAAGGCCTCCGTCTTTCACCCACAGCACACGGCTTTTTTGAACAAGGATGGGAGCCTTATACCTGAGCTGCGCACTTCAGTAGGAAAACTGGTGGAAGAGGTACATCAATATCTATAGCTGCAATATTGTTTTATGCTTAGGAAAAACCTCCATGTTCAGTGAACCTTACACATGGCAGTTACTGTAATAGTGTCCAATTATTGTACCCTTTTAATATAACAACCATGCATGCAGCTGGCCAATTAGTTTGCAGTTAGAGCTCTTTATAGGGTGACATAACCACTGATGACATTACACCAACCTATAATTTGAACAGACAGACAAGAAATTGAGGAAACTCATTTTATTCAAACTGCATGGGAGAACAATTATAATCTCATAATTGATGTGGGTAGTCACTGATGTGTTTTCAATCCTTCTTAACCCTTTGAGTCATGTTCTCTCAAAGTAAAAGCAAAACAATGTAGAAATGTAAAATCAATTGAGCACGGCCAGTTAATGTAGCTGTAATGTGTTGTGTTTGCAGAAAGTGGAGTCGCTGATGCCTAAACTGAGAACAGCGAGGGATGTTGCCCAGGAGTGCTCCTGTCCTCCAGGTATGAAAAATGAAACTAAAACCTGCTACACAAGTAACCTCCTGACTGTAACTTTGTGTGTGGGGGGGATAAGGGCCATACGTCTTTGAAGGGACCACACTGTGATAGCATGGCTCACCACTCTCCCCCAGTGACCCTCTCAGTGGGTTTGGGACGTCCAGCCTGAGCCCTGCAGCCTTGAGTCAGTGGGGATGCTCACGTTCATAGATAGAACAGCCGTGTGCCAAGAATGGCCACATTTGTCCGGTGGTGTTCATTACAGGCTCGTGATCATTTCTGAGCTGGAGAACAGTGTGTAATTCTTGCTGTTACACAGAAAGTCGGCCGAGAGGACATTTTCATTTGGTGACAGTCTTGATTTGATATTTGTGTCTCCTCATCTGTATTTGATATTTTACTTGTCAAATAGGGAAATATTTTCACAGTCAGTTAAGCTTTTAACTTAACTCAATAATTATAAATCAATATATTATTTTTGTCTTAATTCATTGACAATGAATGGACTTGCTTAACTAATGAACCGGTTCAAATCATATCCTTTTAATTAATACATGATTGAAGGGTAGCCTAAATATTTAGATAAACAAATTATGGTTATGAACATTTTGAACCATTGACTGTATCCCAGTGAATAACAGTCACAGACAAGATTATTTTGACACTGTTGATTTGAATTATTTAAGTGCCCGGTCGTAGAAAGTAGGCTGCTTTTTATTCAAGTCTTCTTTGGCAGCAGCAGCAGTTGTGTGTTTTTGTTGAAGCTGGTATTGACTACATTCCAATATTAAAATGGCAGCTCAAGTAGATTCTTTCTGCTTTTGTCTGAGAGGGAAAAAAGACCATCTCTCACCTCAGATTTTTTGCACAAGCTGACTTCTGAAGATCCTTATCTGCAGATTTCCTTCCCTGTCTCTTGAGTATGAATGGCAACAATACGAACAGGTGAAAGTGTTCACAAGTGGAATTTCTGGCTCGTTTTCAACACATTCTGTTTTTGCAGCCAAAGGTTTGCTGTGCCAAGGCAGTTTAACTCTGTCTGCAGGCTGGTGAAGTTTGTGTCAGTGTTAGCTGTTTGCATTGTTTTGAGGGGGACCAAAGTAGCACATTGATAAAAGCAAGATGTTGTGCCACTTCTGTTTTAACACGGACACCACAATCACTCAAGCGATCCCCTTTTAAATCTGCATTTATGGACTTTATGGGCTCTGTTCTTGTTGTTCCCAAAGCAGTGATGTGATGAAATGCTGTGTCCATTGTTGTTCTCAGTTTCATTGAATGTGATCAAATGCTGCATTAAAGCCAAACAATTCGGAAGTCTATTTAAAATTGTCTTTTTAGTTTTGAGTTCTCAAATATGATGTATGTTTGTTGTCAAACAAAAGGCCATTCTGTTTATTGCGGCTTTGTTGCATCAAATGCCTGTGGACATGTGCTTTTTTTTCTCCACTGCCTTGTTAGATTGCTCAACACTAACTCGTTAACATTTCCCCACAAAATGTGTTTAATTCTTAAAAGGGGTTCTCCTCCGATAAACTTTCTTTGCATTGGGAAAGTGCATGGTATGTAAAATGTGCTCTGTGTGTACATCCCATGTGCGTGTTTGTCGTTGCTCTGAGAGACTATACAGTGAGTGTCAGTGTGGGGTGTATGTATCGCGGAGCCTTTGAGGGGCCGGTGCTGGCTCCTCTCTCAACACGACACTGTAAGAAGAGACTCTCCGCTCCCTTTAGCAGCAGGTCTACATGTGAAACTGGAGCGTCCCACCAACAGGATCACAGGCCGTGGTATTTGTGCTTGGATGTGTGTGAGAGACACTACCACACGCAGCATGAGCGGCATTTCCACTATTAAAGCTATGCCCTCTGCGTCGGGGGGGCTCACCTTTCAACATTCATGAAGACAGGGGCCCAACAGGGGGCAGCATGTCCGCAGCAGCCCCGAAGAAAAAGAGATGTTGGATTTTTCATTGACACATTGCTTTTTTTGAATTCAGAGGCTTCCCATTGCTGCTGCACAAATGATGCTTTTAAATGTTATACCTGACCCCCACCTTTGATCTCTGGGACATGTATCTCCTGTGTCACTGAAACAGCTTTGTGACACTTTTATGCTCAGTGACGACCGGCCAGCAGTCGTTAAGGCTTGGGAAAACTATGTCACAGAGTCCTGCCTTTGCTTACAAGCTTCAGGTGTTTGCAATTAACACCCGGCTGTTTGCACCGACACACACACGATGTATACTCGCAGACAAATGCACACACACCATTATTTACACATGGACACAACACTTTTATGGTGCCGGGCCTGATTTAAACCATGTGAGAACTGCATGTGTCCTGTGTAAGGAGAGTGTATTGTCATCTATATACTGTGCATTTAAAGCCTGTTTTAACTGCGCTGATAGAGACTGGGGGGCACACAGTCTGGCCACACTTGGCACAAGCACAAAGTTAAATGGCAAACAGACACGCCCACTCATAGGACAAGAAGTTGAGGAGCGGGTTTTAAAACTTTTCCTTCAAAAATGTGCAGTTTGGTGGTGCTATTTGACCATTATCCACTATTCTAGTATCGTAATAGTAAGAATATTTTTGTCTCTTAATAATTACAACTGAGTTTCTGAGATTTTGAGTTGGTATGAGGCGTCCTGGCCTTTTGATGTTAGTGATAACAGGGCGAAAGGTCAGACCTCTGGCTGTGTGGTCAGCTCTATTACCATCAGATAAGATCCTATTAACAAAACGAGTGGGAATGCAGGCCTCTATAAGTATGTTTGTGTTTGTTAGTTTAATTAAGAGGACATGTTCACAGTGAATCTCCCTGACACATTTAACACATACAAAAATAAAAGCTATTTTGTTAGTGTTTTGAGAAGCCTGCAGTGTGTGAATCTCACCCACACAAGGTTTCTGAGTCAGCTTCCCGGTCTCCAACCTGGGGGACGAGGTGATGGGGGAAGTCAGATATAGGGAGACCGACAACCCCCAGAGGGCTGCATTAATTTTTAAAGCCATAGTAAATCAGACAGGAAGCTCAGAGCTACCCACACAATCTATCGCCGCAGGTAGAGTACCTAAGACCCATTAATGACCACAATAAACAATTACACCAGGAAACCCATTTTAGATTTGTTCCACTTTCACTTGAAGCTGTGGGCCAGTTGTTTAGGTATTAATATAACGCTGCTGTCTCTGTACATCGAGGTGAGTTTGGACCCTTGCTTGTTTTGATGTCTGCGGGCATATGCTTTTTGCGGTAGGCTCCCGGTGACTTTAAACCGAATAGTGTTGGAAGCTCTTTATGAATAGAGTATCTTATGGCAGAAAATCCAGGTGGCTTGTTACGTTACACTACAGGAAGAAGGATATTTTAAACCGAGGAGAAAAACATACAATTTAGAACATATACTAAACATTTTTTATCCTGCTGCCTTCAAACAGAGATGGGGGCAAGTAAATCAGCTCACAATTTATTTGCAGGATAGGGTTTTCTGTGCTATGACGTGACATCTTTATTTACAAGCCTTATTATAATAATGAGGACATCTTGAATGATTATTTGCTCTTGCTGTCTTCAAAAAGCCATCATTCTTTTTTTGTTTAATGTTGGACAAGAAAGCAGCGCAGGGGCATTTAGCCTGCTTTGGTTTTCTGAAAGAACATTATGTGGAGCACAGTTTTAGTCCTTAAGTCTCATGTCCTCTTTTATAATGTTCCCCTCGGGGCTTTGTCACAAGAGGATTTTATATTTATCATTTTGAGATTTTATTTGTAAAATAAAAAATATATCTTTTACAGATGCAAGGTGTGTGTCTCGACATTGATGCACACACAGTTAAATCCCACTCAGTTCAGTGACTATAGTCTCTCATCTCTCGTCTTATTAAAGATGTTTCAAAACTGCAATGTTTAACAAACGAACCAGTATGTTTCCTTGTACAAAACAGTCTACACTGAGCCAACAGAGTAACTTTCTGAACAGAAATCTCTGATAAACACTTCTGGATGCAATTATATATTGATATAATTTTATATTAGCTGTCATAACTGAGGTCATCAGCAGGAAGCAGCGCTGAGGATCTTATTTACCTCCATGTGTTCACATTTAAGTTTAAGAATAGGTCTTCACCCTCTTGGCGAGCAGCAGATTTCCAAATGGAGCCAGCTATTGAGCAATGGCTGTAAGGTCTGTTTATATTTACATCATTGTCCTTTCCAGACCTCGCCAAGAACCACGGAAGTGCTGTTTATGAGGCTGAGTTTTCTCATGCCCTGCGTCGCTCGATATAACGAAGCAGAGATGCAAATGCAAGACATGCACACCCCCAACAAAAACACGGACCAGGTTTATGTGGTTCTTATTAGCACAGATAGAGAGTGCTTTGATACAGACGCAGAAAAAAAAACATTATCAAGTATGTTTTAGCAAGATAATCTTGTATATTTTGTATAGCAATTGTGAATTTAGCACCAGTCACCTTAAATTTCTAGGAGCAGAGACCTTCCTTAGAAGCTTGTGTGATTCGCTGCTGTTCAAACAGTTACTTCATTGTCTGATTTCATAACAGCAGTTTTTAAAAGGCTAGTGTGCATTAAAAGCTCAAACCACATGGACATAATTCATTTCTTCAGTCTTGGACTGATCTTAGACCATCATCAGCCGTGGTATTTCTGCAGCCACAGAATCTGTTAATGTGCAATGAGACAGATGGCTTTTAAAAGTTATATTGTAACATGAGACAGTGTGCTCATTGTTTTCTATTTTGTAATTGACTGTAATGTGTGTAATGTAAAGACATTTATCTTACAGCCAGGCAGAAACACTGCTGTGGCATCTAATGTTTCATTACAAAACTATGTAGATCTCTCAACTTTTATTAGCACTGCCTTAAGAGTAACACATTGATGAAGAAGTGCTGGACTTTGGCCATAGCCAAGTGTTCAGAGCTTGCCGAGCGGTGCTGAGCAGATACTGCACCAAATGTGGAACAGATTACGATGTTTTCTTTAATTATCACAAGTGGCAGGTGACAAGGTGAATAGGCTTTTAATGAGGGAGCAGAAAAACTATTTAACACCACCATGTGGCCTTTGGCTGGCTGACAGCGCTGCAAGGTTCAATGATCTCTGCAGCATTATACAGTAATGTGTGCTGTTAAATGTTTAAGACACACTGTGAATGTAATATTAAAGGAAAAAGCTAAAGTTGCATCATCAGTGAAGCTGTACAGAGATCGTCAGCCCTTTAGCTGGCATTTACATTCAGCTAATCCTCAAAGAATGTAGCATGTTAAATCCAGCTACAGGCTAGAACTTACATGAGCACACCTCAATTTATTGAACTGATAGCATCTCAGGACGTGAAGCCAGACGAACAGGGAGGCTCCGTTTGAGTCAGAGGTTATCTTTCCTTCGCTCACTAATGCACAGCCAAATAAGCCATTGAGGTATCCATCCCGGACGTTGGAGGTGTGAAGCACAGCGCCCGTCGTCCAGATGGTCTCACTGTAAAAGAGCCTTAACCAGCTTGTCACTCTCCTGGCACCTCTTTAATGAGAGCTGAGCGTGTAAAACCGGGGCTGAAACCTTTGAACAAGCTCTGACCATTCCATGTTATTCTGTCATAATATGTATGAAAACTCAACAACTTAACACCAGCGCATGGTCATTGGTACATTTACAAGTGGCACGGCTGCTTTATTTTCCAGTTGGACCTTTCTCTCACTTCCTCTCTCATATATGGCACATATTTGTCTGTCCCCTTCCCTCTCATTTTGTGATTTATACCTTGTATATTAAAATACTTATTTGGTTTGGCCATAGACTTCTGTATGTCCGTGTGCATCTGTGTATACATTAACATAAAGTACAGCCAGCTTTGGGTGGAGGTGGTTTTTATGCATAAACAGAACTGGAGAAGATACAAACTGCAGGTGTGCCGTCCAACGTTTGTGTGTCCAGCAGCCGGCAGCAATAGTGATTAGCAGAAGTTCCACCACTAACAACCAAAGCCCTCACTCAACTGTGTAATATGACATTTGGAACATTTGGACGAGGGCTTGGATAATTATATATTTGCTTTTTTATTAGAAGAAACTATTTATCAAGTGGTCAGTTTAGGAAAATGAAACAAGGAGGCAAACCTTTAAATAGTGAGTTACCCAGCTGAGACACAGATGTTTACAGCCGTATGTAACACATCTCGAGCTTAACGTTAAACCACAGTGGCTGCAGTTAACTGTCCACTTTAGTATGTGTAAAAGCAGTCTGCCAAAGCCATTGATGGGCTTTCACTCTGCGGAGGTTTTCGTAAAATTCGAACATCTCTCAGCACTTCTAAACACAATTACAGTAAAATCACCCTGAAATTGCCTTGTCTCCGGCCGCGGCTCACGTTTTGTCTAAATGTATATCTCCAGCTGATATCTTTCTGTTCATGCCATTATCACTGTCAAGCATTGCAATGGGGTTGGCAGGCTGACGGTGCGGTGACATTGCGATAATGGCCGTTAAGTGAGTGTTAATGAGTGCACAGTGGTGGACACACACCATGACTCGCTGCCATTAAATCGAAAACACTCGGTTTCTGTCAAAAATAATGCTGCTGAGGCACAGCTGGGGGAGCCAGGACGGGGAGGAGCGATCGAAAGAACTTGGTGCACCGAAACATAATGCACACATGTTGAACCTTTTTATCAGCTCTCCATCTGTTTTATACATACTGAGCGAACCTGCGCATGTGTATGTGGAGACCTCCATGTTGGCTCAAGGCATGTGGAGCCGTGTGTGTGTTTGTACAATCAGGCATACCATCCAATAGTCTATCCCAATTGGCAGCATCTATGGGGACGTCTTATCTGCATATTTGCTGTTCTGCTCAGAATTATAATAAAGTTAGCCCTGAGTGAATTCACAGAGCCAGCGGAGTGTATCGCAGATGTCCAGTTTGCTCCGGTTACATTTGGATATTTGGGTTAAACATGTGGACAATCTATCAGCTCCAACATCTTTTCCGTGTTTCTTTTTCACTAACTGACTTTTCTTTCCCTACATTAGCCCTTAACCGTTGAAACGTGGCTGTTCTCATTCAGGTGGTATATTTTCTGTTCAGTTTTTGTAGTTATGCACTATATGCAGTTAAAAAACACTAACACCAATCAATAACAGTGTTGGAAGTTGTGTACAGAAAGTATCCCATAGACTTAAGGTCTGGTACTAAATGTATGATGTCATAGTAAATGACCTGTTCAGGGAGGACACACAGAACAGTCTAATGATATTATGTGATCATAAAAGTATATCTGATTATGGTATGGTGTTTTCTGGCATGTGTTATTGTCTTGTGAGATCTAATCATGGATGTATTACTAGAACTGGAAAGTAAACAGAGTAAAAAAAAACAAAAAAACATGGCCACCCATTATTTCCAATGGAAGTTGCTCATTGGCGCAGCATGCCCAAAACGTTTTTTTCTTCTGCGTTGTTCAGCCCATAGAGCAGGCACACTGCGGCTCTATGTTGAAAATCCTTTCCGGGGAATTTTGCTGCAATTCCTCGAGTGGCCACTAATCAAATTTGCCTCATGGGGAAGGGGCGGTGTGCCCTATCAGTTCTAATAATACATCCGTGGATCTAATTCACACATTTTCATGGTTCAGGAGCCACAGTAATGGCTCAGGTCAAAGTGAAGAGTTTTCCTGTGGGTTTTACAAGACATCAGGGAAAACTCTTCTGGGGCAGTGTTGTACTCAAACCTAGTCATCCCAGGCAGAAGGTCCTGTTTGGTTCTTGTTTATTTACTTGGAGTGTTTTCTCATGTGCATGTGGTTTGGATTGTGTGATTTGGAACCAGGATAAAGACAGATGAGCTGGGGAAGAGGAAAAGTGAGACGGAGGCACGAGAGACACTGTCAAAAGGAATAATCTATGCAGTTGTGATGAAAGAACAGACATAAACCTAACTCTTTGTTAAGTGTGAAGGAATTTCATGTCATGGTAGTTTTAGGGTTAGCCTGTCGTTTCAAATTAAGCTATATTGTTTAATGTCTTTATATGTATTTTATAAAACCACTAAAACTATATACTATATGAGTATTATTGCTAATTACAAAACTACAGGCTTGGCATACAGTGCTGCTGGTCCCTTTAAACTGCATTTGGCTAGGCAGACAAGTATGCACACCCAAGTATATTTGCCCAAATTGGCCATTAAAATAGAGAACTTGTTTATTACACACATTGGGCCAATAAGTAGACACCATAAAGCATGTTGTGGAGTGCCAAAGCCAAAAAACGCCAGTCAAAAAGCACTTTTCTAATGTTGGTTTAATTGGACGACTTGCTATCATTCATGCAACAAAGTGGCGCACACACAGCAGAGAAAATACAGCGAAACAAATTAGCAGGAGGAATTAGGATTTTGTACGAGGCGCCGAGAGGGGAGGTCATTTCTGGCACAAGGGGTAACTATTTTCACATTTGTGAGCTGCTTTCGAGTGTTTTGTTATCCATTATGGACGGATTTATGCCAGGCTAACCACAGTGTACTCATTGAGTTCAGAAGAACCTGTTTCTTTTCTTAATCTATTTCACAGCACTGGCCAAAAGCATCAATTCTTATTCACAGCCAAAAATGAAGCACAAAGTACACAAGATTAAACTTTGGCATTTGACTTGAGTTTCTTGAAGCCAAAAAAGAAAATTGTTTGCCTGAAGAGTTTGATTGTTGCAGTTGAGAGAAACAGCTGCGGACAATAGCATGAGCCTGACTTTTAGATTACATTTATGGATCCTAAACACGTGTCAGAAGTAGAAGACGTTTAGTAGCACAGGATGTTTTATTGATTTATCTGGAGACAATTTCGCTAATTAATTTGGAGAACAATACGCTGATTTAACTGTGCCCTATTACCTTTGCCCTCATGTCCTGTTTCCTTTTGTACTTGAAAAGACTGACTGTTTCTAATGGAGCATAAGTAGGCTGCTTGGATGCTTATCATGATCTTCTCTTCAGTTTATGATACATTGATATATATCATATCAGACGGTGCTTGGCTTTTAAAGAGCATGATTCTGGAGATATAAATTGGAGGGGGACCATTAGCTGGGTATGGAGGGTTGGGGGGCTTACCCCAAGCAAACAATCCAGATAAGATCAGAGCAGAGAGACCACAGCTGGAAGCCCTCTCGGGTTGACCCCTTTTTCTCCGCCTCGGTGACATTCCTTCATCTGTCCTTTGGTTTTCAACATCTTCTCAACTTCAGCTTTATTGCTATCTCTAAAAAAAGTGTGCAGCAGACATTAAGACATTTAAATTAATGAATTAATGAAAAGATTCAACTGAAGAATATAAGTCAGGACAAGTCAGTAATTGCCAAATAGCTTCAAACAACAAGCCACACCCTGTTTTTGTTCCTGAGTGGGTCTCCTGGACACTTGTGCATTATTCTTCTGTAGGTGTCCTGCAGCTGAGATTTCTGGAGTCTAACCAAACTGTGTGATTTCTTAAGCAAAGCTACAAATTTGTTTAATATTTGTAGTGAGTATTTATTAAGCTCCTCTCCAAACCACTCCATTATATTTTATTTCCTGCAACGGTCCTCTTCCTTCTGTGTGGCAGGTGTGCCTGGTCCCTATCTTCAGTCCCTCGCCTTCACCCCTCACGGCGAGACCCCAGTAAAGTGGGGTCAGTCTTTAGCGTGTAATGCTATGTGTTTCTTCTGTTCCTCCTTTGCTCTTTGACCATGTTCATTAATACTAGCCTCTCTAAACTGGCCCAACATCTTTCATGTTTTCCCCTGGGCCGTGTCACAGACATGACAGTAGACCTAACATTTCGCTTTGCTTTTTGTGTGAATTTACATGTGTCGTCTTGTTTAATAGGATCAAGACAAAACAATAATAATTCAAAGCAGCTGTGGTTGACATCCTTTGGGAGCTGATTTAGCACCATCTACAATAGGTAACTCAACAGGTGACCAGAGACTCTATAAACTCTAAAGATTAATGTGTGTGAGGATGATATGTCTTTGAGTGATTGTGGTGCGTCCGTTTAGCTCTTTGCACTTGTTGACACAAAGACAGCTGTTGTTGCCAGTACCGTTCTATTTTAGCCTCGCGCCGGTCCACTTTAACTAGACCCATATTTGTAAATGGTCTGTGCAGCTGACAGGCCGTTAAGGCAGATCACACGGACCACCGCACACATATTATCTTAAGATATTAATAACACACAGGATTATCGGATCTAATGACACTAATGACTCAATTTATTTCAGTTTGAGATCCACATTAACAGCTTTAGGGTCCACAATAATCCACTTTCTATAACTGTGGGACCTCTTGACCCTCTTGGCTTCAGTGGTGCCCCATAAATCCTGCTGTAGTGAGCTATAAAACACAACTGGCCCTATTAAAGGGCTGGGTGAGGTGTCCCAAACAGGATGTCTAAACTGGGACATCCTGCGCAAATATATTTTCACTTTTACATTGACTTCACTTTGTGAGAAAAGAAGACGTTTGGGGCAAATTCATTTAGTTTTCAGTCAGCATTCAAAATGTGTTTGTTATCTAAATACATTCATCTATCTTTTTTGCAGCCATAGACTTCTTTCGAGGGTTCAACAAGTTTCAATCGGGTTTAAATTAAATAGTATCAGACAGAGATCTCATCTTGTTGAATGAAAATCATGCGCGTTTGCTTTAAATCTTGAACAAAAAGTACATGTTTGACATAAGTTCCCATTACACTGAAGGGGGTGAAATAATCTGCAGCGCTTACAGTCTGTCCATTATTCATTCATACACAGTCATACTGGTGATGGTAAGCTACAACTGTAGCCACAGATGCCCTGGGGCAGACTGACAGAGACGTGGCAGCCATTTTGCGCCTACGGCCTCCGACCATCACCACATACATTCACTCAACATACCTACATTTATTTAAGTGTCTTGCAGCCACAGTCAGCACTACATTTATTTAAGTAACTTTTTGAACAAACACACCTTTTATGTCTTTGAGTATATTTAAAATACTTGCTCTGAATTACACTTGAATAATTTATATCTACATTTTATTGTTTGAATCCCCCTCAGCAGCCCATTGAAGACTTCAGTTCGCCATGCACTCCTTTTTAGAGCATGTGAACAGCTATAAGATTTTATACATAAGTGGATTAAAGCTATGCTAAACCAAAATGGACTAGGCTATGCATATGTACAGTACAGATGTGAATAAATAGTGTATATTGTAGGTTGTATTGCACAGTGAGATTGCATATGATTGTGGAAATATTCCATGGTGAAAAGTGTGTTAGTAGTGTTCATTGTAGAGTCTGACAGCAGCAGGAAGGAAAGAGCTGTGGAATCTCTCCTTCACCCTACAGATACATGCTGTTGTCTTTGAAAAAAATCCAGTAGAGAGAGGTCTGATGGTGATTTCACTAAAAAATGAATCAATAGTTCTTTAATGTCTTAAGCTGTGCAAGAACATGTGCTCAAAAGGAAACGTGAATGTGCTAGAGTTGGTCCGCTCTAGAAAACTGCAGTATTCGTGATGTGTTCTGTTCTGTTAAGCGATATACCACATTTTATTCATTGTTCTTTTAATTTAACAGTACTATCCCTTTAGTAAAAGTACAAGGTTAGGCCTTTGTTTCAGGTTGGTTATGGGCTTTTGAAGTTTGAGGTCTGATCTGTCCGCTCGGGTCATACAGAAAAAAAGGAAAGAAGTGGGATCAGATGACCAGACTTTAATGGCTGAGGTTCTGTACCTGTTCTACTCATCAGTCTTTCAGTCAGTGGCTGTGTTTACCACTCTGCCAAATGTCAATCATCAGACTCTCGCACACATGCACTCTGCCCCGGCCCCACAGACCAGTGTTGGACCCCTGGGGCCTTACACTGGACTCTATGGATGTTGAAGTTGTAAACGGAGCTGAATTAAGTTAGCTGCTTTAGGAGTTGTACAAAAAGGTGCTTGAGAAGAGGGACTAACATGCTTACGTAGACCAAACAAATAGGGTCTGTAAGCAGGTATATGAATATTTTTAAAAGCTTGCGTGCCAGTGGATACATGCAGACAGTTACATGTGTTTATAAAAAACACAAATTTTGGATATGGCCCAAGACAGGACACACAGAGTGAAATTTCCAGGACCACTCAGAAAGTACCCAAAAGATCTCTGCTCTTCACCCCTGAGGGCTGCAGACTGAGACTATTGTTGTCGGTTTCCGCTCTCGTTCATTCTTATCATCCTACACACAGCTCTCTGGATAGTTTGAATAGTCTATAGGATCACGAGAAAGAGAAAAGGCATGTTTTGACTTTCTACGGGTTGTGAATATGAGACTAGTGCTGTCTCTTTAATCTGGTGTGTCTCTTTTGTCCTATGTCTTATGGGATTTTGGGAATAACCAGCAGGGAGCAGGGCTGACAGCTTTACAGGGTTTCAGTTTAATGTGAGTGAAAAGTCTTCAAACGTGAGTGAAATTCAATTTTTTGTTTCTTGGATCATGCACATTCCCATAAACAGACAAGATTCTGTCTCCCATTAGAGTTACTTTTGTGCAAGTGTGGCCCATGTGTGCCCAGTACCTTTCCTGAGACAGCTCCAGGAAAGCATCAGTAACATGGACTTTGACAAAAAAATCCTGCATCTGGTCTTCGTAATGAACAACAGTCACTCCAAGCATGGAGACATTTACAAGACCATTGAATATTTTAGAGAAATGAAATGTGGAGTGTGTAGTAAGTGTTTGCAGCATGTTTGTATATCATTGTTCAAATGGCTTTGTTCTACACTTTAGAAGAATTGAGACTTTTACCAATCATGAGAGTGTAATAAAACTGAATGATTGACAGCTGTAATGAAAAATCTCTTTGCAGACTTACAGAATTGGCAGCATTCCCATTAGCTTTACTTTTTTACATACATTTACAGGACACTTACACTTCGATAGGACAGACTGTCAATATTTCTAACAATAAATATTTGCCTTTTTTCATTTTGACACGTTTAATCATTTGTTCAATCAGAAACTCAAACTCTTGATATATTTTATTTACACCAATGTTTAAATGGACCTGATCCTATTTAAGACCCACTTCAGCTTCAGTTTTTCTCAGTTTTATATATCTTTGATTTGACTGGGTTCGTCAGAACAGGGCTCAGGCCAAAACCACCACTGTCACTTTTAATTGACAGGACGTCAGTTGTCGCTCGATTGGCGCTGTGCTCTTTTAGGGCCGTGATTATTCAGTCAAGATGTTTCCACAGTACTGCTCTAATGAGGTTGGCGGCACATTATTTAAACTGGGCACACACCTGCACAGCAACCAGGAGGTCTGTGATTCTCATTAGTCAAAACAGTGTCTTTTTTTTTCCCTCTAGAAATAGTGCTGTTCTGTCGTGCAGTCTGCTGTTTCATGGCCTTCCTTCTTCTGTGAATGATCTTACAGATGTTACGGCCATTTGCTGCTCCTTGTGTTGCAGGGACAGTAAACGTCTCAGACCACTGTAGAACACGATCCTGAGTGCACTGTTAACCAAACGTTGACCTCAGCTGATCTTTTCCAATGTCTTGTCCAGGTTTTTTTCCCCACATAAGCCATCTTGCATGTTTAGACAATGGGCTTAATTTCTTTTTCCAATTTGCTTGACCTATCCTGTCTTTAACTGGTTTCTTTGTCTTTAGACCTAAACCAGATATTTCTTAGAAGTAATCAGACGTGATATGTTCCATGCCTATTTTGTAATATTTCTGGTAATTTTAGACCAAAGGGAGAAATGACATGCAACTAATGTCACTTAAATGAAAAATGCCACTAACCCTACATCCCTCGTATTATAGACTACAGACTACACCAAAATATAAAACTCTGTTGTAGAAAACCGCAGCTGATGCCCTTCCAAACCCTTGAAATGATTTTGATCCAGAGCTGTTATTTGCAGACTGTTCTTTTCCACTCACTTAGCCGTCTGATGACCCGAGCTGACCTTAACATCTTAGGAAGCCTCTCTTTTTCCACTCATTTCCTGGGCACTGCTCATTCTGTCGCACCCCAGAGTATTGGGTGTCCACAGCTCCCCATAGCTCCCCAGCCCTTTTCCCCCGCTTATAGCACCTCGCATGCCACCAGAGACGCACATGTCGGCCTATTACCACGCTAAGTAGTCCACTTCAAATTCCTCTGAGCGTTTCTTTTTTTCTGAAGCCACTCGGTGTAGGGATCAGAGGCGCAGCGTTAAATTTAGGCTTTCATTAACCTTTTACCATGTCTCAGTTTCATGCTATTGTCAGGCCGGCGCAGGTGTAGTGGAAAATAAAGGATTTGGGAGCGCGTGTGTTTGTGGAAGATGTCACGATAAGTCCAAGGATCATGGCCTGAACTGAGAAGCTGATATGGAGTGGATAGAGTTTTCCAAAGTAAAGCTCGACAGTCATGTACAGATGGTGGTGTGAAATGAAAACACCTGGTCTAAGTGGGATCTGAGGGTCAGGCTCTCGACAACTGTGGACGATAGATGTCTTGCTAGAAAAGGGAAGCAGTTGCCCACACTGGGAGTAAAGAGGAGCTGCAGGGGAAGATCCCACATCAACACGTCCCGGTGCAAGTGTGGGAGACATATGTGGTCCAGTGTACTGTATCACTGTCCACTTATAGGACAAGAGAGTTTAAAGACCACCCCTGGAGTATTTCCATAATTTCATGTTAATAAATGTTCATCTCAGTGGGTCAGCACATCTCTCAGCGAAAATGTTATTTATGCAGTGTTTGCTCAGGTCCATATAAGGTGCAGATATAGGGTTTATGTTAATGTGAGCACTGCCTGCCAAAACTGCAAAAAGATAAATAAACCTATGTATGGAGCATAAGGGAATCACAAGTCTGTGTTGTGCTGCTGATTTTAAGACACCTGCTGCTTGTGAGCATTTATTTCTTATATAGCCGTTTTCTGTGTTAATACTATCTTATTTTGAAATTTGTGCAATTTATTTTTTGATCATCTTTCACAAATAATGACGTCAAGACGCTAAAGAAACAATGGAGCAAAGAGAAAATACCTCACGTAGTGGTGTCTAATTGGTGTAAAAGGATTTGAGCCTGTGGTGGTCGTTTGAGTCGCTACAGTCTGTGTGTTTGTGATCTACAGGGGATCTGTCAGATCTTCGCTGATGGAGACCAGAATGCCAGGCACCATTGGGAATGTTGGGAATGTTGGATGGCCTTTCACAATGACCTGTGCTTGTTGTGAGCATATGTGTCTCTGTGTGTGGAGATACTGTACCTACTAATGGAGACTCTCTGATTGCAGTCAGAAATAGACTCTCATTATATAAAGCTTGTTTCATTTAAGAGGCATGTGACCTTTCATGATTGCATGAACTATTTTCATATTTTCATTTTCCATGAAAATTCTAACTCTACGTTTGGCTGCTCTTTCTGCAGACTGTCTAATTAATATATATCTCAGGAACGCTGCATTTGTTGTATGAAATTGAGAACAGATGTTTGTAGGCTAAATAAGTTCATTATTGTTTCTTTGACATTTTGGACTGTTGTGTCGTGTTTGGCTAACCCCCTCAACATGAAAACTTCAAAGCCACCTGTAAACGCACGTGGACGGTCAAGATATTGGCCAAATCAGTTTGTTTTAAGGAGCTGTGGCTATGTATCACAGTGATAAGTCTATCTGTTATTAATGCCCATCGCGTGGAGAATCCAGGCCTTGTGTTTAGCATCTGTCATGCTCTTATCAGAGCTGCTGGAGGTCAGGCTTCCTGATTGATCGCCTGTTCCTGCTGACTTGATGCCCCCAATTTGTTAAACCGACAAACCATAAAAAGCCAATTTCAATGCAAAAGAGGGGTTTGAAAGCCGGTTGTCACACATAGATCACTTTTAGGCACACTAAAGCTCAGGAGTGTCTTACACCAGAGCAGGAAAGGCCATGTTTGGAGGAGGATGGAATGCTTTGGCCCGTTGTTGTCCCCTTGGTCCAGTGAGGGCGGTGTCAGGTTGACAGTACATTCCCCCGGTCCACTCCCTGCATTACAGGGTAAAAACATAGCAGTGAGTGACCCAGTGCAGTGGATCATGCATCATATTATTGTCTGTGTATTGTATGTGTGTGACAGGTATGCTAATCCTCTGTCCTACTTTACACACAAAGGCCATTAAACAGGAAGGACAAATGGCTAAACAGGCCAGGCATTCAGGTATTTGTGTGCAACAGAAAACAATCTGGGCCTCAGCCAATATGTTTAAAAGAATTCCCTCCAGAAGAAGTTGGCATAGTCTAGACTTATTTTTACACTTGCATGCATAGAGAGGTATATGGGCTATTATTGTCTGGCCACTCATCTGTAAAACAGAGCTGGTTGGGCTACACAGAGTTTTCTTGTGCAGTTTAAAGTCAATGTCATTGTTGCTGGCTCTGTCCCACTGTCTTGACAATTTCTCATAAATGGAGTGTTAGAGCTGGGTACTAGTAAGTATGTAAGTAAGTATGTAAGTATGTAAGTAATTAAGTAAGCAAGCAAGTAGTAGATTTCCTGAATATCTTTTTTAGTTTTGCTTAGTAGTCTTGTCACTTTTACTAGTTACATGTAGCATATTCATGTAAGTACTTTTTAAAGATAACAACCTTTCCTAAAGCTATCATCTCTACTCTCAGCGTCTCAGCGAGAAAAAGTTTTCACTGGTTTTAGATCAAACTGTAAAAGTGAATCAACTGATCTCTGCAGAATATTAAAGACAACGTTAAACAGATGCAGTGTTTAATCATTAATAAAATATTAGTAAATGCTTGGCAGGCCAGATTAAACAGCCCCAGGCCTTAGTTTGTCCACCTACTGATCAAGACTTAATTTTAAATAACGCGTCATCATTTTGGCCAGGTCAGTTTTTTTTAACTAAAACACTAATATATTGAAAACCAATATCTAATTTGTTTCTCAGAATTAACGCTAACACCAAACCAGGCCTATTAAATGAAAACACTGTATGGCTACTGTCAGTATAAAAACAGTAAACTGGCTATTTTCTCAGTCATTGTTTGAAACCACAGGACAGTAAGTTGGCTGAGCTCACGCGTCTGGTCTAGTTTTACTTCTTTTAAACATTTTTTATTTTAAGAATCCAGTTCCAGTTACTATTTAGGTGCTTCTGTTTAGTGTAATAACTGTTCATTCAGTGTGGGCCCAGTGTGTGTGGCCGGGCACTGCCATCTGCCTTGTGAGTCTGAATGCTCGGCTTCCCTCTGGGGGACTCCACTGCCATGCTTCACTCACTTCCACACACATTGACCCTGCGGCTGGCGTTGGAAAACTCAGACCTCTATATTCTGTTTGTCAAATAATCCTGTTTTAAAATGGAACAATTATGATTCACATGTGAACAGCAGAAAAATTATTGCAAATGAATTCTGTCGTTTACAATGCGTGGTTACAATGTCAAAAAACTGTTCTTGACGCTGACAGGACTATGTTTCCACTGTCATTGTTCAGACACATAACCAAAGGAAAAAAAACTGAACTACCAGCCAGTGTGGTTTATACTCCCAAACTTTATAAAGGCCTGTGTCAACACTTCCTCTGTTTCCAAATTCCACTGGAAAGCCTCAGGAATCCTCCGCATGTATCAAACACTTTGACAGAAACGTCTGATTGGGGAAAATGGTTCTTTGTAGAGCACGTGGTCCATTCGACAAAGATATCAGAGAAATGAGGCACAACTTTTTTTTTAAATGTCAATACAATATTGATGTTGTAAAGAACAATAAACTGGTGGATAAAGATGGCAGACTCCGAGAGAAAAGGCAATTCAAAAAATTAATTAAACAACAAAAAAAAGGTGCAGGATTGGAGCTGGGCGGACAGGGTGAGTCCAGGGAACCGTGCGCCAGATCTGAGGGCAGAAACACGAGCAATTAAACAGAACAAAAAACAATTCAGCGCATTCAAAAAAACAAGTCAAGCAGTAGAAATACAACGGTGGGTAAACTGACGATCTGGTGTAGAGTGGGGGGCTGGAGAGGGTTCTTAAACTGGAGCAGGTGAGTAGTGATTGAAGACTGATGATGAGCTGCAGGTGTGCTGAAGTGACTGCAGACTCAGCACAGAGACGGACACAGAGGGGAGGGGGAGACAACGGCTATAGTCATATAGTCATATATATTGTATAAAGCTCTTAGAGGGTAACAAAAGTGAGGTCATAAACAATTTAAGAACATTTTTTTTAAGTTTAGAAAAAGGGCAATGGTGGCAAAGAAATCTTTTAGGTGAACATGAGAATGTGGGCGCAGTGGCAAGCCAGACTCCTCACTGCAATAGCAAGGAGTCTGGAAAAGCTTAATGCCAGCTTGTTTTCCTTAAGGCGGGGCTTGGCGGGGCATGGCGTTAGCCAGACGACAATCTACAAAGAAGTAAACAAACCAACATGGCGTGCAGCGGAGCGGCTGTAAATGACTTCTGTCGTTAATGCTGTAAAAATCTGAGTATTATTTAAATCTGAGTAGAGGCAAACAAACTTTTTTGAACAAGGGACTTGGGTCACCTAAGTGTGTTGTGCACTCACCCACCAGCACTGGTGTATGAATGTGTATGATTGTAGAGGTGGTGGTCAGAGATGTGAGTGCCGTGTGTATGGCAGCCTCCCTCTCTGTCTGCCCCAGGTGTGAATGTGTGTGAATGGGGTAAACGGAAGCCTGATGTAAAGCGCTTTGGGTGGCCGAGAAGGGTACAGAAAAGCGCTGTATAAATGCACACCATTTACCAGCTTTTACAACTGATTACTAGTTCATGCCATTACCTATTTACCACACCAATAAGTAACCAATAAATAATCTTTTACAACTCTTATGAAGGAACATGGATTGTGAAGTGTACCCATTTTTATCAATAATAAAATAACTTATCCCAACTGTAAAATATATGCAGCTAATCAGTCCGTCCTGTTTAGCCAAAGCACAATATCACATATTTCCGTTCCCAACAGCGTATTGAAGTCAGAAAAGCCTGTGTACCATTTTGAATCAAACCAGCGCTGTATTGTTTCTTGCATTACTTGACTAACATTTCTGTACTGAGGGCTTTATAAGTTGCAGAGGAGAACCATTTTCTGCGGAAATCATTAACTGGTGTGGCTTGGCGTGTTGCAGTGAAGTGCACAGAGTGTGTTTGGCGTGCCGTCGCTCTCCGATGCCTATCACTATGATTAGAAATGTCATTAGTTTCTGCTCCGCCATGCAGCTCTAGCAGAGCCTGAAAAAACATGTTTATCTAAGAACACGTAAATAACTACATGAAAACACACACTTTCTGTATTTGTTGTTTAGGCTGCACTTGTGGGTAGTCTCCTCCCCATGTGAGTGTTTGTCTTTTCCATGTGTTTATCATTTTTGCGCATTAACTGTGGATTACTCTGAGGATAACATCATAGCTCTCGCTGCTTTACTTGCTTCCACACAGTTGACATTACCTTATTTTATTGCCATGTTTTGTCCTGTGCTCTTTGCGGTGTGTCTGGTAGCTTACATTTGTGTTCATCATACTGGACTGGCAGATGTTTGTGGGTAAACAGTCCTTGTCCTCCAGACGAGACATCAAATGTGTCTCTCTAGTAAATGGCTAAATAGAGAAAACGTGTCTTCAAGGTCTTTTAATAGTTGATTTATGGATACAGATTGGTTTCGACATCTTATTTGGCTTTGAGGGTCTTCCCACGCTCCGGCACAGACTTGTATCGTTGTCTTGTGTAAACTATTGAATGAATTACTGTTCCCTGGTAACTTTCCTTATGGTTTAAGTAGAAGTAAGTGACTCATCCATTGCTTAAATTGTGAATGCACTTTTAGTTGATGGGAGACTAGAAAATGTCTTTATGGAACAAATTTCTACTTTAATTGTAAATGGAGAACTATTTCATGTGATGTTCTTGTTCTCACCATGTTTAGTGCTGTTTTATCATTGTAATTACAGAGTCTTCATGTTCCTACTCTGTAAAGTTCTGGGGCTGGTACAGGAATGTGTTTGAAGCGCTGTTAGGAGTACGCTGCCCTCTGCCCCGCTCTCTCTGGCATGCTCTCTGAAGTGCTCAGGCCTTGCCCTTGCGGTGCATCTTCTCTCCACTCCTCTCAGACCTCCCCAATGCCCTCTGTGTCTTGGACTCTCAACCCTTAACCCACTCTACTCCCATGGCACCTCTCTTCTCGTTCTGCCCTCTCTGTCTCCATATGTTCCCCTTGACCTGCTGTAGATGTCCCATGTGGCTCAAAGGTGTGACCCCCCTCGGGTGCACCTTTCCAGAAGTGGGTTCTTGATGTTGAAGGGGGATGAATTGTGTCGATGGAGGTCTCGCTGTGATGTGCAGTCGGACACAACTTGTGGTTTGGGGAAGAGGGAAACAGTGATATGATGGTGTGAAGACAGATGTCTGCCACTTCTCATTAACATCTTTTTATTACATCTGGCTTTGGGTCGATGCCACTGAACAAGGTGTATCTGAGTGGATTCGAAAGGGCAGGGGCTGAATCCCTATGGTGCAGTTTATATTACCTCAGTTATTAGATTATCAAACCTAAACAAGAAGTTGTTATTGGGAAGACCCATTAATCAGAAATTTTAAGGGTCTTCTGCACTTTCTTTCCTAATTTGTGGCCATTTGTTAAACTCTAATTGGTGCGTTATGTTGAGGTGCTAGCACTCTGACGACCTCTGGACCTGGCCTCTACGTGAACGTTGAATACCGGGAATGGAAACATCACTCTTCTGCGGGACATACAAACAAAGCCTGGTGGAAAATCCTCTTGAAACAACAATGGACTTTGAAAAATTGGATTGAGAAATAAAGACAGAACATTGTAACATTCTGCAACCGGTACTGAGGTAATCTCCAGATACCCGTCACTCGTGTTTGACAAAGTGAGGCTTTATCCCTGGATCACATATTGTCCCTCTGGTCCAGATGTCCCACTTGTAGAAAGTCTTTAATGGAGCATGAGAGGAGACATGGGGAACACCCAATCTACTCTGCTCTGACAGTGAAATGTAGAAGGCTTTAATCTCTCTTACATAAGCAAATTAGGAAAAATAGGCTCATGTGTTAGGAGTTTACACCAAAAGTATAAGTATGTTCAGACAAGAGGCATAGGCCATTTTTAATGTTAAGTAACCACTTCTGGTTTAGTTTGACTAATTGCACCCCAAAGTCCCATAAATTTCCTTGAGCTCTTTTGCTCAATGAGGCTTTTGACAAGTAAAAATTCAGCGTATGGTGCAGAAAATTATTCATTTTTCTTTTTGTATGCCCAGTGATACTCCACTCTAAGTCCTCAGTCTCTCCCAGTGGCTGACAACAGGACGACAACCCCCAAGTGCAGACAGATGACTCTCACGCTGAGGGTAAATTTTGATATTTTCCTCCTCTTTAGCAACCCTTTGATCCATCTTCATTCTCACCACCGAGAGGCCGAGCTAAACCAGGCCACGATGCTCTGTTTGGGACAAGCCGGGCTTCCTGGAGGGTGATAAGTGACGGAGCAGAGCCTGAGTGGGCAGGGTCCACAGGGGAAAAAAAAAACAGTCAGAGCCCCTATAGGATCAAAGGCCATGTCAAAGGTCATGTGTGAGGAAGATGAAGAGAGACTGGCTTGAGTTTTCCAAGGTACCACAAGGCAGATGGGGATGGAGGCCAATTAGAAAGGGTGTAGAGAGTCATGGGAACTGCATGTATCACGGACTTGTATACATGTGTTTGTACTGACACCTCTAAACTAGCCTTTCTCTGTAATGAATCCTCAAACATCGGTGAAAGCATAATAATCAAAAAGTAAAGCCGTCCGACCAGAGCAATTAAGAGGTTTGTTTTCTGAATGCTTGTTTGAAGCAGTTGACACGCTCTTCATTAATCTTTCATGGGACTAGACCAGAAAACCTTCATTGCTATTGAGATAGGTGCACATATTTGACCAAGCTGTTTATTTACCGTGGAATCAAGGCTATCAGGCTCGATAGCTTACATTAGCCTACATTCTGCTCTGGGGTTACCTTAATGAGGTCTGTGTTTGGCACTGCCTTGATCGACGGTGTGACTAATTACTGTGTGTCAGGGAGAAAACAACATGACATGAGAAACTGAGAGACCAAACTTGAGAAGACAGAGCAGCGTGTGGAAGATTAAACGGGTGTCGGCATGCGTGTTTGTACCCATTGGCGATTACACAAGTTTTTTGACCTTTGCGTGTATTCCCTTCACAGAGAGATCACAGAAAAGACTTTCAGATTTTTTCCAGATTTTTTTTTTCCTTAAATTGCTGCCTGCTTTTCCAGGAGTTGCTCCCTATAACTGATTTCTGACAGGCTTCACTTTCTATTGAGATTTTTAAACTGTGTTATGAAATTTTCAATGAGTTAAAGCCAGGAACCAGAAACATAAATACTTCTGTAGTGTCCCAAAGTGTCTCCTTCTCTTTCTAATTACGTTCTGGCTCCTAATAAAAATCAAATCTCTGCACAGGGAGCATTTCCTGTTTGGCAGGAAGTACTAAATGGACTTTAAAGATAAGGTTGATGTGCATAGAAATGGCAGAAGTAGAGAAAAAGTTTGTAATTAGTTGCAGAGCAGAAGAAAAGTCAGGTTGGAGCGTGTTCCTACCTGAGGCAGACGTTCTTGTATGTGGTTTAGTTATCTTTACGCCACTCCTCTGATTCACTTGTGTTTAATTGTCTCTTATTGCACATGTCAGCCTAAGGACTGTTCCCTGCAAACCATCTTAATATGCTGATTTGCTGAGATGCTATCATATGACGTACTAATGATTCTTGGAAACAGTGTGCAGCAGTCTATTTACCACATCAAGCAAAGGTATTTACCACATCAAGCAAAGGGATCGTTCTAGGGAGTACGTTTAAATGACCCAACGTTACCCGCTGTTAACACCTTCGTTTCCAGAAGTCTATTTAACCACCAGCTCTAGTACTTTTTATAAAATCTGTCTTCACTTGCAGAAGATAATGCGCAGCCTGGTGTTGTGGAGATGTCTGCGTGTGATACTCTTTAGTAGAATCACTGCTTTCTGATTCAGACCGAGCCCCTTAGTGCTATGTTTCTCCATCAGGTAATGAGTCGGAGGGGGGGCCCACGTATGTCACTTCAAACATGTTATTGAAACCTCATGTCCCAGGAACAGTTTCAGCATTCCTTCTTTGACATGTCCAGATGCCAGGAGCTATGTCTTTTTCTTGTTCCTTTATTTTTTTTCAATTTAAAGGAAAGTGTTGCGCTGTCATTCAGTGGCAAAGCACAAGTGAAACACACTGAGCGTTTTACCTGGTGTTGGAATCTCTGGCTTTTCTCTGTAAACCTTTGAAGACCAAGAGCCAGGCTTATATGTGATATACACTGCTCTTTGATAATTGTTTACAGACAACTGTTTTGTTATCTTGTTTAGAATGAGTTATTACAAAACTTGTACTGATCCATCATTTAAACAGAGACGGCTGCCTACTTGGCTGACATCTTTCTATCGTTGGACAGTAAACTTGTTAAACAATAAAATGGTCAGTGGCAAAAGAAATATGGTGAGAGCTTGGACAAGGCTCAAAAGGATAACCAGTAAAATGTGTTTCTAGTCAAAGCTATTGAACTACACTTGAACCCTTTCATGCTGCTTTAGTCTATTGGAAAAAGGTTATGTGATAAAATCGCGCAATTTATTGCCACAAGTTTTCAGTATGTCTCAACATGACCTGTAGATATACTGGTTTGTTCATCTTCAGAATACAAAAAATCTGCTACTGATTTAGGGCAATAGTGCACATCCAGTAGTGATGAAAGCTCTTAAGTTAATGTGTAGATTAATTGTAAAATAATCCACCATCCCATACCACTCTGTCTGAATAGTTATAACAAAACATGGACACAGACCTTAATATGCATCCACCTTTACCACATAACAACCATTTACTGAACCACAGACTCAAACCAGCAGCAGAAGTGACCCGATTGGCTGAGAACCACTCCTGGCAACGCTTACTTCCTCTTTGCTCTTTGAAGTTTACAGTGTCATTGTGGGATGATGTTGAGGTTGGAGTGGGTCTTTAAACTGTATACAGATCCGATTTAGTACAGCTCAAACACACGGGATATTGTAAATGTTTTGGGCCGGCTCTGTTTTTAGTGGCAGCTTTGCGTTACACAACTGTACCTAACACACACTTTTAATTTCCTATGGCCAGTATTGCTCATAGTCGTATACAAACGTGGGCCCTGTGAGTCAGTGGTCATTCCTGTCATTGGGTGGGAGCCTGTACCTGTCACAGTTAGTGGGACAAGAAACAGGTGAGGGAAAGGAGTAAGGAAAGTTGTCTGAGCTCTTCTTGTGCTTTGAAAAAATGTCTCTGAAACTGTGCTTTGTAAGTTCATATAACATTTTATTTACCAGCATCTGTGGCCTTCAATATGCTTCACATTCACTGCTGGAAAGCTCGTCCCACTCAGTCTTTAAGTGTTTTTCAGGTTGTTGTTCCTCTTGCAGCTGGGAAAAGGCTATTTTAGATTTTAGTTTGTGATTAGGAAGAATAGTTTTCTTTAATGCCACAGTTTTTCATCCTGTCCCCAGATTGTTGACCCCGTGGCCAGAGGCTCAGCTAACCTTTTGGTGAACATCTCTCTCAGTAATGTGCTCTAATCAATCGTTTTTATGGCCTTGTGTGAAACAAAAGGGACCTCTGATAACACTTGGGCTGGATAAATCTTCATCTAAAGTGTGGACCTCACAGATGGCACTGATATAGATTCTGCATGACATGAACTTCTTCAGAGTCTGTGGTCCCGCGGCTTCCTTCACTGTTTTGTGGTTTTTGTTTAAGAACCAACAGGCAGACTGACACTTACCACACTGAACGTCCTGCAGGGGGGTTATCTCCCAATTACTCTTAGACCGTTTGCATGTGTGTGCAGGTTACATGAGAACAGATGAGATAAAGCTTAAAGTAATGACATGTCATGGTAGCTCAAAGCCAGGTGGAGGTAAAGTCAGGGTTGCCATGACATCAGAAAAGAGACCAAATAAAACCTTCTTACAGCTCTGTCTCTTCCTACTACAATTGTTTTTATTTATGTTCTAGCAGCTCAAAGGTCAACATAAACCACCACTAGCATTTTAGAAACCTAAGAAGAACTTTTGGAAAGGGATTGTGTTAGAATCATGCAGTATCCTTAGTAAATTTCATAATATGTGATATGTTTTCCAAATGCTAGTGAGGACACACTGTGCTTTTTATTTTGTGGTTTAAAAATAAAAAAGTAGATAATCCCGTGCAGAGCCTATTGAATAGTAATACCAGTCTCACAGCTTTCACATCTCAGCAGTGTATGTCAGGTACAGAGGCCTGTTTAGTGGCTGCACTGATGAGGTTTAGCCTCAATCACGTTGCTTGTTAATGTAACACATACAGCCCCAGTTCCCACTATGAACCCCGCATCCATCTGGGATCAAATCCAAGTGCTCTATTGTTTTCTCTCTCTTTGGTTTTCTCATTAAATCAAGTGTGTTTGCATGTGTGCATAAGCGCAGAACATGCAAGCAGCCAGTTAGACTCACATTTTGAAATAGGATGGAGATTTATGAATAGTTTGTGTTTGGCAAGACGTTCAGAGGAGTAACTTTAGTTTGAGAATCGCTCAGACTCCCTTTTGACTCCCTACGACTCAATCTTTACTTGGACTTTAACTCACGCAATGTGTGTGACCCACTGCTGGTTGGTAACTGTTATCAATAACAGCTTATGATAACAATTTTATTTTTAACAGGGAGGATGCTACAGCTATTTCTTAAGATGTTTCTCCCACAAGTCTTGAGGTTGTTGGCACATTTGTGTCAAGACAAAATGAAAGGGTAAAGAAAGCACTCTCAAAATTATTATTTTGTTACTTATTAGATGAACCTGAGCTGCCTTCTCACTGATTTTAGAAGGCTTTGATACAGGCCGGGGGAAGTTATTAACTAACTCAATGCTCACAGCGTTGGCGTCGACTAGTAAGTCCCTGACTCAGGGGGTTAAGCTACACCTCCAGGAGCATCAACTTGTTTGTAAAAACGGGGTTATACAGCCTTCCTGCCCCCTGCTATTTTTATTCCTGTCCAGTTGATGTTGATGTCATCGAGCGCTGACACAGAACACAATGTTATCTCCTGCAGCTCTGCTGAATGGAAATGAATCTGGGCTTATCTGGGCGCTCATTTCCTGTGTCTCACACCTCACTGCCCGGCCCTTAAACATATACTGGATACACTTTGGGCAAACCCAGGGGTCGGAGGCAGTGGGATTAGGGAGCTAGTCGTGAGGGTCAAAGGTGGCTTGGTTCCTAGCTCCTAATGAATTTGGGTCAGTGTGCTGCGTGTGCTCACAAAGCAGCGTTTGTGTGCATGCAGCTGCGATGGCTGCTGCGTGTAGATGAGCTCTTAATCAGAGCGCTTACAGCTGGGGTCAAAAGGTCGATGGGTGATGCAGGCTTTTGATTAGGCCCCTGGGAACCTGGCAGAGCCCGAGGCCACGGAAGAACGGTGGCAGCGACGTGGCTCCTTCTTCTTGGTCAAAGCGCACAACTTCTGCAAATAAGTGCCAATACAAACACTGAACATAATTAGTGATCGAGCACCACACATGGACAATAGCCAGAGGTTTGTTATTGTAAGACAGACGGTGTAGTCTGTGTCTGCAGGGTTTTTGTGCTGTGTCAAAGATATAAATCATCTAAATGTGTCACTCTGAAAGAAAGGACGACAGGAATCTTATTTTGTTTTTATTGGGAGTCCCTCTCCTGACTGCACACCGCTTGATCTCGTGCCATATGTCTGGAGCCAAAGAAGACTCACTTGGTTTTTGAGAGCTGAGGGACACTGTTTGTGAAGGAGTGTGTGTTTGTAAACCGTGTCATGGTTATAATGTTTAAATAGCATCCTTACTTATTTTTATTTTTTGGATCTATTATCCATCATAAACGGCAAGAAAATTTGTCACACAGCTTTCCTTTTCACATTTATTTACATTAGCGTTCAAAAGTGCAAAAATGTTCCCTTGCTAACCATCGCCTATGATTTGTGGCTGTGGCCTTTCTGGCAGCAATTTCTGGCCAAGACAAATAAAGTGGATTTTACCAGTAACTACTGTAAAAGGGCTGTCTGAAGCAATGGCTCAAATTGGTGAGAATTTTTACACAAAACCTAAAAAAGTCACTTCCAGACAGTATAAAAAAATAACCTCTTTCAAAAGTTGACTCAAAATACACATTTTCTTACTTGTTTATTCACAACAACTGTAATACTGTTCATGTTGTACATAAGTAATTTTTTATTTTTTTAATACAGTTCATTTCTTGTTTATTTTGTTTATGTATTTATTTTTTCTTTCTTCCAAGTTTGTTTTTTGCTACAACGTTTTGTCATTTCTGTAAAGCACACTACTGTTACTTTGGTTTAAATTGTGTTCTATAAATAGAACACAAATCTTCTTCTAAAGAAAATGTATGTGTTGTTTTGATTTGACTAAAACTGGACACAAATAAACCACTTGTTTGACTCGAATTGCAATAATTATGAATTTCTGATAGTTGAGCTAACTCTGATAATATGATTATTACCCATGAGTGCTCTTGAAGTAGACAAAGTACACACCTCGCTAACTTGTTGAACGGTTGATTTGTACAGACATAAAAAGATTGAGTTGAGAAAAGCAATTATATATTTAAAACACATTTCACCAAGTTTCAGAGCAATAATAGTAGCATTATCAACTATCCACTGTGTTTCAAAAAATCCCACATGATAGAAGTGGCCCCTGGGGTTTGCTCACCATCTGTCACCAGAGACAACTGTGTGGTAAACTGTGGTCACATCCAGTCTCCAGCGAACATCCTGTTGTCTTTTCTACAATATCTTTCTGATGGGTTTAATAGTCTTGTCTGGCTTCAAAGCCTATTCCTTTCAAAACCCCAACCCTAGGCTTTTACATTTTACTGAAGCTCCTACCATGTGAAATATGAAAGCACTAAAGGTGAAGCAGAGGTCAGTGCAGAGCAGTTTCTGTGCTGCGACTGGTTTTCCTCCATCCAGCAGCGTATCTGCGAGGGACTGCTACAGTCAGAGCCAATCAGTTTCAATGGAGCGCACACAGTATAGCGTCTGCATTTACTGACAGGCCAAATACCTCCTATATATTATAATACTTTTTTAATATGTAGTATAAGATTGAAGATTGTTTGAGCGGCTTTGCACTCTGTTGACCTTTCCCCACCATAACTTCTAATTTAAAGACCTTTTTTGTAAATCGAATGTTTAGTTCTCACACAATATTTACTTCCTTTGGTTTACTTCATCCTTAAGTGTTCCCCTTACAATATAAATAGGTGAGGCAACAGCGAGTGAAGTGTTATAAATGTCTGAGCTGTGCAACAGAACAATGGAGGCTGCACATACATTGGGTTACCTTTACAAAACAGTTAAAACTTGTTCGCTCTTGTGCATTTTACAACTACATGAAACAGGCCAGTGTGAGTGGTGGTCATTCCCTGGAGACATGTTGTTCTGGGAATAATGTTGATGCTGTATGTCATAGGTTTAATGTAATTTTATCACAGTCTGGTTTGCTTTTACTCAACATAACAGTTATTGGCTTCTTTGGTCCATGAACATTCCCTATTTTTGACACCAAATTTGGACACTTTTGGCCACTGTCAGTCATCATCTTCATGTATACAGTACAAGAATGCTGCTGGCATGTCGTCCCAATGATGCACACGTATTTCTCATCACGCACATCGACCCTCAATCTCTCACTGTCTTTTTCTTTGTACACACTCGGGCAGGGTCCAGGGGCTGAGGCGCTGTAATGGAAGCCAGATTTCATACTTACAAATTCTCCCTCTCCTGAGAATCCACTGAAGTCATCAAATGCCATGTGAGATGCCACAGTTAAATTGCATCATAACATGTCTGGACTGTGTTTTCCTTGCAATACTGTAAAGTAGACTAAATATAATGTGCTATGACAACTCGTAAATAGACTTAGACGTCTTAACATCGAACCAGCTGTGTTCGATCTTCCATTGATATTAAATCAATAAGATTAAATGTTAGACTATTACATTTGTCTTGGAGTATGTGGCAGTGCTGTGGACAGCGTTGAGCGGTGCTTGGGCCTGTGTGGTGTGTCTATAGAGAGATTAGTGTGCTTCCGCTTGTTCAATGGGCCCTGTTAGTGTTAGGTCTTAGCATTGTCACGACAGGCAGCCACTTTTCAAACAGCTTTATTTCAACTCGTGACCCAAACTGGTGCTGAGCGCATGGGAAAAGAGGAAAGCATTTGTAACGACGTAACAATCCTGACGGGTTAATGTCAGTGACCTGCAGCAGGGGAGCTCGATTAAGAGAGATATTAATTATTAATCAGTAATTGTTATATGCTAAGGTGTTGAAAAGCCCTGGAGCCAGAGCATGTGTAACCTTTGCTCAGCTCACAGATGAAAGTCAGGCCTCCCGTCAGTGTTATGGTTCTGTATCATTTTTGTTTTTTCAGGAGGTGTATAAAGCCAGTGAATGATCTTGGTCCAGTCAGTTTCATAAAGTGGGCGTTGGGGGTCTTCTCTGCCAGGGATGTGCAGATGTGTGACCTGGCCGGGCCCTTCACTGTGATTAGGGCGACAGCTGACTCGGCTGTGTATGTGAAGCTGAACCAGTCAGACAAGAACAATGATAAGAGGAATAAAAGAATGAGTAAATATATGAAGTCAAAGCATGGGAAAAATGAGAGAGGCTGGTTTGGTTCATCTGCCGCTCACATGTGCCGTCCTGTTTGGCTGAATGTACCGTCCTGGAGGCATTCAAAACCACTTGCGCTCAACACAAAGTTTCATCCTTCTTTCCATCACTAACAGACTGTGTAATAAAATCAGCATGTTTCACCAACTCCATTTGACTTTTTCCTCCTATGTCTCCATCCCTGTTTAATTAATTATGTTACTAACACGCCGCTGCAGGTGCAACACTCTGTACAAAGCCTTCATGGGATGCTCACAGGGATAGCGATTTATTGGTTGTACTTTAATCAAGCCCAGATGCAGCATGACATGGATGTTAGCGCCTGTTGGTGGACAGTTATTTTCTCAGGCTTGGATTGGCCAGTCTGGAGAGGCCGTCAGTGAGCTAATGACATGAGCCTGGTATCTGTAATCTGCTGAGCCCTCGACCCCCCGCCTGGTGGCTGCATGTGCAAAAAGGCCACATGTTGATCCGTGTTGTTTTAGCCCTCTGGGGAGAGGGAAGAGGCGATAAGGATCTCCCTAGGGTTTAGGCCAGTCCCTATTGTGCACTGGCTTTGTGTGTGTCTGGTCCTGTGAGTTCAGCGCCCTCCATAGAAAATCTACGGATCAGTAATAATGATGTTTGACCTTTAACACACGAGTTACAGAAAGTTGACTGTTATTTTTTTAGGCAATAACCAGGAGAAACATACAACTGCCCTGTCATTGCTGTAACTCAAGCTCCTAACTCACAATCAGTGCACCAGAAGATGAAGTGGAGTCCCACAGTAAAAGAGCCTTGGAGAATGTTTTCATTACTGTATGACATTTAATAATCACTATGACTTAAAGTAGATGGAGACCCATATTCGCTGCAGGATCACTGGAACCACGAGGCTCCCGTATTACTTTACCTCCTTCCTTTCATTAAAGTCATCCATTAGCCGCAGCCAAAGAAATTATTTTTGCAGCCGACACTAAAACTATTATTTATAAATCGCCTTAGAGCAAGTTTAAATCCCCCGCAGATCCAGTGAGGTGTGTGTCCAAGTCTGTTGTAGTACAGGCCCCTTCAGTTACTCTCTGTTAGTCTGTCCTTAAAGTAACACTAATGAAAAGAGCATGCGCTGCTCAAGCAAAGAGACAGACAACAGATTTACATTAGAATGTGTTTATATTGTGCACACACCTTCTGGGGCTTGGTATATTTGAAGGATGTGGTCCCAGGTATGGCACGTTTGTGTGCACGAGTACAACCACGCATTTGGAGCATTCACATGGAGTATAATTGATGTGTCCACTTAATTACTTTATCTAACACATATTTGATTAGTAGTTAATAATTAGCAGTAGTTATGATCCACAGAACAGATAGTTTGCAATGTTTGTGATGTTCCTCTTAATAAACATAAGACTTCTGAGAAGTGCTTCATAATATAAAACGTTGTTTCTAGAGGCAATCACACTCTGGCCCAGATCTGCCAGGGCCAAACCATATACTAAACCAAGACTAAACCAGGATCTACAGTAGCCCCAGTAATAGGAAAGAGCAACAACAAAAGATTTTTTTTTTTATAAAACATATCTTGTTAAATTCATTGAAGCAACAAGGTCTCAATCAATTGAAAGATAAAAGCGGAAACCTTTTGAAGCTTTATGATTAATAACACTTTCTGGCAGTTCCTGACATACTGTCTAAAATACAACTCTATGCCACGATTGGGCCCAGGGCCAGACTTTGAACATGCCTTGGCGGTAAGATTGAAACACTAAAAATGGATAGAATTATAGTATACAAGTTTTTCTTACCTGTGCTGCTGGTGGAACAGCTTGTCCTCTCTCATTGGACTCACGGGCATCTTACATTCCTCTGACTTCAGTTTGTGTGTGTCTCTGATTAAGTCTCCAGACTGCAGCGGGCCCAGAGGAAACACAGCTCCATAAAGTATGCAACCGTGTCAAATAGGGGAGTTTTATTCAAGTTAGACAATGTAGGGCACAGGGAGATCAGAAGATTCTTGACTTTCATTGGATCAGGCCGATGCACTCATAAACTTGGATCAATGCAACAGATGATGCTTTTAAAACGGACCCACAATGCGGGGACTTGTTCTGTGTTTTGTCAGCCTCTTTGCATGCACGTGGCTAAACATATTCAGCTCATATGTTCCTTTTTATTTTCACAAACATAGTAGTTTTGTCATCACCAAAGGCTGTATGTATTTTGTGATTAGGTTAAGCAGATATATGTGCTCTTGTCAGATTATTTTAAATGTAAAGCAGCATCCAATAATGGGATAGACATTATCTGATTCTCCAGTCCACTTGCATTGTGAAGAGGATCGTTCAAATTCCTGGCCTCCTCTTGACTTGTTGCGGATAAAATACTAGTCTAGATCACAGTCGATCCACAGTGATCCAGATCTCAGACTGAAAGAAGCCGTAAAAACAGATATTTAGGTAGTAATAACAGGCAGACATTTCATCTCTCTGTGTTTATGTCTCACTGCTGTTGGCAGAGTGGACTCTGAAAGTCTGTTGGTACAACAGTGATAGTGAGAAATATTGTTCATGTTTGGCAGTGGTCTTTGTGAGTTTTCTGCTCTCGTTTTAGGATGTGTAAATTGTGCTTCATTTCTTTAACTAACTGAATGTGTGCCTGCTCCCTCCTGCTCTGAAGAGAAGGAAGGTGCAGAGGTGTTGCATCTGGAGATGATCTTAAGGGCTCTTAGTAGTAGTGTAAGATAAGAGGATGGTCTTGAGAGAAGGGATAAAGGTGGACTGGAAGGCTGAACAGTTTTCTGGGCCTGTTTAGGGTTTAGGGTGTTATTTGGAAACTTTAAGATCACTGGAATAGTTGTCTGTAAATTTGTCCACACAGCAAGAGATGGCTACCTTTCAGAAGAATCATTTTCTTTATACTCTTTATAAATCATTCAGGACTTGCGTTTGTGTTGGAGTAACACAATGCTGCCATTAAAGCGTCAACGTGGAGGATTGATGGGTTTTCGCTTATGTGAAGTCTATGGGGTATGTTATTTATGGTGTAGTGGGAATTTTACCAAAAACAACACAATATGGTTTTCCATGTACATGTCAGATGGTCCGTAAATTAAGCCCCCATGTTTGATGCTGCTCTTTTAACATCACGACTGCCAAAAGGCTCGCTCTTGTGTTGACTGACACCAGAACGAGAGATGCCGGAACATTCTTCTGCTACAGATGTAACATGTGTGTGTATACTGTATACACACACATGTTACATCTGAGTGTGTACAGTATATTTTATATAGCGCTTTACAGAGTCCATTATTCATTCACTCCACAGTCACACACTGGTGGTGGAGACTGTGGCAGCCACTCAAGCCCCTCCAACCACCCCCAAACAACACTCACACATTCACACACCAGTGTCACAGCTGGACCACACCTGGAGGCAAGGTGTCTTGTCCAAGGACACAGTGAACCGCCAACCTTCCAGTTATAGGACAACTGCCCCTGCGCTCAACATAGCAGTCCTCTTAACGCCATAACAGGACTGTCTAATAACAAGCACAGTTTATTACACTAATACAAATTTAACCCAAACAAAAAATATACAAAATATGCATATCACATAAGACGAGAACTGTTATGCGTTGGGCCGGACATTTATTTACACTTTGTAATGTTGGCCAATCAAAGAGAGATCTGTGATTTGAGCCAGGTGCACTATGCGAGTGATTGTTCTTTTTTGTTCATGTCAGAGAACCAACAAATTGACTTTGAGGGAGGCTACATATTTTCAAAGTTTTGAAGCAATGTTTTTTTCTGGAAAAGATGTTTACTTTAATATCAGAGAAACTAATGTATTGCTAACTTATCATCAATGCAATAACAGTATCACATCTGTTACAAACATTAAAGATGCCCTGTGTAACTTTTAGCCTGTAGAGGATCCTCTTGTCTACAGACTCTGTCTTGTTACAACAGCAGTGTTATTTTACAGACAATGTTTTCAAGTCTATCCAAGTAACCAGTTTGAAAGAAAAAATGTGTCTTCTGTAACGGTAGTGTTTTTTAGTGTACAGTATAAGCGTCCAGTGTTTTGACCTATTAAGTCACTCACATAATATCTTGCAAAGAGACCGTGTCCCAGAGATAGAAATGTTACACTGGAGGTTTGTGGCCAGCTGAGGGTACTGTGTCAGTGAGATAGGCATAGTTTTACCAATCTTATGTCTAAGAACATATATTTTTGGGCTACTTTTGGTGCAATTGGCTAAAAGTTACAAAGGGCTGCTTTAAAGCAGTTTAAGTGCCAAACTATGTTTTGAAATGGGAAGGTTCTCACCTCAGATTAGACAACATAACCACTGAAGTGATAAAAATTGACTCATGACTTGACCCAGCGTCCGCAGTCCCACCTGGTCCCGCTGTGGTAGGTTGAGATGTGCCTGCTCTGACCCTGTACCTTCCTTGTTTAAAGGGTAAGGTACAAATGGGTTTAAGCTGAGGTGAGGCTAAGGGTTGGGGTTAAACATGTGGCTGGGGTGTTTTAAAGTTAGGTTTAGTGGCCAAGGAATGAATATCAATGAGGATCTACTGGAGTGCAGGAGACAAATGTGAGTGCTGTTTGAGGGGGGTTTGTTTTCATTGGAGAGCTGAGACCTTCATAGACAGATCGCCAGGTCAGTGGCTATGAAACTTACACTTAAATAATATGCCTCATATCCAACTTTAGTTATGCATGCTCACACAAAACTGCTGAAATTGATTTTATTATAATGACTTGCCATTAACTCTCAATTCTTTTCTTTTTCATGTCCCATGATGACATCTCCTCATGTCCCGCCGTCCATCATTTCAGGTATGTTGTTTCAATTTTTTCCTCTACCTTCTTTCTCTACTTTGTCCCAAAGGACCACTTTTTCATTTTCTTCGGAACACTCATATTTTAAAAGTATGTGGTAATATTTCAATTCTACTGTTACACTAGGAATAATAGGACCTGTGGTTTATATGTTTTACTTTCATATTTCTTGTTGGTTTGCGCCTCAGCAGGCACAAAATAGTTTCCAAAATAACAACGCTTTACCACGATATGAGGTAAAACTGCCCCATGTAGCACATAAGTAGGCACTATTCATTTGTTTAGGTCCATCTTTGTTTAGTGTGTTCAGCTACACTTGAATAAAGCAGAACTGCTGATTGGGCTTACCTCCAGCCATACAACTCTACTTCAGAAATCTGGAATATCTTTTTAAACCCTATCTGTTAAGACATTCAACCAACACAAGAGAAGCACCTAATGACCAGTTTATTAGGGAATATATTACTGTATAATAAATACTGTACTGTACACTGAAGAGCTGCCTATAAATATCATTAATCACAGTCTTGTTTTGATTGAGCCATGTGGCAGCCATTTATCCAGCTTTAAACACTGTCTAGCAGACACCCCAGCAATGTATTTTAGTCAGAGTTGCTCACACAGCTACTCCGCTGTTACTCATTTGTTTTCAAACAGTCACTTATTTAAATCCTTAAAAGACAAAGCAATTACAACAGCACAGTCTGGTTGTAATATTCAAGTAGTAGTAAAGAAGTACAACCCGTTATCTTTAAAAGTCTGGGGCAGTCTTTGTTTGTTGACATAGACTTCCGTATCTCGTTGCTGCAGTGATTCATTCATTGATACCAGAGCTTGTCCAGTCTCTGTCTGACTATTTTAGAGTTAATTATATCAACTCATCAGCCTCAGTCTGAGTGGTGACAAATGAAATTATGTGGATGGCGATGGCTAAATGTCATCTGCAGGCATAAAGACAAACGAAGAAGTCTCGGTGACTCATGTGTGGCCGGTAAACAGATCTGATAACCACAAGCTATCCACGGCTTCAATGTCATTTTAATCCCAATACACAAAAGTGAAAAGGGGAAAGTTGATCTGCACAAAGCATGAACCACACAAGACTTTAGTTACATGGCACCAGGGCTATTTTTAGTCCTGAAAGCAGTATATGCAGTCTGTTTTGTGCAGTTGCCGTGTAGCGTGTCACAAATTGTGCCATTTCTGGAGGAACTATATAATTTGAAGTAGTTGTTAGATCCAGCGACGCTTGACTTGAGGATTGTCGATGTTGCATAAAGTGTGATGTCTACGGCTCGGGGAAGTCGGTCTGTCTTATCCTGACACTTCAAAAGGAGGTGCAACCAGTACAACAACAAACTGGGCGCTCTGCACTTGCAACCGCCATCGGACACCGACTGTAAAGTCCAAACAAACATGACAAAGCAAACAGGACCCCCTCCCTCGGCCTAACGGATGCGTGCTGGGGGGCACAGCTTGTCCTGCTGGGGGGGCTCTTTAATGTGCCGGGGAGGTGTCATGCAAGAATGTTCAGCACAAACAAGCCTCAGGTCACATGGAGATGGCCACAGAGTGTGTGTGTGGTACAAGTGGTAACAGTAGAAAAGAAAGTTTACATTTTCTTTTTTTTTTTTGTCCAAACATAGTCCAGGTTTTGCATGGACCTGGCATGGACCACAAAACCACACTGCTGTTGTCAGTAAACGTGCTTGGAGTGCCTAAAGAGACAGAGTTTTGTGAAATCACAAGCTCTGCTATTCATCTTGATCTTGTATTTTTTACAGTTTAACAGGAGCCAGTCTATTGTTGTATTTGGAAACACATGGAAAACTAGTGAGTTTAGTAGCTGCTTTCCAGTTAATAACAATGTGATCATTGATAACAGAGGTTTATATCAATCCCAGGGGTTAGCGTGCATTGTTTCTCCCAAGTCCAAACATTTAATAAGGTCTTACATCATGAGCATCTTTAAGGAAATCCAAACATCTCTCAGTAAACCTCAGACGTGAATTGTGTTTATGAATGTATTAAGTGTTTGTCTTCAACTCCTTCACCAATTTCATCTGTTTACCAAACATTCTCTGCATAGAATTAAATCACAGTAAAAATATCACGCTTTCATTGTGCTTTACTTTTATATAAAATAGAAAGAATGTGTGTAAATGATAGGGTTTTGTTGTTAGTCTTTAATGCTTTATAGCAACCATTACCCACAGACTCTATGAAAAAAACTCAAAGAGCAGAAAAACAGGTCTGAATCTGTCTTATATTAATTTCTGTTTTCTTTTAAAAATCAATACATTGTCTATCATAATAATTTCATCAAAGGTAAACAGAGCCACAGGGTGTAAATGGAAAAATAAACAAAAGAAACCTGAAACCGACATATAACAACCGTCTTATCCTTTTATTCTCTGTGTATCCTCGAGGAAATGTTTATCCCACTGTTACAGTAGCTTTTAATGAGCGATTAAAGCCACACTTAAAGCAGAATAATGTGCATGGATAACTGGATTGTCCACACTTGACATTGTACACTGTTTGTTGGCAAAGGTGGAGGAGCTTTTCAGATACTCGGCACAAGAGAAAAAACACATCTTGAACATAAGACTAAGCAGAAGTATAAACTTGCATGTTATTAGATTTGGTAAGTAAAAGCTATCCCTTGAGTACCACATTTCTTTGATTAAAACTAAAGCTGTAAAAAACATTGCAATGTAAAGTTATGAAGGAAAGACTATAGCTATACAGGGACAAGAGATGTTAGAATTAGTTTATAATAGTGTTTGTATTACTCTCAATGACTCACTGACTTTGTGACCTTCTTGGTTTTGCTTCCAAAATGTCTTCCAAATATGAGAATCACCTCTAGCTCAAAAAACAAATTCCATCTCCCATGTCCATTTTGAGTTTGTTGTACCACTTCAGATTTTTACTGTAAAACCACAAGCAGCTATAGTTGTCGGTGTCATACAGTATTCCATGATTTGAGGTAAAAAAAAAAAAAGCTAAATGGGAAGTGTAACACTGTTTAAATCAGCCTTGTGCTGATGGGCTTGCTCTGTGTCTGGCTGTGGTTTTGATGGATGTGGTGTTAAACGGTGAGAGTCTGTGTCATAAGGGTGGAGTCCTGACTGTTTTCTGATGGACCTCTACTCCCCTCGTACTCGGGGGCTCAATAAATCTCAGCCCATTACCAAACACCAAAAACGGTGAGACCCTTGCATGTTAAAATCCCCTTCTCCCACTGTCATCAGCTTCTCCAACTTCATATTTATCCATCCCATATCCCGCTGAAGCCGTCCCTCATGCACAAGAGGTAAAGATTTACAAATAACAGCATTAAATCGGTAACAGCCCATGAGATACTTAATGCTAATCGATTGCAGATCGGCTGAATAGTGAAACCTTTCGACAAGTATCAAAACGCAGTGCATTTCCAGCTGGTCAAACCAGGACATGAAGACAATATGTATGTGGACAATATGTGTCGGATAGTATCCCAATAGTATTAGGAACAGACCGTGAAGTGTAGCAGCTTTTACACATTCATTGACATATAAGTCAGAAGACAACGCTTTTATTTTAAACAAATAAAACTAGACCTTTTTTCATTTCAGTAAATACAAATTTAAGTGCATCAATATTTGTGTTCTTGAGACCGTCCCTTTATGAGTTGATTACTTTGCCAGTGCATTAAACCCAGCCTCTAAGAGTTTAAGTCTCTCTACATGTGTGTCTTCTTTGTGCGCCAATAAATAGTCCGCTCGCTTTTCAGTGATGGAAACTCCTCGGCCATCATTCGTCTAACACCAAAGGTATTCTTTAAGACATATCACTTCCAAGCAGTACAAAGAGTTCAGTCTGGAAAGGGCCCAAAATGGTGATGTATTGGTTTTCTTTGACGGGGACACATGGCCCATTATTGCACATTACAAGTGGTTCCTTCCACTTAAAGCACAATTTGTTTCCAACTAACCTCATACAATATATACACACCCCCTCTTATAGTTTCAACATGTATGTGCACTCACTGGGCTGTTTCTTACTCCTCCTATGAGGCCATAAAAGAGCTCTGTCGTTTCTGTAAGCAATCTGTCAAACATGCTCTCTCTGATTGCGAAAGTCACTCATGATGAGTATTGCACTTAAACTGTTTTTCTGCATGTGTTTGTTTGTCCGTGAGGGATTTGTTATTAATGTGCAAAGCAGCTGTCCTGTCAAATTACATCAAGTGTTACAGAAAAAACACTATAGAGAAGTTTGATTGAGAATTGCACAAGACGAAAGGCGTATGTTGATGGGAAAAGACAGGATGGAAAATGCAGGTAAAACAGGAAAGTGTGTTTGGTCAGTGGAAGGAAAATAGAAACAGGACTGCTTTTATAAAGATGTTCATCCCAAGCCAGAGACAGCCAGAGCCAAAGGTGTAGATGTCACAAATGCTCCCTGTTCCTCTCTTTAAACTTCACTCCTTTGCTTTACATGCACTTTGACTTTGAGAGTAATGTTTCATGAGTAATGTATTAAAGTGGGGATGTTTCAGTAGACCTACTCCTCTGCAGTGATAAAGCTTTTAAACTGCCCATTTAGCTGAGTGGGTGCTTTAAAGTCACCATTAATATTCTCTATAATCATGAGTGGCCTTTTATATTTTAATCTGCTGTATCAGTTATTTGTTTTTTAAGAAACGGTCTAGATGCTGTTTTCCAACTGATTTTCAGAAAATATATTGATCTCGTCTCCAGTCTGTCAATGTGGCTTCTACTTGAAGACATAAACTTCCAGCTTGTTGTCTGGAGCCCGATAAACCGCTGGTGTAATGTCTTTGGACAGGCTGAGCTGATGCTTGAATCTTGAGGCCTGCGTCAAAAATGGATGTGAGCTGTCCTCCCACCGGAGCGTAGGCCCATGTAGGAGCATGTGCCACAGTTTGATCACCGTGTCGGGGTGACTCCTGTTTAGGCCACAGGTCACCTCGACTCTGCCCCCTCCCTGCGGGATGGAGGGACACCTGATCTGAGCGACTGTCAAGGATGGTTAACTCAGTCCACACAGAGCGCAGCTGGAGGGGTCGGCAGTGTAGAGAGAGGGAATGTGGGCCTCTGACGTATGTGTCCTTTAGAATAAATCTGAACCGTAATATTGTTAGATACGTATGTCTCGGGAATTAAATCACTCAGCCTTTAGTGATCTATGCAGCAACGCACCTGGAGGTAAAAAGTATGGTCCAGGAAAAAACTTGAAAAGGCTGCAGAATCTGCTTTAGTTTGACTCCAGCTCCAGTGTTGTGTAGTAACAAAAAAACAACAAATTATGAAGCTAGTTAGAAGGACACAGTGTAAACTTCTTTGGTAGGTGCTTATTTGCTGATGCGTGTTTACTCTCTGTGTGACCTCTGGTGTAAACGACTGCAGACTGAACGGGAAAAACACAAACAAAGAAATCCCTTGAAATGAGATCAGTGTTCTGTCTTTGTGTTTGTCATGCTTTGGTTTGATCAAATGAAGCTCATCATCACACAGTGCATTATAATTCAGCAAAATGAAGCACAGAGTTAGACCTGGTCGACAGATGCTGATGATAAAACTAGTCCTTTGTGTGTGTTCCTGAGGTGTGAACTGTTTCCACTGTGTGAATCTACAATCATATAGTTTTGCTCATAATTTTACATACTCTGGATGAATTTGTGATTGTTTGGCCATTTTCCAGAGAATATGAATGATAACACAATCATAATGACAACAGAAACTACCCAAATGACCCTGATCAAAAGTGTACATACCCTGGTGATTTTGGCCTGATACAAGTTGACTAAAGATAATCATCCTCACCTGTGATCTGTTTGGTTGTAATCTGTGTGTGTTTTTAAAAGGTCAGTGAGTTTCTGGGCTCCTGACAGACTCTTGTATCTTTCATCCAGTGCTGACTCTTCTGTATTCTGAGTCATTGGGAAAGCAAAATAATTGTCAAAGGATCTGCGGGAAAAGGTAATTGAACTGTATAAAACAGAAAAAGTATGTAAAAAAGAATTGGAAAAAGAAATAGTTAAGTAGACCAACAAAAATTACATTCACAACAAATTGATTTGTTTCCAACTAACCTTAAATACATATATACACACCCTCTTATAGTTTCAACATGTATGTACTCTCACTGGGCTGTTTCTTACTCCTAACCCAACCAACTTTTGGTATGCAAAGAAAAACTCACAAATAACTTCAGACTTGAAATACAAGTCTCTCTGAAAAAAGGTGTGGCTGTTTCAGGATTTACACAATAAGAAGGCACTTAAAGAAAAATGGGCTGTTTGGTTGAGTTGCCATATGAAACCCATTACTACGCAAATGCCAGAAAGCATCCCGCTTACAATACGCCAATGAGCTACAAAGGCCCAGGAAACTTAGTCAATATTGATGGGAAGATGAATGCAACATGTTATCAGAAGATACTGGAGGAAAATTTGCTCTCATCAGCCCGGAAGCTGCACATGGGACGTACTTGGACGTTCAAACATGTCAACAATCCAAGGCAAAAGGCCAAGTTGACATGTCATTGGCTACAGCAGCATAAAGTGGAGGTTCTGGCCGTCTCAGAGATGGATGGAGATCTCAAACGTGCAGTTCATGTAAGACAGCCCAAGAATTTAGAGGAACTGGAGGCTTTTTGCCAAAAAGAAGAATCTGAGAAAATAAAGAGCCTCATCCACAACTACCACAAAATATTTCAAGCTGTCATTGATGTTAAAGGTGGCAATACACTGTATTAAGAACTGGGGTAAGTCAACTTTTGATCAGGGTCATTTGGTAGTTTGACAATAAATGGCCTCACCCAACCACTAACTGGTTGAGTGGGTGAAACAAAGTATTTTTGTGTTATCATTCATATTCTCTATTATATTCATATAAAAAATGGCCAAACAATCACAAATGCTGTCAGGGTAAGTAAACGTATTAGCACAACTGTATATGGGGATAGTTAATACAATAATCACCGCTTATAATGACTTTGACGAAAACCTTCTGCATTTCACCACTGACTTCATTTTCTGTCGTCTAATTCCTGTAAGTAACCCAGACATTTGGAGGAAGACCCAGTTTCAATAACAATTATAATTTTTAGATAAAGCTGATACTGCCCACTATATTCTGCCTTCTTCATCTGTATTGTCTATGATACAGAGGGGAGCCAGTCCATTTAATCACAGAGAGTAATAGGGAGTAAGACTGTGGTTTTGCAGTTTATGCATCATTATTGGACATTATGCATTGTCATCTCCATGCTTTGTAGCAGCAAGTTCTAGTCTTTTATTTTTCCTCGCGGCTCTAGTGCCCCTTGTCTCGTCTGGCAGCCCAACAGAGGAATTCCACAGTAATTTATTCATCTTTGTTGTCGTTGTTGAACAAGCCACATAAAATGCTTTGTGGTGGAAAGCTGAAGAGGTTTTTATTATGGCGGAACTAAATTAAAACTTGCTGTCAGGTTGCCTTAAGTTCTTAATGTCTCAACACAACCAAAAGTTAATACATAATCTATCAGTTTTAAGATGAATTATGGCTGTCAGAATAATATTGGAGAGGCCTTCTTAACATGAATGGGATCTCTTTGTCCACTGCAGAGACTTCATAAGGAAAAGCAATAAAGCATAATTTCCACTACTCAGATAAAAGTTCTTAAATGAAAATGCATGGCAAGCATTCATTTGATTGAGTGTTGAGTTATTAAAAGTCACAACCTTCGTTTTCATAAGTGTGTCAGTTTTATCCATAGATGAGGTTGACAACATCCCAGCAGACAAAACGTGAGCCGCCTCCATTAATCTATCAGTGAGTATTAACCTAATGCTTTTATCCTCTGCTACAGAGCACACACTGTCAGATCTTTTGATAGGAAAGGTTCATTTTCTTTCAGCGCCCATGTTTTCTTTCGATTCTCTCGGTCTCCCACGAGAACTCCACCGTGCCGATGAAAGGGATGTGCGGCCGGCTAGAGTTTTTGATTGTCTGCCTGACAGCTGGCCCCGCTGGTCTATTTTTCTGTTTGTCTATGGGGATCTGAGCTGACACATGCGCTGTTGATCGCGACATCAGCGGGACGGGGTTGGCTGCATGAGAAAGTGGAGCGCCGGACAGATGTGTCTGAGCTGGAGTGTGAGTTACATCAAAGATACAGTTTTGTGGAGTGGTAGATTTATCCCATCTGGACAGCTTCATGTTTGTGGACATGATGTACTGAAAATACACATAATTACACAGTGGATAAATAAATCATTTTCACTGTTTATAGTAGTAATTATTACTATCTGTTATCTTTTCTATGTATTTATTAAAGATTTTTATAGCTTCAGATCTGGTTCTTGTAAAGTCAGTCAACTCAAGAGAGACAGCTTCATTAACCTTTTAAAGAAATCATACTTCAAGATCGAATTTGTCTTGATGGTACACATAGCTTTTTTTTACAATACGCAAGATGCATAGGGCCCTTTAGCCACGAGGGGGCCCCGAAGCAAAGAAAACTTGCAATTATCTGGTTTTATCTGTAGTGGTCTCATCTGTTAATTATATCCTTTATAATATTCAGCGTCATTAACAGACGGACCGCGGCCCAGATCCAGACATTGAGAGGCTTTGTTCCAAACCAAAAGCATTGTGTAAAATATATTTTTGAACCGGCCCTCCTAAGAACAGCTATGTATACATGCGCAGGTCCTCAGGTTACTATGGAGACACAAGCCAATGATAAGCAGTAGTTTTGAAAATGTTAAGCTTAGCAAGATAAAAGAGTTTCTCTAAGGTAAAGTGAAAAGTCGTTCCTCGGGGTCAATCGGCGCTGCGATTGAAAAACATTACAAACATTCACTAATTTTATGGACGGAGAAGGAAGGTTTATTTGAAAAATACAGCTCCTACGCTAAAGCTGAATGACACCACTTTAGCACTCCTGCCTCACAGCAAGAAGGTCCTGGCTGCGACTCCCATCCAGGGCAGGGCCTTTCTGTGTGGAGTTTGCATGTCCTCGCTGTGTCTCCGGTTTCCCCTACCACTATTTTGATTTTATAGCATTATTATTTCCCATTCTTCTGCGAGCTGTGTTTGGTGAAAGGTACACACTCAGAAACATCCCTCCTCATGTAAACAAAGAAGGAAATACAGACACTCATCTCCACATTGTTCCAAAAGCTGTAGGTTTAGCTTCTTTATTTTGATCAAATGTAAATCTTAACACCTCTCAGTTAGGAAAGTTAACTGTGCTGACCTCAAGCAATTTTAGGAATCTCTCCATCATAGTTTGACAAACTAGGGGCCCCCACAAAGCATCTTGTATTGGGCGCCGACAAAGCTAGAAACACTCCTGATGGTACAATAACCTGTTTTAAAGCATTTTTATCAACTGTTCCAGGTGAATATAGGTTTTTCATTTTTCTTTGCCAGTTCTACCTACCTCTATCTAATAAGTATTCAGCTATAGCAACTATAGGTTAATGCTTACACAGTTAAATGGTATATGGTCTCGGGGCAGGAATTTCTGTATAAAATTAAGATGTTTTATTGGCAATACCAGACTTGAATGTTGCCTTGTGGGTAAAAATGTATATCTGTGGAAAATCTAAACCAAAAGCATGCATCTTTGCTCTTTTACATCCTCGGGCTAACATACCAACAGGTCCTTGTAAAAGCACAATCACTGCTGCACCGGTGCACACTGGCAGCGCAGCAGGGAGCACTTTCATCTGTAGCGTGGCATTCTTTGTGTCTGTCCATCCCGGGGCATTGCAACAGGTTTGTTCCAGTGGCTGGAACTGAAGAGGAGGGCAGGTGAGGTCACATGTCCCTTGACCTCTGACCCCTGCTGTGTTAACCTCTGACACCTGGCTGTGTCTCTTTTGCTGCTAACAGGATGCAGTATTTGCCCTCAGAGGCGGCTGGGCCCTGTGTCCATATGCTGGCGCTTTAACCCTCACTGGACATTGGCAAAGTGTTCCCACACCTTTGACCCTGGTGGAAACCTTTCTCCACTCATCCTTCGCCAGGCTTCATGCATTTCTGTGTTGGCTACATTTTCTTTAAGTCAATTACACTTGTCGCTGCAGGGGGAAAGAAGAGATGACTGTGAGGATGGACAATCAATGACAGACAAGTCATGGACGTGGGAATGTTGTGTTGTTGTCTTAAGGGCTGTTAATGACAAAGATGATGAACAAATTTTGTGCAAATAAAAACATATGGATCTCTGTTTGTTAACAGGGGCCTGATGAAAAAGCCACAACTGGACTCTAATGTTCTGCTGACTTGGGATCTTGGTCTCATAAGAGCAGAGCTCTATGCACTTTGTGTGTTTGTGTCATTGCGTAACAAGGGCATGAAACCTGAACCATCCATCGGCAGTCTTTTTGGTCCAAATGCTGTTTCTGGTGTTGTTTAGAGAAGACAAAATCAGCGTTGTTCTTCAAATCTCTCTTGGGACTCCTCTATGAAGCTCCAGCAGTCCACTTTCTCAGTGCTATCCATCCTTTTCATCATAAACCTTTGATTTGATCCATTTGGCTGTTTTCGAGCGGTCACAGGACAGTAAAGTGAGCTGCGCTGTTCAACAGGGGAGACATAAGGCCATTAAACATGGCCAGATCAAAGCTGCCCACCAGATTGTGGGAAAAAAACACGTTTCTACAAAATACGGATGGTTTTGTTTATCTGTTGTTCTGTTAATTTATCTCTCTGCTGGGCACAATGGCCTCAGACTTTTAGAGAGGATATTTTTTTGCCGTGTTTGTTTTGTGTCAGTGGTTGTTTTCTTCAAGCCTTGTGACATCCATCTCTGGCAAATCCACTGTTTTGACAGCACCAGTGAAAAATATACTCCCATAAGACATATTACTGAGTCTAGTGATCATTGTGATGAATATATTATTAGTTTAGTCTATTACAAATCAAACCATAAACATGTCTACAAATTGCTTATTTTTTTAGATTGAACAATGCAAATGGCAATGATTAGTTCTTATTGTTGATGAAATCATATCATCCATGAACTCTATGTGGAATAAAAAAAAGAAAACTGTTGACTTTTGATTGTGGCTTGCTATAATGGCACACACGGCTGAGTGGTGAGAGAAATCCCCCATCAATATCACAGAAAGGAGCATAAAAGAGGCCCCAGACTTACGTACAGTATATAAGTTGTATCCCTAGGTGTCAGCAGAGGAAGTGTGAAAACACATGCACTGAGACAGGTTCTTCCTGTGTTTGCCTGGTATATCCCACCATCCTCATCTGCCGTGTTGAGGTTTGGTCAGTCGCCAACTCGGGACAGCCTTATTCATCAAAGGAAAGTGGATTCAAACTAAGCCAACTCTTTTTGTTTTGGAATATCTCTGACTCACTGCATACATTCTTTCACTCCTCTTTTTTTTGTCAAAATATTTTTTAGGGTGAGTACAATTCTTAGTCCGTCGTCAGTATTTTCAGTACATGATCATGTTATCTCTTGACTGTGTTTCGTTTTGAAGGACAGAGGAAAGGGGGACGTCCAAGAACAACACAAATTATTACTGGAAAGCAGCCTTGCACTGGCCTGGGTTATAATACATGAGATGACCCCGAGGGTTTTTGAAGTAGGACTCACTGATAAACAAGAAATCTTGCCTGACAACTTCTAAATTCAGTGGTAGGTATGCCAAAAAGGAAAACTATGAATATTTATTGTCTGTAAAAGCATCTCTGGATTGGGTGAAGGGTTAGGGAAAACCAAGCCAAACCATACAATTGTGGTATTTGTGCTGTTGAAATTGGCAGAAAGCCTTTAATGCAGATAATCAAATGCCACCAAGACGTCTGGAATGACTTTGTGAGTTTTTTCCAGCAGTATAAGAAGTGATAGTCCCCATCAAAGGAACATTTATCCTCCAGGCCACAAGCAGCAAACAGACTTCTCTAGTTTTGGGACTTTTCTGCAGAGACAAGGTGCTTTTTAATCTCACTCCGAGGGGAGAGCTGGTATAAACAAGAAAAGAAGTGTTGGTTTGACAAACCCTCTTTCTTGGAAGCAGCTCTTAAACCAAACAACTTTGAGGATCTCAAAAAATACATTGTTCTCTTTCTGTATCCCACTCCTCTAGTGAAAAGTCATCAGGCTTTTGTGAGATGTATTTACGCCTTGTTTCTCCAAACACATCTGATGCTGCTTTGACTTGTCAAAAACTGTCAATTGCTTTAAACACTTGCATCATTGAATGAATGTCGGTCCAAACACATATGTCTTCTACTTCTGTTCAAAAGTCCTGTGCTGTCCTGAACTGCTCAGATCCTTGAAGACCAAATTACCTGGCAGGTTAAACTCTTACTTTAAAAGTCACTAAAAGGATTTTAATGAGCCTCATAACCCCAGCCATCAGTGGCATTTTGGATGAATTATGTGTACTTAGATGACCTCATAGTGTTTTCATCATCCCAGTGCTGTTTAGTCCTCACTGCTTCATTTGTCAACTGCAATTAAAGTAACTACTAGATGTCATTATGTCAACTGAAAATGAATTGAACACTGTTCACTGGCCAGTCAGAGAATTAACCAGAGAGTACAGCTGATAGAATGTTTAGGGACTCTTTAGAAGAAAACAGGAGAAATATGAAATGCCTCAGCAAAGTTAACAGTAAAAAGTAAATGAAAAGTAACCCTTCTCGAGTTACCAAATCCACACTTTGAAAGTTTATGCAGGTGTGGATCAATATGCCCTGAATAAACGCTGATAAGATTTCAAATATTCACAGCAGGTCATTCTTTGCAGCACACAGACAGAGTTTTGGGCACAAGGGACTCAGACGTGCTGACACTATACATGTGACCTACAGGCCATCACGGATCAGAGCCTGGCTGCAAATAAACAGAAAACAGAGCTGGGTGGAGAGGCATGGGAAACAGCCGAAAACAATAAAGAGTTGTCTGTGAATAAAAGTGATAGCAGGCAGCAAAGAACTCAACAAATACAACTGAGGGGAAAACGTCAATAAACAGTTGCATACAAGAGCAGCCTGTGATGGGTTTACTTTTGTTTGTTGTAAACCCTTTGGAGGAGGGCATTTTATACCTTACCACTTTGCACTCCATATTGCGTATTAAAAAAAGTAAAAAGGTGCTTGCAGAGAGCTTTGACAGACAAAAATATGTCTCCTCTCAGCTCTAGCACAAGCCTCAGACCCCTCTGGTGACATCATCTTATCTTTATCATGCTTTCTCCAAAAGGACGGGGGGCCTTAGATGTTAGATGTTGAATAGAGCCCATTCATCTCTTACGTAGACCTCCCTTGATGTAAGAGGTACTTCAAAAGTCTGCTAATCTGTTTCCATGTTTGGCAGTGAGGCCTTCGTGCCTCATTGCTCTCTTCTCAGGTACAATAATATAATCTTTGTGAAGTGCCTGTTGTCCATTCGATCTTCAGCGTGGGACTGTAGTTAACCATGTCCAGGCCTTGCTGCCACTTAAGAGGCTCAGACTCTACCTCGGGTCATAATTAACTAGAGACAATGCACTGACCTGTGACAAATAGACTGTAACGCTATACACCCACACATTATTCTGAGAGTGGCACATTACAGAGTGGCTCGGTGCAAATGTGCCAAAGGAAAGGGTGTCACTGATCACACATGGCCAGAGGCACAGAGGAACCTTTTGGGAGGAAATATGTAAGCTACACTTTTGCTGAATTATATTATCTTAATCAGTGAGTGCAAATGTGAAAGCATGGACAGTTTATCAGAGAACCTAAAGGCCAATACATACTCCACTAGAACAAATTTCTTGTTCTTGCGGAGGGTTAGGGTTAGTGTTAGGGGGTCAGGGTTATAAAGCTATTGTTTATAATATCTTTTAAAGAAAGATATTATAAACATTGTTATATACCAACTGTTAGGTGGTCGAGCGGGCAGTGTTTTACCAAGGCACATAAATAACACCACTTTATTTCAATTAGGCAGTCAACACAATACATCACAGCAACAACCATCCTCTTCTAACTACAAAAAAGGTCAGACTTTTAAAAAGGGCCAGTGGCCTCTGATTGGTTAGCACATGCCACGTAAGTGCCACAAGGTAAGTATACAATTATTTCCTGCATCATATTCCCAACCAGCCACTTATGAAGGCCCAAAATAGATAACACTAGCATGCCCCAATTATCATCACTACACAAATGTATTACTACCCCACTTCCACTCTTTAAAACAACCATAAGTAATTAGAAACATTAGAAAAAATTATAAAAAATATTTTTTCTAATCCCAAGGGGCTTATCTTCTTGAAGAACGAAGAAAAACAGCAGTAAAATCAAAACCAAAGACACACATGGCTAATTAGCATAAATCAATATGTGTTACACGCTAAGAGGCTAAACATGACGCTAATGAGGCTTTTTGTTACATAGCATTACACATGCATACTTGTTGTGCAACAGAATTAGCTCCAGAGAGGTTAAAAACACATATGTCAAGACAAAACCAAGGAAGAGTGTTTGGATCTTGCCGTAACTCTGTTGTACAACCGCTTCAGACTCAGGTAACATCAAATAAAAACAACTACTTTCATTCATATCTCTGTACTTTACATTTACAGACCTACACCTCATATAAACTTCAACATGTATTGCTGTTTTAGTGATGTTGGGTTACAGCAGCAACAAACCGCTATAACAAGATTCCCCCTTGACACTACCTCATGCTCACCCGAGCTCTCTTGCTGAGGAAACTCATTTCAGATAGTTGTATCTGAGATCTTATCCTCCAGTCCTGGCCTACAGCTCCTTTTTTAACTCAACACACCATTACACAGCTGCATTACTGAAGACAGTGCACTGATTAGTCGGTATGTCTCCAGTTTCATCTTTTCCTCACTCATGAACAATATCTCAAAATACTTGAACCCCTTCACAGGCCAAACCTCTTCTCTAAGTGAGAATGTGAGATGTCTCTAGTCAAATGTTGGCTTCACCAATGTTGTGCATAACGCAGACAAAGAAAAACTAAGGTTTTAAAGCAATTACACTAGGCATTTACAATTTGTGTGGTTTGTACTAACGTTGACGCCTCCAAACTGCAGTTGAGTAATGGAAGTATGACAAACTCATGCAGCCATTAATGCAGTCAATGTCAGTCTGAGCTGATGTATCACTGACTTTCACTCCCAAGTACTCTTGTCTTGTCGTGTCCTGTTCTGAAGCTAATTGCATTAGAAACACACAGAGACGCCCCACGCAGCTTTTAACTGAGAAGTCACCACAGGTATGTTAACTAGGCCTGGCCTGGGTCTGCGAGCATTAGCTGAACATTCCAGTGGTGCGGATAATGGCAAGCTCTATTTAGAGCTATTTGTGGCTGCGCTTTGGTGTATTTAACCAGATTCCAACATTAGCCGTTTTAACCTCGTCGAGTTGAAGGGTACAAGGCAAAATAAGAAGCATGTCTCTTTGCCTCCATTTGTCTTGTTTGTTGCTCTTTTTGGACTCCCTCTTGTTTATTTTCCTCAGTATCATTACAGACCACTCTGGGATTGTCTGTTTGTTTGCTGTCTGCTGTGTGCATGTCTTAGAGTCAAATTCATCTGTTGCTGTCTGTCAAACTGTCCATACCTGCAACTGTAGAGCGACATGGAGTGTGACCGATGAAGAACCCGTGACCGGGACTGCGAGGGGCGGCCCGTTGACTCCTAGACGTGGCAGGGGAGCTTCCTTGTCCCAGGATTATTGAAAACAAACAAGCTAATCAGAGCCAGCACTCTGACCCCTTTCAACTCAGACGCAGAGGGCCACAGCGGACAAATTACTTATAGTTACAGTGAGAAAACTGTGTCGGTGGTACGGGCTGCAGATGTGGCCCCAATGACCTCTGGGAAATGTGGTCAGTCAAAATGGCCTCAAAACTTCACTATTGAAACAGCTTCATCAGACCAGTTTAGTGACAAGTGATTATTTTGTCTTTCTAAACACCCAAAGCACTATTATGTCCTACCATTAGTCTTTTATTCAGGTAGGTTAGCTGTGACATTAATTTGAAATTGTAAAAGGGGTTCTCTTGACTTTAAAATATTAGTTTCACTTAATTCTTAGAGTAAAAGTCTGAGCTGTTTGTCAGGTCACAACTGCACTGTGGAAGTCTGAAAAGACAACTGCTCAGACCTGAATGGACTATGTTTATGAGCAATATTCCCCTTATATTGTATAATAAGATGTTATTGACTTTTTATGTCTTTTATGACTTCTTATGCACATATTCTTCCCTACCTTTCAGGTGTGTTTTATTCTGACTCGTTCTATAACATCTGCAATGTACAGCACATAAATCTGCCATTGCCCTATCTTGCAAACATATTATTCCTCTGAGAGATTCCTAAACTGAAGAGCACCAAAAGGAAACTATTATCTACATCTGTTATATCCAAGCAGCACTCCTGCGTGCCATAGTTTGTATAATATTCCTCTTTGCCCCTTCTCTGCTGCAGGTGAAGCAATAGAGATGAAAACATCACTGAAAACTGTGAAAGCAGAGCTCGGTGTCAGTTTGCCAGATAGATTTACATTTCTAACTTCAGTTAAACCCTTATATAAATACTCTGTCTTGCTCCTACTTCCTGTCTGTCGAAGATCACAAGCAAATAAATCTTGGGCTCTAAATTATCATGCGCGTGTAATGCACAGCATGCCCACCTCGACACGAGACGACTCTGCTTCTCACCTGATCGTCCCCAGAGAGCTGTAAAGAAGCATTTCTCAGACAGGTTTTTGATTACCCTCAATCCGCCTCGCTTCTTCTTGAACCTTTAAACGCTAACAGGAGGCAGGTTTGGGGGTGATTTATGTGAACTCTGTCCCCTTGTCCCTTGAACTATTCCCTCTGTGTCAAGTCTGTGAATTTTGTGTTTGAGGCCGTATCTTTTTCTGTCAACACTCATGCTCAACACCCGGATGCTGTGCCCCAGGGAGAGGAGAAAGATGAACTCTGCCTTCTGACTGTCTCTGAGCCGCACTTTCTGACACAGGCCATTTGGTGGCTCTGTTATCTATCTCTGCTCTTCTTTACTTAAATCTGGCCTCTCCCCAAACTGTCTCCACATACACTCACCATTTATTAAGGTCTGTAACACCAGCAATTAATCAGTTGAACAGGATATAGTGGAGCACAAAGGATGTGTTATATCACAAAGTTAAGATTAACCTAAGCCAGTTTTATTACTACATCAACAACACATGCAAATGCTTCCTTTCTTTGACACTGCCTATAAGTGTCAGCAGTGAACTGTAAAGACTAAATTTAAGATGTTTATTGGGCTGTTGGTTACACAAGGACAACTGTGAAAAATACTTGGGCCAAGAGGTCATGGTGCTCTTGCTGTGAAGAGCTCAAAATGATGAGATTGAAGAAAAGTTATGTTAAATTAATCTGTAATGCAGATTATAAGCCTTTACCACTTATGTGTATCTTTATTGAAGCATAGAGTCACAGGAAACAAATCTGGGGCAAATCTTTTTTAAGATTATTTAATTGGCCTTTACTTGATAGGACAGTAGACAGACAGGAAACAGGACGAGAGAGGCAAAGGACCAGTGCAGGGGACCGAACCCTTGAGTATATGGTACGTGCTCTACCAGGTGAGCCAACGTGGCACAACGATTCCTGGTCATTTTGACATTAACACTGTAACGCAATCTTTTTTATAGTTACGCTTAAGCACTGTCAGTTTCACAAAAGTGTTTTGGACTAGTCTTAGACCGTTTCAAACCTAGGTCAAGGCGACAGGCCAATACTGTGTGGAGTTCCTCCAACCGCCCTGAGACATGCAGCTATAGTTGAAGGGGTAAATCTATGGGCTTTAGTGAATGAATATTAAAGTGTTGTTTTTTCTGTGTCTTTGCAAATATCTGGCACTGGTCCAGGGTGTACTCCGCCTCAAACCATCCCATAGCAGCAGGGATAGGCGCCATCCCCCTGTGTCCTGTAACAGGATCAGCAGTAGAAAATAAATAAATACCTAAAAGAAATGTTCAGAATTAGGAAACTAATCTATTTGTTGTGTTTTTGTAATTCCAAATATAGCTTCAAAGCAATTACATTTGGCAAAAGCTCATAGTAAAGTAAATTCTATTATTTTTTGTATGTTGCCCGTGTGTTTCTGGTTTTGTTTGTCCTAACACACCGTTTGACAGTTGGAACCAAAACCAGGCCTCTTCAAGTGATCATTATGGCCACAACATTGTAACTATACTATGTTATTATTGTTAATGTTAATGCTTGTATCTTCAAACAAACAGTCTTTTCATTTGCTCAGTTACATTTGTTTAGTTTTGGATGTGTCCAGGTAGAGTCCGTGCCATAAAAGGTAAAGAGAAATAGGAAATACATGTATAATACAGTGTAACATCTAAATGTTCCTAAGTGGAAACAGGTGACGTTCCGGTAACATATTTATCCTGTTTTTCTCTACCGTGAACTTAAAAGTCACCACAGATGTTGGCATATGGCAAACACGCTCTTTATCCCATCAGCGACTGCCTCCGTTCGGCTGCTGTTTACGCCACAGTCTGTTATTGAACTGAATAAAGGGGAGTGAGCCAGTGTCAGACACATTACTGAAGCATATATAAAACACATCACAACACAAGACCCCCAAACAAACATCAAAGACATCGTAGGTTTAGACATCTTCATGTTGTGCTTACTGCAAGCTTTTGTTAACATGAGGCTATCAACCTCAAGGCCTGCATTTGTATTTACCAGCACACTTGCCTTTGTTCCCTGATGCTTTGCAGATCCTCTACACCTCAGTGGGGTTAGTGTATTATGTGAGTCTGGACTTTGCTTCTGCCAGGACATTTTTGAGAGATTAGGATAAATTAATACATAGCGTGCAGGACTTGTAGCAGGTATGTGTGTCACTGCAGTGAGTCATACACAATTAAAGGACCAGAGGACAATGCTGGAAGCTTCATCAAAGTTTGTTACTGCTGCAGTGAAATGAGCTGTGAGAGTCTGGACGCATGAAAGAAGCAGTGAGGGGCTGGTATAGAGAAAGAGCGCTCTCATAAGTTGCTTTATGTGTTGGATATGAACACAGCTGATAATTTACAGTGCATCTGTAAAGTAGTCACAGCACTTCACTTTTTCAACATTATGTTACAGCCTTATTCCAAAATAGATCCAATTTATTATTTGCCTCAAAATTCTACAAAAACTAACCCATTATGACAACATGAAAGAAGGTTGTTTGAATTCTTTGCAAATTAAAAAAGCACTGAAGTATTCACAACCTTTGCTCAATACTTTGTTCAAGCACTTTTGGCACTAATTACAGTCTCAAGTCTTTTTGAGGATAATGCCTTACAAGTATTATACAAGCTTGGCACACCTATTGTGGGGCAGTTTCTCCAATTGTTCTTTGCAGGACCTCTCAAGCTCCATCAGGTTGAATGGTGAGTGTCGGCGCACAACCATTTTCAGATCTCTCCAGAGACGTTCAATTGGGTTCAAGTCTGGGCTCTGGAGAGGACATTCACAGAGTTCCCTGTAGCCACTCTTTTGTTATCTTGGCTGTGTGCTTAGGGTTGTTGTCCTGTTGGAAGATGAACCTTCGCCCCAGTCTGAGGTTCAGAGCGCTCTGATCAAGTCTGTACATGTCTGTACATTCATCTTTCCGTTGATCCTGACTAGTCCCTCAGTTCCTGCCGCTGAAGAACATCCCCACAGCATGATGCTGCCACCACCATGCTTCACTGTAGGGATGGTATTGTCCAGGTGATGCGCACTGACTGGTTTCCTCCAGACATGACGCTTGCTATTCAAGCCAAAGAGTTCATTGTTTTATCAGACCAGAGAATTTTATTTCTCATGGTCTGAGAGTCCTTCAGGTGCCTTTTTGCAAACTCCAGGCGGCTGTCATGTGCCTTTTAATGAGGAGTGGCTTCCGTCTGCCACTCTACCATACAGGCCTGATTGGTGGAGTGCTGCTGGGATGGTTGTTCTTCTGGAAGGTTCTTCTTTCCAGAGACACGCTGGAGCTCTGTCAAAGTGACCATCAGGTTCTTGGTCACCTCCCTGACTAAGACCCTTCTCTCTTGATTACTGTTGATGGAGGCCACTGTGTTCATAAGAACCTTCGATGCTGCAGAAAATTTTCTGTGCCTAGATAAGATCCTGTCTCAGAGGTCTACAATTTAATGGCTTTGGTTTGTTCTGACATGCATTGTTAACTGAGGGACCTTATATAAACACGTGTGTGCCTAAAAAAAAAAAAAAAAAGGATGTACCTCAGCTCAATTTTGATTGTCAGGGAAAAAGCTGTGAATACTATTATTGTTTGTAGAATTTTGAGGCAAATAATGAATTTAATCTTAACATTTTCAAATAAGGCTGTAACAGAAAAAGTGGAAAAAGTAAAGCGCTGTGAATACTTTACGGATGCACTGTATAGTCAACACGGAAATGGAGTAAAACTGTATACATATTTGCTGTGGAAAATACACACGTCTGATGCTGTAGTTACCAGCTGGCTGACCACGCAGCTGCTTGCACCCATGTTGGACCATCGGTGTAGCTGCGTGAGCGAGAAGCATGCCAAGGAGTAATGAGGGAATCCATCAACAAGGGCCAAAGAGTCAGAGCGACAGGAAGCAGGTGTGATGCTGTATTATTGTACCAAGTAAATGAAAACAATTTCTCATAATGCCATAATTTCATGAAATAATTATCACGTTATCAAGTGCTCATTTACTTTGAGGCTCTACCAACACGTGCTAATGTTGTACAAATGAACCTGGCAGATGATGGATAGCATGACCTCCAGCACAAAATGTAATCATTTCCTCAGTTTTAGGCCTAGAATTTGCAGATGCATTTTGTATTCATGCCAGCACCAAAAAAAAAAGTGATACATGGTTTAACAATGCAGTGTGTGTTTCTGCTAACAGCTGTAACTTCCCCTGAACCGAAGCATCATGGATGACTGCTTATAATCCACCCTAATAATCCCAACATGACTCTCGGCGCTCAGTGCCAGTAAAGGCCGATTCCCCTTAAAGCTAACTGTTTTTGTGCCACTGTCCCAGGGGTTTGTGTTTTAATCTAAACGATGGTTAGTTGGTAAAACTGACTTACCCGTGGCCTTAGGTGCTGATCCTTGGTGATTACCCAGGGTCTTACAGAGGTGAAGCCCCAAACAGCTTCCACAGCGGGGCATTGTGTTAATGAGTGCTGGGTGTGCTAAAAATCTCCAAGTGCGCACTCTCACAAGGAAACATTCATTTGTTTTGTGCTTCATTTCCTCCTCACAGTGGAACATGGTAAAACCCTGCTGCGTCGTCTCACAGTGGTAGCTGCACATTAGACACACATTTGATGGCTTGTATTAAAGTCACATTTCCCGAAACAGGCACACCTAACAACATTCATATGTATATGGTGTAATGTAATGTAATAACAGGGATGTTTCTGTTCTGCTGAAACCTGGCGCTGACTTTTATTGACGTGTTTTAAACCAGATCCACTGTGTGTTTTAAGATAGCATGAGGCTTAGCAGCTTTGATTACACTAGTCCTAATGTAGGCCTAATTGGACGCATGGATGAGCGTTTCCCCTGAAGGATGGCTGGATATACACTGGGGACTCTGGGAACCTTACTGGAAACCATTAAGGAAACAAGACATTTCCGACCGCAGGGAACGGGAGAAACGATTGAAAAATGGGGAGAATAGCAGAAAAATGAGACGCTTCAGGGCTGGGTTGTTAAGAACATGATTGTGGATTGTGTGGAGGCCTCTGTGTTCAGGTCGCGTGCCTAACTGCAGGTTTGCATGAGAACTTTAAGTCACGCTCTCACTTTTGTGTGACTGTATTACACATGCTAACCAGGACTGACCCCTGCTGATAGATAACCACCCCTGTTCACATCGAAATCGCCATCAATCAGTTGTGTCGTCAGGTTTCAGCGTTGAACTTCAGCTTGTTAGCCCCCATGGCAGGGATTTCTCAAATCTTCAAAAGAGCAGTGTTTGCTGATTGCAGGAGGGAATGGCTGGGAATAGTACATAGACTTCAGAGAAACTCCAGAGCAGTCTGAATATGTCATTCTTTTTGAAATCTTGTGAAATGAGGCGTTGGACGTGGCTGTGAGCAACACTTAAACAGTGGTGGGACCTGGAAGCAATTGTCTCTGACTCCTTTGAGTATTTACTGAATATATCAGTGAATTATTTTAAGCATATTCCTGGTGTGTATTTTAACTGTGATGTCTGCTTGCATGACAAATAAATGGTTTTAATTTCCTGGTAAATTGGACATCAAAGTCAAATCTTTGGGTTGTTATGATAATTAAATAATGTAGTACAATAAAATATTTCAATACAATTCTTCCAAAAACAGGAATGTTATCACTTTCTGGACTCATTTTCACATAAATGGAATGCCACGGTGTTTGTGTTTTTTAATTCCACAATTATCATGGCACTTTGAAACTGGTATATTTTGAAAACAGTTATTGTCCCATGCCTAGTCTGTTGTGATGTTTTGTGGCACCAGTGCACACGCACAATGGGCACCTCGGGGCTTGCGTGTCTGTTTGGTCTTAGTGGGTCGGACTGTGGTACTATTCTAGTTCAATGGAGCGCAGAAATCACAGTAAAATAATTTAGACAGTACAATACAAGAGGTAAGTATGTCCCATCACTGTAGCTGCTAGTGTAGACTGTTGCCTACTTTAAGAGGCATGTCTTCCAATAAATGTCCTATAAATGCCATGAAAAACATACAAAACTCATGAAGTGGTTTAGATAAGACACTAAAGAGAAAGCCAAGCTGGACTAAATACTTTGATGCATCACAAATCATCTTTGTTATTTTTTAATGTCTTTTGACAATGCAACATAAGGCAGTCTTTAAAAAAGGAGTTAAGCAGATTAGCGCCCTCTGTAGGCTGACAATGTAAGTGTAATGCATAAAGCATTAAGTGGCTGTGGTACATCTATGTACTGTACGTATGTGCCTGAAGAAGATGCTGGCTGAAAGGCGACACTGTGACAAGTGGCGTTTATGAGACCAGGGAATACCGAAGCACAGCTGTGGGTCGCCTCGAATACGAGCCTGAAGACCTGAAAGGGGGAGCAGGGTCGACTAGGATGGGTGTGAGAGAATGCATGAGAAAAAGGAAGCAGGCAAGGACAAGTGGATATGGGCATCCATGTGGAACAAGACCTAGCTGTGATCAAGCCATGTGGGGAATGGATTTAGTTGCAGATTCATACAAATCATAAGAAAAAAATCTACACTTATACATTTTAATTAAAAAGTCACTTTTAGTAGATTTCTGATTATGATATTAGATGCCAAAAACAAGAACTGTTGAGCCATATGAGCGTTCCCTTTCTTTACTGTAGCTGCCAGTTGCTGGTAATTGAGAATAAAATGTTTTATATTCCAAAACTAATACAGTGTCAATAGACAATATATGGCAGTCATTGGATAAAATGTGGTGACAAAGAAATCCAAGCAGGAAAAATAACACCAGTCACATAGTCAGTCACATGTGTCAGCTACTTAATGTTAATTTCCCTATAAAAGTCCATCTCAATATGTGCCATAATCAGCCGTGTCTGCAGAGAAGTTATGAAGGGGTATGTGAGAGGTCATAGGTCACTTGTGTTGGACTACAGTGGCAGATTTATGGGCTCCACTATGGGTCACATGTTGTGTCTGTTATACGCCTCAGCAATCACACATACACGCAAACATATGCAGCGGTGACTGAGGAGTGGCCCGCTGATGCCAGGTCAGGGTCCCAGTCATAGATAAAGCACGAACAAGGCTTGACAAATGAGAGGATGAGTCCTCCCTCCAGGCCTCGGTGATAAGCTGAATTAACTGTGATTAAGATGAAGTACAGAGGACATTGATCAGTAAAGATTTGGATTTGGCTAAAGGTTGGGTTGTGTTGCCTTCTGTCATTAATATCTATCAGAGGAATACTAGACTTTTAAAGTGGCAGAGGTGAATGGATGGTAGAGTAAAAAACATTCTCAGGGTCATGCTCTTGGCTGTCTCAGTTTCTTCTGCTGTTCACCTTCAAAAGAAAGCTTTTATCTCTGATTTGAAACTTGAACTGGAGTGAGTGTTTAGTGTGACCTATTATGATTTTTAGAAAAAATACAGTGCTGTTGCTGTTTATTTTCAATATGAATTTCAAGAGTAAATCTGTCTGGAACTGGAATGTTTAAATGTTAGACATAATCCTTTTGCCATTTACACTTTAGTCCTGACCCTGCTATGCTTTTATTTCTTTCAGTCTGAAAACATGTTCAGCCAACTTCTTTGCTCACATTAATAAAGACAAACAAAGTACTTTTTATTTTAAGTCTTGCCGCAACATTGAGGCTGCTTTTGGAGAAAAACTTTAACAGAAATGTGATTGGCAGGAGGTGTGTATGCTGTGAGAGAATATATTTGGCAGAGCCAGTCAGGTGCACACAGACAAAGTCTTCATTGTTGGGTGAAAAAGCAGATAGTTAGTTTTACTATAAACCTCCTTTGGCCATTTTATGAGGCCAGCCCCATCCTGTGAATAAATATGAAATATTTTGAAAGGGCTACCACTCGGGGCTGATGGCAGGGGTCCTAAATCACTTTTGAAGAGACCACAAAATTTATTTCTTGTACCAACGGATCGTTTTACGTGCAACACCCATTGATGTGGCGCGCCAAGAGCCTGTCTAATGGTCAGAGAGGCGTTTGACCACAAACTTTCTTTTTCCACTTGACCCAGCTCAGAAATCTTAACCCATTATTTAACAGCATATGAGACTAGAGTCTTTGGGTAACACCTCATACTCAAGACAGGTTATTAAAAGATCATAATATGTACAGTCGGACGCAAAGTCAACAGCCTATTGTACCTTTTCCACCCTTGTCGCCTCATTAGTTTACACACTGAGGAATGAAGTCGTTTTAGTCTAAAGTAGCTGAGATGTCTTGGCACAGACCTCTTAACATGTTTCTGGTGGGAGTAAAGAACATATTCCATTACATTAAATAGTCAAGGTACAAATGAAGGTTACACGACTGAGTGTGAAAGAGGCGTTAGATGAGCATGTGTTGAGTGAAATGAGCTAAATGCAGCTGTGGTCCACTATCTGCTGCCCACGCGCCTCATGGTGATCTGTGTGCAAGGTCGCTACGTTATGAATGCCGATAGAGAGATGTGATTGGTCAGGTTGGATTGGACTCTGGGTGGATGACACGTAGCGCTGCTGTGAGCTCCCAGCTGTGTTTGACTCTCATTACTCCACATGAAGGCTATCAGACATATCAGCTGTGTCAGCCATCTATCACAGTCGCAGCTGTCACGCACACAAACATCCATAATTTCATAAATACAACCTCCACACGCCACTGTAATTATCCATAAGTATGCACATATCTCTAAAGATATGAAAGGACAAGAACTTGTTTTGTCAGTGCATGAATGTCTGAATGTTAAACAGGCCAAAACATCACTCTCCAAGTTTGTAAAAGATTCGACAGACATCCCAGCCATCCTCTGACCCCTGGAACCTGAGCAGCTGATTGGACCAAATAAGGAAGCCACCAATGGGATAAAGTGACGCATGACCCCCTCCCATAAAGTTCACACTGGGGCAAGTCTGCACCTGCCACTGGGGCAACTTCATAACCCTCACCCAAATGACAAACACGCACCATCACATTTCTAGTCTGTGGATCGTGCTTTAGTTTATAAGTGGTTAGTGTTCCTTCAGTAACATAACGGTTCGGGCAGCGGTGACGGCATCATATCTCCAGACCTGTACCAAAATACCTGTACCACTTTGAAATAAACACTTGATCGTGTTTTAAAGAAAGTCTGGTCCGGAAACTGAAACCTTTGATAAGTGATCTGCCCGTGTTTTTGTTGTTTTGTAAATATTAAATTTAATCCCAAAACTTTCTATTCAGGATCTTTTTGCATCCTTTAGCCACAGTTAATGGATGATGACGTTGGATACAACTGGTCACAATTTACCTATATAATATTACACATCTTCATTAAGGATGATGATTGGTATGACTGTGTATAGTTCAGTATCAGGCTAAACACAGATTTAGCTAAAGACTAGCCTCTTCCCACTCACCCTACCATTCTAAGTCTAAAAGTCATATTTTTAGGTGGGATTAGACTAAATGTCAGTGTCCTAAAGTAGACCTGGCTATGGTACAACTATGGCAATGGAGGCAATTATGAGATGCTGCTAAACAGTATGTGCTGACATCGCTGAGATCCAAAGGGGGGGAGTGTGAGAGTGTTCATAAATTGTGAAGACAGAAAATGACCTGTTTTATATTAAAAGGTTGGACTTTTGTGTAATTTAAGAGCTATTTACATCACATGTAAAACTGAAGCCATGGTTTGATTGTGTTTACATTGTTTGGCACTTGTTTGGTCGAATCAATCACATTATTTTGTGATCAGCCTGGAGGCCACCAAACCATTCAAAAATGTAGATTCCTCACCATTGGCCCTTTTATCTACTTATATCATATTTCATGATTTAATGTGAGCATATTTACTTAATTGGGCTGGCAAAGGCATTAGTTATAATTATATCCAGACCACAGACAGTGGCCGGCTAAACTGTTGTCAAAATGGTAAATCGGGAAAACATATAACCCTGAGCCAAGAGTAGTTTACAGTGTATATGGAAGTTTAGATCTGTATTTCTTTAAGTTGAGAAAGAAAGTGTAGATCTTAGTTTTAACCATAGATCAAACCAAGTCCCAACTATTTAATCAGCCTCTGGAGAACCTGAGAATGCCAACCATTTCACCTTATAGCCACAGAGGTAATGATTAGCATTCTATGAAGAAATAAAGCAGAACAAGAAGCCAGGTAAAGGTAATGGCTAAGGTGAAAGAGTGTTAGACACCTGTGAGAAACATGGCCATTCGAGCTAACAGTGTTTGTTTGATTTGGTTAAATGACAGAGTGGAGAAGTGCTGCTGGTTTGGTTTGAAGTGTGCCAAAGGAAAAAGGCACTGGGTGAATTGTTTCCAGAGAAGTTGTCAGGGTTAAAGCAGGAGGCCAACTCAAATAGAGCTCCCTTTTGAACATTCACACCATGTTTCCTCAGCATCAGCCTGCACACTGCCCCACACATTGTCTTCTGTTACAGCCTACACACATGCTTAAAGAAATACTATAGTTTAGTTAAAGTCATGGTGATTAGGGAGCTTTTCTCTGATTCCCTTTTACACTTTAAGAACCAGCCCCCTGCTCCTTCCTGTGTCCGACTTCTACGGTCTTGGTCTAACACGTTCCAGAGAGTAAAAACTAGAACCACATTTTATGAATGAATAAGGAATAGAAAGATAAAAGAGTGGTTTTATCCTGTTACAGACCACCTTTCAACATAGATTGGCACATGACAAACCAACACCTCAAAATATGCCTTTCAAATTACCACCGCACAAACTGGTGCTCCTTATGTTCATTGAATAATGGTGTGTGGGACTGTTATCTCCAATTATGGTAGTGTGGTACTTCAAGATGTAATTTGGCGTTAAGGCCCATAATACTTCATATGACCCATGTATTATCTTAATCCCAGCTCCCCAGGCATGCCATTTTGTGTTAAGCCTCCATGTTTATACTCACCTCCAGACTTTGGAAGTTCTTGTTCAATGGCCGTCTCCAATCTGAACTGATCTCCAAACCTGACTCGTTCTCACCTCCATGTTGCACCAGTAACTGTTGTCCCTCTATGGGACTCTCTGGTTCTCACATCTGAGGCTGGGAATCAGCAAAAGGGTACTTTCAAGTGACTTCTTTTAAAGCAACACTGTGTAATCTTTTACCTTAAATACAGTGCTGTGCAAAAATATTACCCATTACCATTTTTACTTTATTGTTGAATTATAGCAGAGAATTGAAATGAGGATGTTTATGTCAGTCTACATCACATTTCAACAACTATAAAGATGTAAAATAGTTTTATTGTGAAACAAATAAGAAAACTTAAGCATGAATAAGTATGAAGTCCATACTTTGTAGAACCTCCTTATGAAGGACCTACAGAAGGAGGTTTTTGAGGGTTTCTTCTGATGAGCTTGTACATGAAATTGGTAGGATTTCTGTTTATTCTTCATCTAAAAACAGCTTGAGCTCCTTTACAGTGGGTGCATTGTACACCACTGTTTGAATTCTTTTCTTCAATACTTTCCCTGTTGCACCATCCCTCTTTTCCTCATGTTTGACAAGTTTCCCAGTCCATAACAACCTCCACAGCCGGATACTGTCCCCACCCTGCTTCACTTTAGTAAGGGGGCCATAAATGAAAAATGATATATATAATATAGCATTTTTCCTTTATGGTTATATTGCTTTCTTATGCTTTTCTCCAATAACCACTCTTCATACAGCCCAGCTCTGTGGAGAGTAAGGTTTAGACTGATCCTACAGTCTTTGCTTTGGAGCTCTCCAGCTCTCTATCTCTTCTGCTCTTACTGCGGCCTCTCTGATGAAGGTTCTCCTTGACCAGTTTGAGTTTTAGATGGTTGTCTCTAGGCCCGTTTGGTGTGGTTCCCTATTTTTTACATTTTGTAATGAGGAATTAGACTGTGTTTTGAGGTCATTATGGCAGTTCAATTATAGACATTAAGAACTGCACTAACTATTTTTGTGTCTTCTTAGTGTCAGCACCACTGGATCAACCTTACGGGCCTCTTTAAATAATAGTTAGTGTTTTTTTGTCTGTTTTTCAGACAGAAATATTTTTTAATTGTTCCACAATAAAAACTTTTTTACATCTTTATAGTTGTTGACGTGATGTAGACTGTCTGATATAAACCTCCTGATGATCTATTTAAATTATCAGCTGAAAGGCAACAATAAAGTAAAAATGCTAAGGGGGCAAATACTTTTGCAAGGCACTGTAGATACTCTACATAACTGAGATTTGCAGCATATCCAGCCAGACCACATCACATCAACAAAAAATTATGGTATGATGAATATTTATAAAAGGTTTGCCACTGGATTTGTCTCCTTCAGTCTTAAATAATATTTGGCATTAAAAGATACATAGTGTTGCTTTAAGAGGCACAAGCATCATTCAGTAGTATGTATGTCTGAAATACTCTCAAGTGCGCAAATTCCAAGTTGGTGCTAATGTGCGTACCACCCAGGAGCCAGTCTGATGCTGCTTATAACAACTGTCTCCCATACAGCAGCACGCACAGCATCAACAAACACACAAATTAAACATGTGCACAATTCACTTGTGGCTCAGTCGAGCTTGTTTTTCTGGGGTCAGCTTACATGAAGTATTGTCACGCAAAGGACTTTCAGCTTCTGCTCATAACAAACACTTGCAGCATTTTTTTAGTTTGAAGCACCTAAAGGCAAAGCTGCTGAGACTTGAGTGCTCTGTTCCACTGTGTTGTGATTGGTTGCACAGGCCAGGTTTGACTGTGGCACTTTCATTGTTTTGACTAGTCCCGTCTCTTTGTGTGGCGTGTGCCGTCTCTCCTTGGTCTCATATTATCCGTGACACATGGTGTCCATACGAACAGCCTTTCAACACCAGCCTGCCACTCAACACAAACCACCTGCTGCACAACTGCAACACAGGTTTTTCAATGCAATCAGCTTTGTGCTTACGTTTAAGAAACAATAAACGCATTGTCAGAAGACTTTACACTAAAACTGAATAGTGATTTTTGTAAATAGGTGGAGTTTAAATGAGTGCAGGCCTAATCTATTCTGATTAAAATCTACTTAATTATGTAGATTACATGAACCTCTAAAGCAAAGCTGCAGTTGTAGGAGCGTATTACTTACACACATAGGGTTTACAGCAGTGTCACTCAGCCGTGACTTAGTCAAACTATATGTTTAACACATTTGCATCGGAAATAAACATCTTTTCTTACACACTCAGTCAGACACCTTCTAACAGCACACAAAATTCACTCTACAGTCATGCAACTCCTGAAAGTAAAGAACTGAGGTCGATATTTATTATTCACACCTGTCATTGGGTTTCTCACCATCATGTAATCAACATAGAAACTGCTGCTAGGGAGGTTTAATAAAACACATTTTCATTTTATACATTTGGCATGTTTGGGTCATGGATGAAATATAAAACCCAGGATTCCATACTTTCTACTTCTGTACTTCTTTTAATATGTTGATGCCCCATACACTTACACACAAAAAACAGATATTCTATTATCATTAAGTTATTTTCTATTGCATGATCTTATATAGGTTCCAAGTGGCTAAAGCCTATCCTTGAACTTGACTGAATTTGACTTGACTTGACTAATTTTAGAATCATTAAACCTCACATGTTGTACAGTAATATACAGCTGCTCACTAGAATTCATCTGGTCCAATATTACCTACCACCACACAAAGTTACATTTATGGGGCGCAGTGGCTCAGTGGTAGAGCGGTTGTCCTTCAACGATTCGATTCGATATTGTTTTAGTTGGATTTGAACAGGTTTTAGCTGGATCTTAACAGGTTTTAATTGGATTTGAACAGATTTTAGGTGGATTTAAACAGGATTTCGATTTTCAATGGCCGAAAGTCTCTTCTGATTTTATTCTTATTCTACAAGTTCAGGGTTTAGTTTGAGTTAAACAAGTTTCTTTGGGGATTTAAAGTGGGTTTAGCTGAATGTGAACAGGTTTAGTTGAATTTGAGCAGGTTTTAGTTGGATCTGAATTACATTTACATTTCGTCATTTAGCAGACGCTTTTATCCAAAGCGACTTACATTAAGGTTCCATTCACCAGTGTTACAGCTGGAACACCACTGGAGGAAAGGTGGGTTAAGTGTCTTGCCCAAGCCATCATCCCCACATGGTGAGCCGCCTCAGGACACCTTTAGCATCACTCTTAAACTTTGGGAAAGAGAACAAGCTGCTGCTGGGCATTTGAGATTTTAAAAATGACGGCTCGCATTTGTAAGATGTTTTGATTTTGTAGATAAAACGTTTATGCCTTGTCAGTGTCCAGGAGGGTTTTAGTGGGATTAAGCTATCAGGTCAGCGGTGCCTACTGTGCAGACGGGTCTGAACCTGGTGTGACCCGGCTGAGAAACAGGGCAGCTGCCGAATGAATCACCTCCATCTGAGTCACGTCTGTTGTCTCTCTTTCTCTTTCTTGTTGTTTACGTCCACAGCATGTGTACCCCATCTCTTTGGAACAAATGTTGGAAAATCACAAGGAGATGTTGAGAGATCAGAAGCCGGTTAGGGGAAAGTAGTTGTGTTTCTTGCACAGAGACATAACATCTGCCGTCATTTGTGCAAAATATCTCAAGAGCAAAACTTGGATGAGTAAACAACCCTGGTCTAATTAGGAGCCACTGAGAGTAAATCAACATTTTCACTTGTACTTACACGACACAAACTTCACCACAACTTTCTCTTCCTCTCGAGATAAACCAAATTTTCCCATTTTGACGAAGTACATGCAACAGTGGAGCAGGAAAGTATGAGATGGATGGATAGATGGATGACATCTCGCAGCCCAGGGTATAAAGTATCATATTCTACTATTCTCATTGGGTTCTTAATTGCTACCAGTCGTTGGGTTAAACAAAATGGGGCCTGAACGGAGAACAGAGGAAGTGGAGCTGCACCAATTGTGCGCTTTGTTCCGTGGAAGCACTTTGTTTGCGAGAAATGTCACAGTAGCTAAATCAAGCCAAGCCATAGCTCTGATAAACAGAGAGAGCAGATGGAGTATGGAAGGACAGATGGGGATGATAGTCTGTAGGTATAAGAGCTACTTGGAGGAGTTTCTATGGAGTATTTTGATTTACAAACACAAAGCCAGTCCTCAGTTTCTTCTGAGTCCACACAAAATAATTGACATGTTGGGTTTGCAGTCCCTATAAAACAATGACTCTCCTCTCTTTCCCAGATTATATGCACAGAGATGTTGTACAGAGATGGAACAGTTACAAAACTGCACAATATACTTTGGCGCAGCACGGTTGTACTAAAATGTTTATCCATTCATTTTCTTCCGCTTGGTCCCATTATGGGTCGCGGGTGGCTGGAGCCTATCCCAGCAGCTTGGGGCCTGAGGTGGGGGTACAACCTGGACAGTAGCCAGTTAGTCGCAGGGCTGACAGTAGTCTACATAATGGAACCTATAACAGCTAAACTGCAAATGAAAATGGATATCTTCTTATGAAAGATGGATGCCAGTGACTTCTTATTTGTGCCTGATGTAATGATAAAGGCCCTTTGTCAAGGATTGTTTGTTTGAAGTTTAATGTTGTAATGTTGGACACATTAAAATTTAAATAAAAAGAAAAAAATAAATAAAATGTGTTTTTTTATGTTAAAGCAATTTAAAAGAAAAGTCAAAGGAAAATACCTTTAATAAGCACCAATTGTAATGCTGCGTTTTGGTAGTGTAGAAATATTCTGGGCAATTTGTGCTAAATCCTTAGGCAATCTCTTCCTAAAAGTAAGGCCTAATAAAGGACGCTGGCTCTGATCCATGTGTGGGCCGTGGTCCAAGTCCATTCCAGATTGGGGTCTTTGACTTTGGCCCAATCTTGGTCTTTGGGGAAGACTGGCTCACAGTCAAACTTTGAACTACAGCCGCACACAGACAAAGGTGTTTTTTTTGTTGTTTTTTTTTCCAAATCCAAGTCAAACATGTAGACAATGCAATCCACAGTGTACTAAGTTCAAGGGTGTGTGTGCACATCCATTATTGTTCTGTTCCCAGAGAGCTCTTTATATAAGCTCATATTTATATTCATGACAGCTGATGCTGAGTGAGTGAGTGAGCATTGTTTGTGTGTCTGATACTCACACAGAGATGTACAGGATGTAGTTTTCTTTCAGTGCGGTTTGATATTTGAGACTGGGCCATCTTTCTCTCCTTGGGGTTTTTTTTCAACACCGGTAATAGCGAAGGACAACTCCATTCAACACTAAAGTCTCTCATATGTGTTCACTTATTTGCGGCTTCCTATCTGCGATGTATCAATCATTTAGGGCATATGTGTCAAACTCAAGGTCTGTGGGCCAAATATTTTTGCATTTCTATTTTTAGTCACTAAGAAAATAACTTAGAGGTAGATACCGAAAGTGGTGGTCATGTTTAGTTTTGTGTTATCTGCAGTTGGCTTCTGCAAAAAAAATATGTTGAACAACAAATAAGCAACTTTTGTCAAATAACTGAGGGTTTGACAAAATAATATAAGATTTTATGGTATATGCAACAATATGTTATTTTTTCATTTGGTGGAATACCTCTGAGAAGGAAAGATCATGGTCTGGCCTGGTTCAGCTCAACTAAGTTAGGGGTACCAACAATTTTGTCTAGGCCTGTTCCATGAATTTATTTTTTGAAATAATTCCGTTGAAGCATGGTTGAAAAGCAATGTCTGACTTTCATTGGTTAACATTCATAGAATTTTTATTTATTACTTTTGTAAGAATAAAGTTTTTTCTGTGACCATTGTGAGTTTTTCTTTCATTGACCGAAGGGTACCAACAATTTTGTCCACGTGTGTAAAACTGCACCCGCTGGCCACCAGTTTGAATATCTCACCGACTCGCTCACACTCCTGTTGGATGCACTTATGTGACATTTTCTGACCCTGAGTCTGGTATTTCAAGACCTACCAGGACGTCACAAACACCAATCATGTGCTGCTGTGTTTATTTGCATCTGTGTAATTCTGTTTCCTCTGATTTGTCCTGGGACATTTCTGCACTGGCCTACTTACACTGTCCCCACACAAAAACTCTCACCGTCTGTCTGAACACTACACTACACTGTTTTTCCCATTATTTCTTGGTTGATCCAGTCCTACATCAACTTGTCACCACCTTCCTCCATTCCTGCTAAACCATGTGCTCACACCGGTGCTGGGCCTCCCGACCTGCACATAGTCAAGCCGACGCTCACTCTTCTGCAACCAACCTGTCGACATGGCGACGACTGCCTCTTATGTCTCAAATTAAGGTAGAACAGACATGGCCCCTTGTGAACCATATCCCATAATTTATTTTCCTGTTTAAACAGTAACTATTTTTTCTAAAAAGTAATTGCTATGCTTTTCATCCTTATACTTTGCCCTACCCCCCACCCCCACCCATTTGATCTCAGCCTGTACTGTCTCGTCTCAACACCACTAACATGGATGCACAGTGGCCTGTGGTTAGCACTCCTGCCTGAAGGCAAGAAGGTGCTGGGTTTGATCCCCGGCCAGGGTAGGGCCTTTCTTGTATGTCCTCCCTGTGTCTACGTAGGTTTCCTCCGGGTAAAAGGAGGGGGTTCTTTTATTAAAGCCAATAGGGAATAGCTCTGGAGACTGTGGTGCTGTTTACGGCTGTTGGGGGGCTTCAGGGGAAGTAGGGCCCACTCAGAAATATGGAGACTATTATAAATGCAGTTGGCAAAACAAGAGTGCTAAGTGGAATTGGCACGTGACATTTGAATGGTTAGAAGTGTTTGATTGGAACAATTATTTCAACATAAACTTTAAAATCTAGTCAGTAGGTGCAGCTGTTTTCTGCACCTAGTTTTTTTTATATTTATTTTATTTTTGGGGAAAAAGATCCCAGTGAAATATAATAATAATAAAAAGCTTTGGTGCTAAAAATCTGTTATCATTAAAGATATTATTTTAATTTAAAGTATACTTTCATACATCAGCACAGGCTACTGACTGCTTGTTACACTTGCAAAAAGGAAGAGATTAAAGTAGTGGGCATGAGGTAAAGGTATAGTGGAGCGTGATTGGGCTCGCTTTGAAAAACCGGGCACAGTCAGGAAATGATTAGGCCTCTACAATAACTCCAATAATGACAATAGGGAAAACATGTCTGCAGCCAAAAGCACTTAACGTCAGGAATAGTGCCCAGTATGGTTCCTATTTCTTTACAAGAGCAGCGCTGTGAGGGCGGATGGGCACCAGGGACGCAGCATGGCGGAGGGAAGGTGTTGCCAGATGAAGGATTTAGGAGTGATTGAATTTTGACTTAAGGAATTTGCCTATATATATAATATATATGTGCAAGAGGCATCGTTGTGGAAAAGTATTTCTTAGCTTTTATTTACATTTATTTACATTACAACAAAAAGTGGCCAATGTTCAAAATGCTTTAATCTAATTTGCACTTACTTCAATCTCAAGACTAAAGCCCAGATCAAAGTGTGTTCAAATTCCTCTGATCCCACAAAATTGCAGTTGTATTTACATTTACAGTAAGTGAATAATTTAGTTATTGAGATTGGGCCGTAGCCTTGTAGATACAAAGGGAAATGGGATCAAATATAAGATTTCTTCTCACTTTTACAGATTGCATGGTTACTGTGGGTTTTTGTGGCGGAACAATGGTTGAAAGTATGCACTGACGCAAACCAGTGCTGGTATGGATATGATTCATGGCACAGTAGCAGCATGAGGTCTGGGAATCCAGGGGCGACCTTTTCAGTGGCCGCATCATCTCCTGTTTCCTCCGCAGTCCTTGTGCTATTCATCATTGCACCTCAAGACTCCAGCCAAATGCTTAACCGGAAAGGTGATGGCGTGAGTGTAGTACCATGGGCACGGTCCTGAAGCAGATGGACTGGAAAGCCGTTTGTTAAGCTCGAAGTAAAAGCCTACAGAGGAGTGTTATTGTTCTTTCCGACTCAATCCAAACGTGTAACTGCATCGTTTGCACTCTTCAGGACAGACGTGCTGTACAGTTTGTGGTGTCTCTCTTCGCCAGCTCACACAAAATAAATGCCAGACAATACATGACCACCAGCAGCGAAACGCCAAACCATGCATGCTTGTTCTCCACTCATCCTTGTCGTGCTGATTTGGGGGATTTATGGCTCTGTCTGTTTGTTTTCACAGGGCCTCCGGGCAAGCGTGGACGCATAGGAAGAAGAGGAGAACCTGGTAAGTGATGTCCGGCAATTGCTTTGTTTATGCCTTTTCTCGTTCCTCGTCTCTCTTCATCCTCTTCCACACGCTGCCTTCTTTGCTGGGTGACTCGATTCGTTTGAGGGATGGTAAAATCAGTGACCTCTGAGTTGGGCTAGCGGATGATGGGCCGCAGTTGGCCCTTCTCCCTGTCCTTCCCCATTTGCGCCGACATTGCGGTAACCTTGGCCATGTGGTTGTGCTAACATGGCCCAGATGTGCGTCGTTCTCGCTGAGCGGTAGCAGCTGCAGTAATACAGCGCTAATGAGATTCTCCCGTGCCGACACCACTAACCAAAGTCATTGTGTTGGTTTTCTGGACATCTCAACCGCCAAAGACACTCACACAGTAAAACAAAACCTTGCAGACGCTTAAGGATAGTGACAGAAAATGTTCTTGTGACAAATAGGGTTGTACAACTTTGAGTCACCTTTAGCATGTTTTTCATTTAGCATCAACTCCATGAAGTTCTGATGCAGCAATTTTGGTGATAAAATCTATAGCAGGATATGTCTCACACGGAAAAAACCTACAATAGACTGTGATTCATTTTTGTGGATGACTAATGGACAAAGTACTGACTAAATCAAAGATCACCTATGTTTTATCACTCAACTTAATCTAGCTCTTGTGAGTGGTTGTTTTGGGAAGTGTGGGAAGTTTATCTATGAAGTTACCTATGAATAAGTCAAGACAGTTGTCAGAAACAGATTTTCTTAAAACCAAAAATCTGTCAACAATAAAACCTTATAATGTTGTAAGTCCTTTGGGAAAGCTGTCCCACGGCTGTGTTTTAAAGACAAGGCATTCCTGGTTTAAAAGGGAATTAGGTTTGTTTTTGTTTAGGAGCCTGTTGCCAGACGACTGGATGTGACTCCAGGAAGCTCCTTGAGATTTTCTGTAATTGTCAACAAATTTAAACCAACACTAAAAAACATATGTCCTTCGCTGCCTTTTTTTCACAGTTTCATCCCTCTGTTCAAGCAAATTTTTTCTCAGTAAAGCTTAAATGATGTTTGTAGCCGTCTTCTGCCAACCAGGTCATGGTATTTTAAGTACAAACCATGCATTGAACTTGTCCTATAATGCCGTTTAAACCCCTGTTTGTTCCCTATACCTCTTTATAGAAATCCATCAGGATGTTTGTGATTGCACCACTCACTTCTGGAGGATAAGGGCTTTCCATTATAAATTATAGTTTACTGCAGGGTGGCTTGTATCTAAAAGATTATTGCATTTTTGTTTACTGTTTAGATTCTCGTCTTGTTTAACTTTGCATCCTCACGTTGCAGCCTGGTTTATCCAGAGGGCTTTGGGGGCATGTTGCTCAATGTTGTGGCTAAGGACTTTAGGACGTTCTTTAACAAAAACCAAAAGAGGTTTTCCAAATACATTCAGATAAACAAATAGTCAAGAGGAAATATGCTGACAGGAAAGCACAGTTAAATCAGCCCTGGAAGTCACCCCTTCATCTGGCCATTTTGCTTCTGTTCTGCCTTTCACTGCTTTTATTCCTCTTTGCCCCTGTCTCATTCTTTCACGTTGTCGCACATGCAAACACATAAACACATCTCAAGTTCAATGGCGGCCTGTTCTTGTGAATGGAGTTCCTGCAGTGTGCATTTGTTCGCTCCGCTGTCTAGACACAGCCAAACTTGACTGACTTGATCGTCATGCTCCATAAACCCCTACACCTCTTGTGCACACTCGTATCCCAACACATGGATTTTTCATCTTCAAACTGTGCCCTACTCACCCTAATTTCAAACGGCAAGAGCCCTGGAAGATTCTGGTCACATTAGCAGTACGTTTTTTGTGTGTTTTAATAGTAACAAAATACAACAAATATTCCACTTTTCCCTGGAGGGAGTCTGCTTTCAATCTTGTTGAGTTTTGTTGATGTTTAGCATTGCATCCACCAAAACTGCAGCATGTTTTCAACTTGTTCCATCAAGTGCAATTGACCTACCAATCAGTACACAGGACCTCTGATCAAATAAATATAACCCAATCGATGCTAATGAAGTTTTTATTGGTGAAATAAAAGGGCTTTGGCAGTTTAATCATTCTTTTTATGAGGCTATTTTATTAAAGAGTCAAGTGCTGTTTTCGGTTAGGAAAAGCAGTATGTACTAACTTGTTGCTGCTCAGGTTTTACGTCAAAGCTTTTCAATTGGATCTGAAATACTGTCTTGAGAAAATCCTTAAGAGACAGGCACTTTTTTCCTCTTGTTTGTCCCTAATCTAATAGTCGCGTCTTTATAGGAATACTGTATGTCTTAAAGTGTCTTCATGTGGCTTCCTTGTCCTAATCCAAAACACAAGTCCTCATCCAGAAGTCTGTTTATCATAACAGGTTCACTACAAACCCTGTTGGCAGCGTCTCTAATGAGCTTGTTCTGGTGCTTAATTATAGTCATCATCTAGCAGACCACTTGCACGCTTTTTTCTTACATACCCCTCCCCCCTAGATTTTGATCGCTACACAACCCAGAGGTCATCAGAGCTCACTCGTGTTGTGCTTCATGTCAAACTGCTCTTTCCTAACGTTTTGCTTTCTCTTTCTGTTGCAGGGCCTCCTGTAAGTACAAACGCCACCGCTCCAGGTTGTATCCAAATGAACTGTTACTGAGATGCTTTTGTGCACTGAAGCTTGAACACTTTGACACTTGTAAAGTATTCCTCCTCAAAGACCGTTTTGTCTCCTGCAGCCATAAAACCAAATTCATTGACTCACACAAAACTGTCACACACTCACGTACATCCGCAAAGTAAATGGACCACCAAGGCAAATGTTATCATGGTTGATAAGCAGCAAATCGTTCCCGTCTGTGAAGCTGTAACCTCTGCTCCAATAAAACTGAATTTGAAGCGTTATTTTTCACATAACACACATTAAAATGCAAACCATTGTCAGTGCCTCTATTGTAGACAGTTTTTACCATCATGTCAGTATAAATCTGAAACAGAATTTAAAGAGTTACAAACGTTTAAGGTTCATCACATGTGGCACCGATCAGATGTACAGAAACGGACCAGGGTTGCACATCCCGGAAACATGGGGTCGGAACAATGTTTATTGGCAAATACGCAGGTGGTTTTGTCCGTGTAACGATGCAGAAAATCTTTTCACGAACACAGCTAAAAGTCTTCCTGTGGTGGCTGAAAATCAAGCACCTCTGCAAAACATACAGATACTGTCAAGCCACATATAACTATTCTCTAATGGCATTGATGATGATTGATCAGGTTTAATACTGTACAAAGTGTGTGTGTTAACTGGCCTAAAGTGCTTTATGTTTTGTTCTCTAACCTCACCAGGGCAAGGCTGGACGGGATGGATACCCGGTAAATCTAATTTATTATTTATCCTGTCGCTCTTCCATTCAGTCACTTCTTCCCTCTGACTGCTTCTTCCTTCACAGCTAACTAAATCAACTATCAACTATCACTTACTAAATATGTCTATTTTTCACACCTTCCCTCTCCCATGCTCTTGAGTGCTGCCCATATAGTACAGTGGACCACCCTGAGGACACCCATATCTGCCAAAGTATGAACTTGACAGACTGAAGTTTTGAACTGAACGTCAATAACAAAGCAGCTGAGGATGCTAATAGTCAGAAAACATCACAAAGCATTAACAATAGACCCTAACAATAGCGCTTTTAAGGCCAGTCTCATGGAGCTCACTTCCAGCTGATTCCATGGTCCATTCTTTCTTCTTTCTTTGGTCCTGCCATATAATCCAAACACAACCCCAAATAGAAAAAGACATAGGCCCCTTCCAGAAATCATCTGTCATGTCTGTGTAAGAAAGTGAGTAAACATGAATTCAAGGGGCAACCTTTTGAAGATATCATCAGTCCACATTAATCCCAGGAGTGTAAACTGCACCGATGAAAATTTAAAACACTCACTCTGCATTACAAATCACGGCCATCAGCTTTAAATTGGGTTTGGTAATGTTTGAATAATATACTGTAACTGTGCACATCCATAACAGCTGGATTCAAAGCACATTGACTATTTTTCTTCGTGCCTCTTCTGACATGTGTCGGCCTCTAGTGGACTGTCATGGGACATTGACTGAGTCAGTCCTCAGCTTCAGTGAAAGGTCTGCTGCTAATTTGTGGTTTAGCGTCATCAAATACTCATCAGCTATTACAGCACGGTCTAATTTTGTTTGTGCTGCAAATGGACACGCCAGAACTTTGTGGAGTAGGGTTTTATGAGGCACTTGACTTGCTGGTCACCATGACTACGTGAATGTACCTTAGTGTTGTCAGAGGTGGATAGACAAGCCAACAACTGCCTCCCAAGTATTGTTAATTTTAAAATCTAAATCAGTGATTCCCACATTTCTCTATAGCCAAAATGTACAGAGAAAAAAAAAATCAGTTAACTAGTTTGTACCCACCTCTGAGTCTCGTATTACGCAGCACTAGGACTGCTGGGTAGTTCATTTCCCAGGGGGCTCGGTCCCAGTCTGACTCCCAGTCTGCCTGGCACTGCGCGGCCCTCCTGACGGGAAATGCCTGCTGTTAATTACACACAGGTGGACTGAGCGCACACTCAGAAACATGTGCACATTTGTGTTTGTTTGTCTGTGACTCGTTTCATCTTTGTCATTGTCTTCATTTGAAAAAAAAGAAGTAGGTTAATGAAATCAATCCGGTATGGTTATGTAAGAATAAGCATCACAAGTTTTTGTTAAATCTTCCTGTTGATGCTGATGTGGGCATATGAAAAGAAGGTGGCTTAAGCAGATGTGTGTATGAAGTTCCAGAAAAAACAACAGGAGATTAATCAAACTGGCAGTTACCACATGTTCAGAGATGATCAGGTTTCTACCGCTGAAAGTTTAAAAAGTGGTCGGGTAGCATTGTTTGTGTATCTTCGCCGATACGTTCAGATGTGAGTGAACAGCAGCGTTTACGTTTATCTCAGTAACAAAAGCCAGAGCTGTGTCTGTCCCTCGCCCCAATAAATCTGCTCAAAAAGGGAGGGAACATTAGTGAGAACAAGTCTTCTGGAAAGCTCAGCAGTCTTTGCATTACACCTAGTGCCAACAAAGTATTACACAACCTAAAATATATTTTAATGTGTCTTCAGACTGCAAGCATGTTTTCTCATTTCAAATTCATGCACACATATGTAGTATGTTCATATCCTGGCCAGACATACTGATCCTATTTTTTATTCTATACAAATAATTTTGTATTTTCTGAGGGCAGATGCATAATAAACCGATGTAATTGGATACACACACAACCAATCAGAGAAACTAAGCAGAGTGATCACATTAAGCCTGTCTCCGTTTTAGGTAAATGTTTGTGTACAGCGGGAGTGGGAATTGCTATGAAGTGAAGGGATTCCAGACCCATTTTACAGAGAAATGTTTCATGAAGTGAAAGAAGATGGCTGGCTAGCATGTCTCTTATTTGATTTTTCAAAATGTGTCTTTGAGATAAATTTACTGTTTCTCAGGTTTGTAAAGACCCACCACAAAATAATTGAGAGGCTCTTCTTTATAAGTGTGCACAATCACAATAGCATGCATTCTTTTAGGACCATTCAGATTCATGTTACTTTGAAAATCCTACCTGTATCTGATTGATAAAAACACACATAAAACATGGAAATGGGCGGATTTGATTTGAGAAGATGCTGTTCAAATGCTCATAAACAAATAAGATCTGGTTCACATTGGAGTAAAACAATACGATTTGTACTTCAGCCTAAACGTAGCCGGTACGAGTTTGTGTGAGCCATGTTTAATTCAGGTGGTCTTCACATGTCTCTGTGGCGTTAACTTCATCAGACTTATACATGCAGCCCGCCACTTCCACTCAAGAGGAATAGTAATATGATGCAGTGTAGCCGTGTGATAAGTGTGTGTTTTCTCCCCTCGTATAACCGCGTGACTTCTTCCTCTCATCAATCACAGACGTGGGCTTTGAGTTTCAAAAAAGACTGTCAAACAATCAGCGTCCAGCCCTCGACAGAGCAGTGCAGAGGGGTAAACACGGCCCCCACACAATTGATTCCTGTTCATTTGTGGAGCCACTAGCAGTGTGCCTGGCCATTGCTGTGTTTATAAAGGAGTGACAGTCTGTGACAGACAGCGGCCCTCACTCAGCAAAAACAAGCCCAGGCCTCCATTGTTCAGACATCCAAGCCACGGAGCGTAGATTAAAGCCAGACAGTCCAAGACTACATTTGAAGTCATTTTCTGTCCCAAACGCACAATATGTTGTCCATTTTCTGATTGTGCTATTGTGCTTCTATTTGGTCATATATATCACCAAATCTAGTCATGTTAGACTTAGACAAGAGCTTTCTTCTTGCCACATATAAACATAAACATACAAGATTGTTTGTAGGGTACTCAAAAATAAAATCTGTCAAAAGATGAGAAAAAGTAAAAGAAGAGCAAATGCATTCCTTATTTTGGTTCATTCTGTAAGTAGTAGATGTTAGTATTGACTTTATTAGTGCTTTGCCTTTAGCCTCTTTTGGGTGTGAGCGCACTAACCTGTTCACAATTAAGTTCTGAAACTGGCACAGAGGTTTCCAGGGTGAAGCCGGTGCAGCTCCTGCAGTAAGTGGTGGCCGGAGCAGAGACATGATGAACCAGTTTACATACTAGTAAAACAAAAAATACAATAGTATGAATAGTATGTTATGGCATTTGTCACTTTCTGATCCAACCAAAAGGATTACTTAGATACAGCTGCATTTGTTCAGAGATTGTTTTAATTTGTTCATGAATTTTGCGGTTTAAAGATATCAAACACAAAACTCTTTGAATACAGCTTAACAGAAAACAACTCAACACTTTAATTACCTTTGTGCGTGCGTTAGCATTAGCTTGTGTGTTTTAAATGAGACGTCTGCTCTGATGTGCAGACACCACCGTTTCAGGCTGCATCCTTAACAATTACACACTAACTGCATAATTACAGGTCTGCACTACAGGACACACAATTAAGACAGTGATTAGCACAGTAAAGGCACACCTTATCCCATTACAAGACATGGGCTTGTACTGCCGTTCACACACAGCCAAAGATACAGACATGGCCTTCCTCAGCCGGAGTGATTTTCCAGAGATGTGAAAAACATTTGCTCATTCTTGGGACAGAGTTGCAGAAAACAGACATTCAAAAGCTTTATCAACTTTCCTACCAAAAAGACTTGGGGTTTAAGCAGTTATCCATTCCTAATCCTAAACCATTAATCTGCCATCTTTTCTCTCTTTTCCTTATTCATTTCTCTTGTGCTATTTTTATGTGATTTATTTTTATTTGATTCTGTGTCATACTACAAAGGACGTCCAAACAATACAGCTATGGATGAAAAAGTGTAGGCTTAAATCCAGTACCTTTTCCTGTGTTTATTCTTGTCATCACTGGCACGTTTATGCCCCGTGGAGTTCCATTAAAATGTTCCCTGTGACCTCTGCTGCTGATTTAGTGAAGGCTTGTATATTTAAAGCATCATATTATCAGTTATCAAAGGGTTTTCCCGGCTGCTGCATTGTTGTTTGAAACATTTCCGAGACACACACAGGAAGGGCACGTACAGTTTGCATGCCGCAGTGTTGCTTGTTAGCAGCCATAAATCTGGGTGTTCAGACTCCGCAGCAGCCATGACCTCAGCGTGTACACCTCGGCTGCTCATCCTGACGAGTCTTGAAGGAGCCAAGCCTTGATAAACACTCCCAGATGCACAGATATCACCCTATTCATACGTACACACAGACACACGCGCAAATTTAAAGATAAAGCAAATATTTTCTCATGACAAAACGCATCAGGTCGACTACAGAAACATTTAGAGTATTCTCACAGTGCCTTGTGTTTAATAGAAACAATAACCGTCTCTGCCCTGTATACAGTATATTCACTCAAACAAGTCTAGAAGGAACACACCTGCCTATAACAAGTCATGAACCTGGAACCGTTAGATACATACACATTAACATTTTATAATATTTGTAGTATATGTATTTGGAATAATTGGTTCATAAAATTAAAAATTATGCTTGGTGTGTGTATTTTCTTTTAAATAAAAATGTCTTTCTACTATGGGTTTACCGTATCTATAGACAAATATAATAACATGAACACCGTGTATATTGTTGGACATCATATTTTTATATATTATGCAGCCCTAGAGAAAGCAAGTGTGCAAGTGTGACACAGAGGAAAGCAGGGTTATCAGCAGAAATAAAAAAAAAGAAAGAAGCAATGGTTTTGGTTGTCTTTAATTTAGTTACAAATTTACGTGTTACTGACTTAATTTAAAAGAGTCCTCTATATCTCTGACCAGATTAAAAATGCATTCGATAACAGTTTAGAGGCCTTTGTCAAGACAAATGTACGAAGCATTGTATACTTTCTCCACTTTTCTTTTCGCCATCCTCCTCAAACACTTACTGTCTGTTCATCAAAGCGTGCAGCCGTGATACGTGGTAGGTTTTCACCAACGCACCCTAGTCTTCATTGTACCCATGGGGCTGGTGAAGCACTAAGATGAATAGAAAAGTCTGACTTATGTAAGCGGGCCCGGGCCAAAGAGAATGATTGTTAATGATGGTTTCCAGTCGGCAAAGCCATCAAGACTGTAATGTGTTGAGCAACCCAACTACTTGGGGGACTCTGTAAAAACTGTTAGCTTAACATCAAGTACAGTTGTTAAGGAGAAAGTCAACATTAGCCTTCACCACATACATCACTTTTAGTGTTTTTTGGAAAGTTTGATCCGAAAAGCAATTGTTTCTTTAAGTGAAGTTGGGATCTAAAAGATTTGAGAGGTTGAAGTGCTGCTTTCCAGGCAAGGGTCAGTGACTGGCAGTCTGCATTTGTTGAGGTAAACAAAGTTGACAAGTCCAGCTGCTGTTTCAGCACCGAGGGGTGAGGTTTGACTCAGACTTAACTGGCTTTGGGATATCTCATCAGCACATAAACACACAGCACAGATATGTGGCCCAGTACATTAGTACAGCTGGAACACATCCACCCACCACGGATCATGTTGAACCCCACACTCTGAATCTCATCATAATTATAAACCACAAGCACCTGGAAACATCTTGATATGTAGACAACTACACTCACAGTTCAATGGGACAGGATTTCTATGGAGTCTTTGTGGAGTTTTTTTTTTCTTCCTCAGTTTCCTTCTGTCACTTTCAACTTTTCTTGATTCATTTGTGGAAACTTCTTCTAAAGCTAAACAAATGTGCTGTTTTTTTTATAATATGAAGACATAATAATTATTATATTTCTCCTCATGTTTCTTTACAGTTTCATGATTGGACTATGTACTATTGGTGACTCAATGTGTTGTTCTGTCTCTAAACAGGGTCCGCTTGGCTTGGACGGCAAACCAGTAAGTACCAAAGTCAAACGTATGTCTATAACCTCATTAGAGTGAACGTGTCTTTTTCTTACTCGTCCAAAGAGTAGGCCACGTGACACCTTTTTTTTTTAATTATGTTCTTTATGACACATCAATTTCACTGAAGTCATTTGTGAAGACTTTGGCCCAGGAGACAGGTGATCTCATTAATCATTTTAACTGTTCCTTAGGGAACAATAGCATAAACTACCAACAGTAGCCAACCTGTTTCTCTCTCGCATTTTTAAGTCATGCCAGGCTTTTTGGCCACAGGGGACTCATGCCTCAACTGTAGCTCTCTTTGCACTTCACCCACGAGTCTCATCCATCAGCGTCTCCCCATGATGGCTGTTTGAGTAGCTGTCCCAACAAACACCATTGAGATGTTGTTTCCTGTCAAAGGAGAACTCAGTCTTTAGAAAGATGGGTTTTTTCTCATTGTTAAAGGTATTAGCGAGTGTAATGGGAGGGGTGAACAATGCACACTAAGAAAATGACATTGAGCAGTGGCTTGGTGACCAGGGGTAGTAATGGTAACAGGTTAAAGTAAAGTAAATGAATGCTGTTTTGTGTATTATAATATTGGGTTACATCCAGACAGTAGAAAGTAGTTTAGTTTAGTTTAGTTTAGTTTAGTTTATTCAGTCAAGCAAAAATGAAAGGAAAAAAAGAAAGAAAAGAATGCTATAATTCAAAACAAAAGCTCACAACAAATGAAAACACCACATAATACAATAAAATAAACAAGAAACAGAAGAAACACAACAGCAACCTCAACATTTCACAAAACAGTATAAAACAGATACTATTCCTGCCATTCCAATATCATCAATTAATTATCATTATCTGGATTATTTCTAATTATTTAACTTATTTATTTTTTATTAATATTATTTATTACATTTATAATTCATTATTATCCTTCAGTGTATTTTTATATACTTTTTTTAATTGTAGCATTGTTGCTGCACCTTTTATGTTGTTTTGAGAGTCACACCACTTTGAGTGATAGACTGCTTTTTAAAGTGGTGCAAACACACTGTACTTTCAAATTTTAATTTACCATTTTAATTATACCCACCTTTCCTGATTAGCAAACATTTATTGGGATACTGTATGTAATAAAAATAAAGAAATAAATAAATAAAGAAAGAATTATGCATTTGCCTGAGTTAGAGTAATTTAGGTGTGTATCTCCACCAAAGTACTTAAGCCTGCTGAGGTAAATACAAAATCTATAGAAAATATGCTCCACTAGGCTGCAGCGTTTGGTCTGGCACTTTATTACTCTAAAACTAAATAAGAAGTGAAAAGGATGATTTGGAAACCTTTTAAAATAGTGCAAAACTCACTGGGTACGGAGTTAATTGAAAAACTAAAGCTTATAATCGATGCCTTCTGTTGTTCCTTTTCAGTGCCCCTTTGTGAATTTGTAAATAATTTACTTGTTGAACAAAACACTTCTATAAACACAAACCAGTTGGTTTATTTCCCCTTCTATTTAATATTTACAAGAATGATTTAATATTTCATTGACATCCTGTGGAAAGCCACATTAACAAACGACTTATTTGTCCTTTTTCATGTCCTGAACACAGTTAGGGCTCGACTACAGACAAAACGTCTGCCAGACAAAAGTGATGTGAGGAACAGATTATAGAAAGCAGAGTATGGAAGATTTAGAGACCAGAGAAGTGAAAGAAACACACAGAGTTAGGGAAAGTGGGTGTGTGAAAGGCTGTAGAAGTAAAATATTCTGACAGCTCTGAGAATAGAGACATGGAGAAAGAGGAACAGAGATTTTGCCAGTGTTACCGTCTAATGCAGAGTACTGTCACTGAACCAATTTGATGTTTCTCATGTGGTCCAAAAAACAACATTGTCCCTTTGAGGAAAACATAAGTAGAGAAAAAACGTTTGAAGCTCAAGAATTAGGATTGCCTGATGCCAACAATAATATTGAGCCCACAAGTGTTATAGACCTTTCGGAGTGTGTACTTGTAAAATCCCCTCAGTCCTCTATGAATATAAAACTGAATTTATCATTAAAGGAACTATGTGGCATTTTAAACCCATGTTTATTTGGCAAGGTTCATGGTAGCATCTGGTGACCCTGGTGCACTGTGTCTATGAAAGAGGGATTGTTCTTACTTTGAGGCTATACACTTTAATGATTTCAAGGTTTTGTATTTTCTGGTAAAAGGTTTAAATTCTAATGGGGTTTTAACACCACATTATTCCATGGATCAGTGAAAATGAAGTCTTTGAAAAGGCTGCTTTTTAGTTTGAAAATACTTAACCTGGACATAACCTGTGCTGGTTTAATTTCATGTGATATGATTTGGGGCTTCATGATAATGTCCTGATGTAATTTCTAAAACGGCCTATGTGTGCTCGAGACAAAAACTAAAAAAAGCAAAAAAAATGCAATAGCCTTTGTTAAACTCAGTGTTATACATTTTTGTTGTTGAGCATGCTTCACCTGTAATTGCGTACTGCAGGAGTTGCACTATATGATATCGTTTGTTTGAATGCTCTGTGTTAAAGTCTAGGGGCATGATGATATATGTTGTTCATACTGTACATAAGTTATCTCCACCAACTGTCTCTGGTTATCTTCTTCCTCCTACAGGGACCAGCTGGACCCAAGGGAGAAAAGGTATGCCTCAATATGTTTGTAAAAGCCTTTGAGTCGGTACAGTGTAGAGATTTGTGTCCACATTTTTTACAGCAGGCACACTTACAGGTGTTGTGTCCATTGCCTTCCAACAGTGACTGCACTCCTATCAAACAAGCTATCAATTACATTATGTAGGAGATTGTATGCCTACACACTTTCTCACGTCTGGGCCCTAAACAAGTTCACAGGCCTTCCATAGTGTTCGATGATAGCCAGATGTTTTTTCCCCCTGTTGGGAACTTCTGCCCAGTCCAAGATGTTAGCAAATGTAAGAGCGGCAAGAGCTGGCAGCCCAGACTGGTGCATGTGGTCATCTGTTGTTGCACTCAAGTGAGAGGAGGTCCAGATAAGAAAAACACAGATGCGGTAAATAGTGCCCGTCAGAAGCAGAACTTGGTCTGATGAATGTGGATTGTAAATGACAGATGATGCTGAGGTCTGGAAAATTGGCTTCCTTTATGTAATCACTCTTGTAAATGCTCAGCAAAGGGTTTACAATCTCCCTCATGTGTCACATGACCGATACAATATGATTTATACAGAAGATGTTGTTATCCGCACAGATGACCTTTGTGCTGCTTCCGCCCCATATGTATGCATTAGTTACAGTATAACTTGTCTGTCACTGCTGTTAAACGGTAGCAGTGCATGTGTTCAAATACAGTAGTAATAACTTCTGGTGATGGGTTTTTTCCTGATTCTGTTGCAGGGTGACCGGGGAGATGTTGGGCCAAGGGTAAGTCTTTTTTTTTTCATAATAGCAGTGTCAAACTTTTCTTAACAAGGGCAGATATATAAAACGGTTGATTCATTACAAGAGGGACTAAAAGTCAAATGCAGTTCTGGCTTTTGAATAAACTTCATATTAGGGATGAACAATTTTGGAAAATAAAATAATTGCGTTTTTTTTTTCAACCAATATTGCGATTGCAATTATTGTCTGTATGCTTTTTTACACACAATTTCCACAATCAATAAATATGACCGACACTAAAGAAACTCATGTTTCTTGTGGCCAGGCCTATATGTTATCAAGACATTAGATCATGTATGAAATTATATGAATGACATATTTTTTATTTAACCTTTTATAGCACACTGTATAGGGCCATGGGCCTTGAGTTTAAAACGTAGGGTCTTTATTCTTTACCTGGCCCACTTTATTTCTCTGACAGTGATCTTCAAACGGCCAATGAAACCTTTTGGTTCAATGACGGTGTTTTTGTTCTGCTTTAGCTCCAGTCGTCCAGAGCAAGCTGCATTGCCTTTTTAGTCCAGAGAAACTAAAACGTATGCAGCAGAGATATTGAGTCCCCCACCTCCCCCAACCTCCCTAAAGGGAGTCCTAAATATGGTTGTAGCCTATAGAACCCGCCTTTCCAAGATACGAGTCTGGAAAACACTCATTTTCAGAAAGAACAGCATCTTTCAGGCACAGCACTACTCACAGCCTCAAAACAAATTTAGCTGCTTTGCTAACTTTAATTTAGCCAATAATAGTCATTCTCTGTGCACAATATTGGAAAAATGTGCGATAATAATATCTGAATGTTTTTTTACGTATGAAAAAGAAATATAACGCTCTGGACTAACTTCCCCTTGTTATTGCAAGAGCTAAATCAGTATCAAAGATTATACTAGGACTGAACCAAGACTAAACCAGGACTCAACATGTCTAAACCTGGACTAAATGATTTTAAGCTTTGTTTGGACAATTTTGGATGATTTTGACAGAAAAAAAGGTAAAAGTATAAAATGGAAGAGTATAGTCATTCTTTGCAATACGGATATTGCAATCAATAATATTGCTATAACGGAACATTTGCCATAGATTGTGCAGCTCTTTTTAAAAGCTTTAAACATAGCATTAAATATGTCCACAGAAACAGAATATTAATAACAACTTATTGTGCTCTCAACACGACATGGCTACAGTGACCAAACAGTATAAACAAACAATTTATTTCTAATCTGGAAATGCATAAAGTTATGCCTAGAATATAGGGCATTATATTCGTCAGGGTTGGATTTTGATAATGTCCAATCACCTTCAAAATGTTAAAATCTACATCAACACAGGACAGTAAGCCTAAGGATTTCACAAACCAATAACAATGGTCTTCTTGAATCATTTCAGACAGACCATCACAAAATCAATATCAATTACTGATTGAGACAAATTGCCATCTAACATCTAAAATGACTTCTTTATTATCGCATTAGTGGAAAACTCTTTGAAACAGGAGCCACGTTGTAAATTTGCTCTGATTACAGGTTTGGCCCTGTCTATGTAACTTTCAACACTCGCGGCAAGACTTTTAATAGTTCAAACTAAAGCGTATTTACCATGTGCAGCTGCCCCAGCAACTGCACCGACAACACAGTCCAGCTCCTCTGATGAGGTTTCACACTGGCCACAGCCTCAAGACTAAAAAATGAGGAACGAGGAAATAAAAAAAATGATGCAAAGACTTAACCCTCACCATCAAGACTCATCGGTTGAAGGCAGCGCGCCAAAGCTGCCATCTTCGCTTAACCAAACGTTTTTCAGCAGCACACAGTGACATGGCTCTGTTTTTGGTCTGTGTTGTCTTTTCATGTGATATCATTCCTCGTAATTATCTTCTCGTTCTTTCAGTATGGTTTGGAAATGAGTCCCCTGGTAAATAGGCAATGGTTTGGATACAGTAAAATATTCTTATGATCCATGTTTTCTTACATTTATTATAATTCTACCTACTCATAACTACCTACCTAAGGCCCAGTAACTACCTAATGATTTAAAACCCTGACTTACCTCAAGACATTTCAAGATCCCTAGAATTCATAGGAATATGTGTCATATATTCATACAAAAAGATCTAAATGGGATTCTTCAGCTGGCAAAAGGACACTGCTAAATGTATTACCCATTTGCTTTAATTTAAAGTTAGCTTGGAGGAGAATGTGTGTACCATTAAAACATGACAAAAGAGTATGTTTTGAGTTGAGAAGAGGTCGATCAAATTATTGCCAAACTTACTGTCAGCAAACGCAGATGACCTCTAGCTATATAATAAGGACAATTTCCCCAAGAACTAATAGTTAGCCTCAACCAGGCTCGGCCCATTTTGTAAAGCCTACCACTTCCAATCTACTTTAAGGAATCTCCAGAAAAAAGTAGAAGAACCAACCCTAAGGAACGATCCTGTTGTCATCAAATTCATAAATCTAACGGTTAGAGCCTGGCGACGTTTGTACCATTTTGAATGAGCATTTTGGAAAGCTACATAATGGTAATTGCCATGTGGCCGAGCATTGGCACAGGGTAACTTGCAAAGATTGAGGCTGATTTATGATCAAACATAGCAAGACTTCTATTAAGACTTAAGACGTTTGATGCATCAGAGAGGCCTTTTAGGTCAGTGTTTGTGCAGGAGTTAAACCTTTATTTGGCAAAGTATGCTTCAGAGTTAGTCCAAATGCTAAATATTGTCCTTGGACAGGGGTTTGGGGGCTTTGATGTCCTTGGCTACTTTTGCAGCAGAGAAATTCAGAGTATGGCATGCAAGGTTCAACACAAAACAACTGCTTTCAAATTTTGGTACTTTTTTGAGAATGAGCCTTTAGTTTGGGATACAGTCTTAGGAATGAAAAATAAAAGGCACAGTGTTTTACAAAATCAAAGCAGAACTGTGGCTAATTTATTTGAGTTCAGTCAACACCTACACAAACCCTCAACGGCTCGACCTTTCACCTTGATACTCTTGTGGAGGATAACAGGAAGTGGCCATGAATCTCTGTCTGTTTGTTCACGCCCTGTCAATTCATCATCTTCACCCATTTTGTCAGAGTCAACTCAGCACAAGATAGCAAAGGCATAAAATGTAATCAGATGTTATAGACAGTAAAAAATGTTACAGAAGGTCAGATGTAGTGTTGGGTTTTTCCTCCAAAGCAACATTTTTTTAAGCAATGGTTCAGTGCTGGTAGCTGATTTTTGCGAGCCTCCATACTGTCAAATCCATACAGCGGAGATCCATGTTTAGGTTCATCTGGCGGCTGTGCTGAAAGACAGGCCATGATTGGAGTTTCATCCTGAGCCAAACCTTTTGTTCGCCTCGCTCAGAATCGACCATGGTTAGACAGGGCTCTGGGGTTCTGTGGCGGTTGTGTGGGTCAGTATCAGCCTGAGATCAGATTGGGAGACCCCACTGTGAGGCAGACTATCCTCTACAATATGTTTAAGGAGCATATGTGGTCTCCGCAGTGGAAACGGTGTGAATGAGTGAATGTGACAGTGGGAAGAGAGAAGTGCACGGCCAAAGAGTGAAGAGGAGGGGTCTGCGGTGTCAGAAAGAGCCACAGCGATCCAGCTGTTTACCACAGCCTGTTAACATGAACCTCATGAACAAAACAGCTTTTTTTTCTCCACTGTTTCCGATTTGGAAGATTTTATTTTATTTTTGGAGGGAACTCAGCTAATCAACTTTTTCACTTTTTGCTGGTGCTGTGTAATGGTATATTTATAATTTTTTTAATGTCACTGTCTTTATGTCTCCAGGGCTCTCCTAACTACAGCACATTCGCGGGTCTCCACAGTAATCAGATTCTCACAGTGAAGGTTTGTCCCACAGATAGTTGTGCAGTCATCCCAGCAGCTGCCGCTATCCCACTGCTGCTCTCCTCCTATTCGTCCAACGTCACTCTCTTTAAGCCCCTTTAGGCGTCTAACTCTCAACTTTTCTCCTACAGCAGTCAGTACAGTCTTCGGACCTAAACTCTTGACTGGTGTACTTAACAATGCATTTCTGATTTCCTAACTCACTTATGCCTTACACTTTCTCTGTCCTCCTCTCTCGTTCTGCTGCATCTGTTGCACCTCAGATGGTCTTTCCTCGGTATGACCATGGCTTTATCGCTGGAGACCAGTCCAGCAGCTTTCAGAGACGTTTTCTGAAGGTAGACCACTGCAAAGGCATGTTTGAACTTTTAACACGTAACACCTAAAAGGAAAAGTAAGTGAAGAAGTTATTCTGAGTGTCTGAATGTCTGTTTTTGCACATTTTGCCATCTACCAAACCAGTTCACTTTGATTGGTATTGTTTACATTAAGTTTTTTAATATGAAACTTACTTACTCACTTACTTCTCCCTCAATCTCTCTTTCTTTTCAATATATTTTTAATTCTTTTCTATATATTCTTTTCAATAACATATTTCTGAGTGTGCTTAAAAAGGATAAGTGAAACTCTTTAAGATGGACATATTAGAAGGCTGACCATCTGTTGCCAATAGAAACGGTGACAGATTAGCTCAAGCCTGGCCTTAATAGAAACATAACAATTATCATGTTATAGCCTGCTCTTTCAAGGCCTGGGTAATATCATTTTCATAAAAAGGGCCTGCTGTACCATGTAGATAGCCACAACAAAGTAAACCGCAGTGTGCCACATGTCTGTGAAGATGGTATGGTGCGGAGGACGTGTCACTTAGCATCTGAGGAGAACGCTCTGGTCCTGTGTTGCCTTTGGTGGGAACTTTCTGCACTGATGTTTTCTGTATCCAAGTGGAGGTCATCAGAGGAAAATTAGACGCTAGTTAGATATCATTTCTGAAGAAAGTTTTTTTGTTATAATGGTAATGATTAAATGTTTTCAAATGAAAAACAATGTTGAAACTTACCAGCAGTAGATGATACAATGCATGTATTTGTGAGCATGGGTGTTCGTAATAAAGTAACTTTGACTGGATAATATGTACATTCATTCTGATTAATTTCTGAGTTTTTCTATTTTTTTCTTGTCCACTCAGGGAGACCAGGGCCAGGCTGGACCTCCCGGGGCCCCTGGTCTCCCAGGACCTCCTGGCCCCCGCGGCCCACCAGGAAACACTGGCAAAGACGGACCTCGTGGCCCTGCTGGGGAGCCAGTAAGTGACTCTGATATGCTCTCTCCTCTGTTATTCTGACTTTTGAACTTACTCCACTAAGATTGTGGTCAGTCTATGCACCTGAGTCCTTGTGGCTGTAACACCAATTGTCCTGATTTGCTTTGGTATTACCCACAATGGTGTGTAACATGTTGAAAATGTCTGCCTGTGTAAAAGTGCTTTTAAACCCTTTGAGAGGGGAAAGGGTCCACTCTGTAAATCGCACTGAACTCATATTCTCATTCTTCCGGGTTTGCCAATGAGCTGTGGCTTACCTAAAGTCTCCCAGAATAGTAACTGCACTCCTGCATTCATCTGTTTTGTGTAAGAAACTGGCCACAAAGCTCTGCAACACGCCCTGTTCTCTCACCCTCCTGCCATGACTGTTTCACTGAGTCTTCTGAAACACATAGTTCTTGAGTCTCTTCACAGTGTCAGCAAACAATAGACGTGTCATGCCTCAGGCAATTTTAGTATCTTAGGTTAACTTCCCACTGTTTAATTCATATTCTCTGGCAGCCTTTATACCAGTGCGGTTGGATGTAGCAAGATCATGGAGACTGAATTAGAAGACATTAATGCTTTGTTCGCTTCAGTACAGAACACACTAACATTATGGTTTAGAGTCAGTTTAGCCAAAGCCAGCCCTGAGATTAAATACAGACAAATTGATGAACATTTACAAATGTCCTCTACAAGTTGATTAAAGGCATTTAAACTGCATGGTGCTAAAAGCCTAGAGGCATACTTTTGGAAGATGTTTGAGCATAAGATGGACTGAGCAGGAGATGGTGAGATAGCATATACTTGCTTAAATGAGCATATTTATTTCACAAATCTGATGTGTCAAACATGAAACAAAATAATGGTTTTATTCATTTTAAACTATGTAAACCATGTTCACACATCATAATGTTATTTTTCATATTAACTGGCCCAAAGGAAGATATTTTACCTTGTGTTTGATAGATTAATTAGTTTATTTTTACTTGCAGCATAGATAATATTTTGGATACAAAATATAGTTGCAGTTATAAAAACCTTTGGGCAGAATCACAACAGAAATACTGTGGTTTGTATGTGCACAGTTAGATTACCAGCTGGGAAACATCCAAGTAGCTTCTGCATCGTATTGTAAGATATGTGGACTGAGCAGAAGGCTAACAACCTCCAATTTGTAATCTTGCATTTATTGCGGTGCATTGACTGATGGAATAAACACAACTACTTGATAGCGCTGTGGGTTCTTTAGTCATGATCCCGCTGAGCAGCCATCAATGACTTCATAGCAGATGTTTGACTGCTTCGAGCACAAGTCCACCTGGTCTCCACAAACTTCCAAGATACGTCTGTTAACCCAAATAAGCCAAAAGTGTGATGGACAGAGGCCAGAAGGTGGAACTGTCTCACTGTTTGTGCTGAGGACTATTACTTACTGTATTACAAATGATGGCCAGGATTTTAATGTTAGGTCTACTTTATTCCACCACAGACTACTTTAACATGAGCTACATTAAAAAGGTCTGCTCAGACAAGTACAACTATTTTATTTAGTTTTTAGTTTTCTGGGCAAATGTTGTTGTGACTTTGCAAACTTTCAAGAAATGTTTGAGAGGAGGTATATGTCAATTAAAATATACCCAAATAAATGTATTAATTAAGTCATATTAAATAAATACATTATGATTATTATTATTATTATTATTATTATTATTATTATTGAAGTTGTTGTTATTTTCAGTTATTTCTGTCTGTGTTGATAATATTCAGTGGGTCTGTACAATCAATCAATAGTTGGTGCATGCCTTGCTACACACTGACATCTAGTGGCCACATTGCATTATAACCACTTCATGTTGTATTAATTGAATTTTATTTTAGTAATTTTGTCTCTCTGTGTCCCCAGGGTTTTCCAGGTCGTGATGGCAATGAGGTAAATTGATCACTATCTGTAGGATTAATATGAATATTGATATACCACAGGCAAACTTTTGTAATATGTATTTACATATACATTTTAATTATGCTTGTCTTTATTTGGTAACATAATGTCTTGTCTTTGCTGCAGGGAGCTCCTGGATTGCCAGGGAAACCAGTAAGATTATTGGATTCAACTTATTTTTCATTTTCTTACTAGTTTTGCACAAAATTCAATTAGATCTCCTGATAACTGACATAGGGTGCTTTTTTGTGCTAACAGGGAGAAGATGGTGAGCATGGACAGCCCGGACCACAGGGTTATCCGGGACAGAAGGTAATACTGAGTTTTACAATCAGCTATCATGTCCAACGATGTCCGGATATAGGGATCATATTAATGTCATTGTTCAAAGGGAGAACCAGGCACGGGGGAAAAAGGTGAACGAGGCATGGACGGGCTGCCGGGAATTAAGGTACATTATGAGCCCAGTCACAAAATATGAATTAATGAACATTATAAAAATATGGAAACTGAGTTATAGCTAATATAATATGGGTCTTTTAAACGTGCAGGGAGACAAAGGGGAAATTGGAGACCAAGGACCTCAGGGACCAATAGTATGTTCCCATCTACTTCCCATGCTTCCCAGGTGCTTGTATTATGAATGTGTATGACGACAACTAACATATTTTCTGTGTCCCAGGGTTATCCCGGTGAAAAGGGCTCCTCAGGCTCCTCGGACATCATAGACTTTAATGGGAAACTTCTGGATGCCTTCCAGGTGAGTGATGTCTGATGCATAATCGGAGCAGACATGTTGGTAGCATCACATAAACCAACAGGCATTTGTAAAGAGTGTCAAGTTTAAAAACTTCAAATCAAATATGTAACATAACCAGACACGGCATCCTGTGTTGAAACATGTCTGGAGTTTGTAATTGGAAAACCGCAATTCTAAAAGAAAATATTGCCGTTTCTTTTTGACAGGCCATCAACACCATCAGTGTTTCGGTAACGCACTGCTGTTTTTGCATGGCTTTGGTGTTTTGGGTGGTCACTAACACATTTGACACCATCTCACTGTTCATCCCACACACATCAGGATTAGGCTTTTTGTTAAAGTTCTTCTACTCCCACTTCTGGGCACTTCAGATGCTGATATCACTTTTAAAGCTCCTCTATGTATTCATTTAGGATAAAATACACAACCGCAACAAATAAAGCACATCTGTTTTGGTCTAAGAGATTAGATGCAGCCTTGGGAAAGATGTTTAATCATGCAGAAAAATCAACAACCATTGTTATACTGTTTACATCTTTTATGTTCCAGATATGCGGTTAATGCTGCACATCTCTTCTCTGCTTATGTATACTGTACATATTTTGTTCCGTAAAAAATGATTACATAAGAGAACAGAAGAAAAAAATTCTAAATTCAAGCACGTCTCAGTTTCACGTGCTTCACTTTGTACAAGACTCTCTGACTCTGCCGTGTACCGTGCCACATGCTAATAACTGATGGCTATCTTTGCAGTGGAGTGTGTATTTGATTAAAATGCACTAGGACCTGGCCTCCTGCATGCAACACTGTAGACAGCAGCATGAGATGGTTACAGACAAGAGGCTGAACACGTGAACCTGAGATCTTATCACAGGCCTCCTGCTAGTTTCAATCAGCTGCCATCACATCACACAAAAAACTCTCTGATACGCTGTGTAGCTATGATTTTTAATGGGAATGCCCATTGGTGACGAGAGTAGGATTTATTTTTGTGGTTGTGTAAAAAGACATTGCTTTCATCAGTGGTGAAATTTAAGCTGATGATAAATTTGGTAAACATTATAGTTTGGGTTGGGATCTATATTTCATTGTTATTATGGAATTTATCATCATGTTGTTTGTAAATATCTTCTGTTGCTATGGATCCAATGTTCAACAGTGTGGGAGGAATAATAAAAAGCATGTACACCTTTGGCAAGCAATGTTGTTTCCTGTTTTATCACTTCAAGATGGCTGATTGTTACAGAGCAAAACTAAATTGTGGATAAAAAAGTTTAAGAGTGTTATTTAGGAGGGTTGATCTGCCAGCATGAGACATAATATAAGTATACAGCATCCAACTTCATTCATCACGTAGAGGCTTTGTTGCTTTGTTTAAGGGATATGTCTAGCGTCAAAACAATAGAATAGAAAACAGTGCCTGTTGTGTTGCATAAACCACATTTTGATCTGTTTTACAATCTTTCCAAAATAAAATAGTTTCAACATACAGAAGTATGCAGTGACCATTGGCGTAAATGAGAGAAGTCATCAGGGTTGTTTACTGTCAGGACCATGTTGGAAAATCCTGAAACCTTCTGTGTTGTTGTATTGCCTCTAGATCAAGCTTTTCTTGATCTATTTTCCCGCTGGGATAAAACGTGCAAGCTAAATGTCATTACAATATGCTACACCTCTTTTTCAGGTCAATGTAGACAATTCATTGAAATAATTAAATTATTCTAAATATAAATTGTTACTGAAAAGAATCACCGGGAGCAGTTCTTGTTGTTCCTCTGGTCATGTTCTGGTTCTGTTTCTAGGGCCCACCTGGACCACCAGGAGCCCCAGGCCTACCAGGAGAAAAAGTAAGTGTTCTCGGGATTCTTTGGATACTTGTGTACTTTGTATACTTGACTAATGCAGTGTAGTTAAGATGATACGTGGCTGAGTGACGTGTCCCTCTGTATTTCACCAGGGTGAACTCGGTTTACCTGGACCGGCCGGAGTTGATGGGGAAAAGGTTTTTATTACTATTTATTAAAAGCAACATTAGTCATTTTGATGTTAAACTTGCGCCTGCTGTTTCAAGGATTTTTCCGTATAGTACTAGTAATTATTTACGCAGTAAATGTGTTTTTTTTTTCAGGGGCCTAAAGGTGACATTGGGGAGGAAGGACCTCCAGGACTGAGAGGGGAGAAGGGAGAGATGGGGCTCTCCGGGCCTTCTGTAAGCTGCCACTTTGCTCTGATTCTAATGGTTAACCATTGAAAACACCTAATACATTAATCCTACTCTTTGTTAGGGCATCGATGGACAGAAAGGGGAGAAGGGAGACTGCAGACTGGACGACAATCTGGTCAGTAGACACATTTTTACATTACATTATGTTTTCTACAGGACAGAAGGTAACAGTCAGCATATGGCCCACACGCAGTAGTGTTCTTTCTGTTAGCAGTGCTAGTATTTCTGCTTGACTTATTTCAATATATCTTAGGCTCAGATGATTTCTCAGCCGGGCCCACCAGGTCCACCTGGTCCACCAGGGATGCCTGGGTCCTCTGGAGCCATGGTGAGTGTGTCACAATCCATCTTTGAATGTGTTTTCAGAAGATATTCTATAATACTCACCACTGCACTGCTTTTCAGGGGCTACATGGGATGCCTGGTCCAAAGGTAAGACCATTTTGTCCCGGTCTGCACACAGTTTGCACTACCACCCAGTATCTGGATTGTGAATATGAATATGACCTGTGTGTGTGTTGTAATGCAGGGTGAACCTGGAGTTGGGATAAAGGTGAGAAAGGTGACGCTGGTGCACATGGATTCAGAGTAAGTTAAACTTAAAATAGGATAAGTAACCTTTCTTAAAACGTCTTGACAAAGTACTAATGAATAACTCTAACTACAGGGAATAGACGGTCAGCCAGGCTCACCTGGATCTCCAGGGTTAGTGGGTCTTCCTGGGGCCAAGGGGGAAAAAGTAAGATAATATAGATTACAAAATATGCACTTAAATACAACATCAGGTATGATTTTAATGTGTATTTCCATTTTCATAGGGCAGACCAGGGGAGCCAGGACTAGATGTAAGTTTGGCTGAAACACATGAATGAGTTAAGTTTTCAAATTGTAATATTTACCTGATGTGTATGTGTCCTCAGGGTTTCCCAGGTCTGAAGGGAGACAAAGGTGACCGAGGGGAGAGAGGGGATAAGGTGACTGGCTTTTTATTTCCAATGATAACTCTATCCACACAATAAACTCTATTGTTTAGTATTTTAACTGAACTCTCGTCTTCAGGGTGACAAAGGAGCAGTGGGAAGAAGAAGGGTCAAAAGGGCCCGAAAGGAGAGCAGGGTCCTCCCGGTCTGGACCAGCCCTGTCCCGTGGTATGTCCTCACTCCCCTCCCCAAACACAACAATTGTAATAACTGCAGAGAGCTGATATACTTCCTTTCCTTTCCTTTCTCTTTGTACTGTTTTCTTCCAAAGTCATTTCTTTGAGTTTTTTCTTTAATGCTGTAAATGTGTAACTGGCTTTTGCCGACAGGGCTGTCGTGAGACTAAAGGTTTATCTGTAGAGGCGCGGCCCTCTTCCTCTCCTCCTCTTCCTCCACTTGGCCCTGAGGCCCCTTGCCCTGTGGTACAGTATCTTTCCTGACTTTGCTCTTATCACTTCCTTTTCTATTTGGCTTATTGACCACTTTGTCTTGTTGTTGCTTGCCCTGTCCTTCAGTGTTCATTGTAAAACAAGTTTTACTCCATAAAACCCCAAAATACAGATACTTTTGTATTCATTTGCTTTTCTGACTCTTTAGGGACATGATGGGTTGCCAATACCAGGCTGCTGGCACAAGGTGAGTGAGTTACTTGCTAGTATGTAAACTAATTAAATGACCGCTGAATAACAGTAGAAGCATGATCATGGGAAAGTTTATCTCAAACCAGCTTGTAAATATTAGAAATAATAAATGTGCTACTTAACTTTGATTTGATACAGGGGCATTTTGTAAGTATGTTACAGTGTGAGTTGTTTAAAATGTGTCTAATTAACAATCTTTACTCTGTTTTGCAGTGAAAACTAACATCCAGCATGGGATCTGTACATATTGATATGGTATATTTTGCATTTGAATACTACACCTGCTCCTTTTTTTCATTTTTGTAAAGAACATTTTATAATATATGAAGAATTTTTGAACAGAGATTTTTGAGTCTATATTCTTACAGTTTATTTTTGTTTAATGTGTGGTTTTGGAGAATGGAGCGATATTTTGAAAAACTGTCCCGGCTGAGAGACTTTAAGGACAGTCTTGGAGTGGAGTGCTGCTTTACTAACAAAGTCTGACTTGATGCCTGATTTGGGATCACTGAGAATGCCGGTGTGCCCACTCACCCTGTCACATGACTGAATGTTTAGCAGGAAAGACTGACTGCCCTTTTGGTTCTGGCAAATGTGTGGGTCAGTATTGTGTTGTCCCTTCTTTGTCTTTCAAAAGGAGGAAATGTCAAGGCAAAAGCTCAAACGCAAGCGACTCTCTCAGCCGTGAATCAGCATGGGATCTGAAGGAAGAAGACATACAGACAAAAGGCACACTGGCCTTTATGAAGCTGAACAAGCCATATAATGCCAAAGTGTCGCACTGAACACTCAGAGCCACTGTTATTAATTCTCCAGGAGAGGGAGACAGAGGACACAGCATTTCTACGTTCATCTGAGAGGATAAGACGACTGGGTTTTGCCTGATGTCACTGGCACATAGGAAGGATTAACTGCACAGATGAGATAGTGCGCTCCTGGATGGTTTTTGTAAAAGGTGTTTCAGTAACTAAATGCATGATCATTTATAGAAATGTGACAGCCTTTACGACTTGCGGTCCCTCTTTGACACCTCAAACAAACCGTAGTTTTTAGAGTCTTCCATTTTAAGAAGCCACTGAGAAAAGTCAATGGGCCTTCATTTTATGGGCCTTGTGGCAGTTGTGGAAGCTTCTGTTCTGATATTCATACATGTATATTTGTCCATTTTCATTTTGCATTCCTGTGCATTGACATGTTTGTGGATTAAAATGTCACGGTCAGATGTGAAGGAACCGTTTGCAGTATTCGGTATTCTGTTTTATTGTCATATCCCCTGACTTGGTCATATTTGAATGCCTTTATTGATTGCCAATACATTGTTTCCTTAATGACCTACAATATATTGTATGTACCCTCTGCAGTTTGATCGATCTTTAGCTTTTATTCAGATGAATTTGCATTTATTTACTGTTGCCAGTTTCCCTGGACAGCAGGGACTGTTTGCTGCTTACTTAAGTGTTATTTGTTTCTCACTTTTAAATCAATAGTCGAGACTGAAGGACTAACAAAAGTATGAAATATGTTTATACAAGTGTTTTACATAACCACTGTTTTTATTTACCACGTTGTCAGTTTCCTTGCATTCTGTGTGAGTTTGGTCAATCTTAGCTACTTTCAGTCTGTGCAGTCTCTTTAATTAGATTTTTTTTTTCTTACATATGTAAGTCCAATTGATTATGTCATAGGTGGCCCACAGTCATGCTCATAGGACAGGTTCAAACTACACCAGTAGAGCACTTGTAGAAATGACACAGGTTTCATAAGAAAAAAAAACAATAAATCTGAGAAATATTAGATGAGAGTAAAATGCCTAGAACACTACATTTTACTGATTAAGATTGTTTGACATAGATTTACTGCAATATGTGAGAATTTCAGCTATTTTCAATATAAATGTTTAAACCGTATTTTTATTTTTACTTTGCATACGTACAAAGCCTATTTCAGGTGAGTATTAGATCAGAACTCATGCACCACTCATTTACATAAAGTGTTTCTATTAAACACTCAAGCAAAGTTACAGTTCTGACTGATATTTAGTGAGCAGCTCTTGCCATTTTTGCTGATGGTTATCTGTTACATTATTAAATGTTTATTTCTTTTGCAGATTCTATCAGTTTAAGACGTAATGGAGTTAAAAAATGGCACAGTATTAATTTGACTTTGTGATAATGTTTTGTGTATTTGGTTGTAAAAGAATTAAGCTATTTTTGTAATGACTTGTCTAAAGATGTATAACATGAAATGTGCTTAACTAAACATTTAGACTAAATTCAACTTTCAAGATGGAGTTTCTTTTTTATATCTACTATCTATTATAATACAAACCATCATCAACACAGGTTAAAGTACAGGAGCTGCATGTAGGGCTTTACTAAACTCTTTTCTCTCACAGTGTACAAATATAATGCCACCTATATTGTCACTTATTGTCAGAAATACTGTTTTATATTGCTGAAAACATAAAAGATACTCAGTTTTCAAGAATGACATACAGAAACACTACTGATGATGAGATGTATGTTGGTCAGTAGATCTGGACAGAACTACACTACATACTACTTAGTGTATTGATTAATCAGGTTTCCAATCTTTTACATTTTTTAGTGAAAGTATAACACAACTCAATACTCCATAAAATAAAACAGATAAATAGGACATGAAGCAGATTAAAAAGAATAGGGCTATTCACACCACAGCTTTCCCTGCAATTGTCCTGCAATGTTACTAGGTCTGGATGTAGGAAACAGATTATGGGGAATCAGTTAAGGCTCTTTTCACACATAACCATGTTCCGCAAGAACTTTGTTGGGAAAGATTGCATGTGTGAAAGAGGCTTAGGAAATCTACCTTTAATAGAGTGCATGTGTGCTCAAGTGTTAAAACTCTAATGTTATGACCACCACTATATTGACTTTATTTCTGTTTAAATTCTATTTAAATTTAAAACACAATTGGTAGATAACACAACTGCATAATATAGTCCTCAATTGTAATCCTACAAATAATACTGAAAACTACAGTCCTGATCCAGACTCCAGGAAATTGTCCAGTGCTGCTGTATAAGGGATATTTGAAAATGAGAAGGCTATCTTAAGTTTAAGATCATCGGTACATGAGCACCTCATAGAGCTGGTCTGCACAGTCTCTGAGCAGTCTGGGGCTGGTGCCGTCTGGTCCTGCAGCTCATCATGCAGTTTACTGTCCAATGTTTAGCTTTTTTTAATTAATTAATATTTTTATTTGGACATAACATAACAATCTACAGAATCAAGCTACATTACAACAATATGTATTTGTCCCAATTGGAGTGGGAGGAAGTTAAATACTTATTTAATCCCACCCCCCTTCACAACTTTAACATCAAAACAAATAGATTCCCCTTCCAAACAATATTGTTATCAATATTGCTTACAATAAGTGCCTGTGTAAACATCCACTAAACAATCACATTTCTACATCAGTATATCTCAAAAAATAAAAATCTTAAACTGCTTCATATTCGAACATTGTTTTATGTCATTAATCAGACTATTCCATAATTTTACCCCAGAAACAGACACAAAAATTCTTCTTAGTTGTTCTCACACGCTTAGTTTTAAAATTATATAAATCTATTGAATTGTGCCCAACTCCTGTAATAATTCTGGCTTTAAACACTATTTGAGTATGGGAACACATGTATACATGTACACATATTAGAACACATCAGGGTAATAAGCATTTAGTGGGATTTTCTTTTTACTTGTAGTAGGTAGAAGGCCTAGTGAAAATCATTATATACCATTTTTAAAATCAGCTACCAATCTTTGACCCATCTCAGAGCCTAATTTATAATAATAAGCCAATGGTAATTCAAATGCTTTTTAGGGAATTTATAATTTCTTTACAATGGATTTATGTAAACATAATGGCATATAAAATTTCCACAAATGTAATTAATATTTGATATCGGTATACATGCATGTTTCAGGCAGAAATAGTTTTAAAAGATTGACCAAATATTGATGTATAATATTTTTTACAGTTTTTGGGCAGGTTTTATTTTTTGGCCACATACATAAGTTTTTAAAGGACCTCTTAAGGGTTAATACAGTTATGGCACGTAATTCAGTTGTGGTGTATGGGGCTGTGGGGGGGAAAAAGGTTACTGTAACCGAAGGTATGTAAGCAACTTTTATGAGCGTAGTATTGGTTTGGTTTGACAGGATATAGCTATAGCTGAGGCTTAAGTCTACATATCCCACAATCCCCCGCGTGCTTTTCACCTCCTCATAGTTTTTGCATCCGGGTCTAAACTTCCTTTTCCTCTGTGCCCTGGTGCGATGAGGACCTAGGTCTATCCGACCTGTATAAAATCCAAATCCATCCTCGCCGAAGGCACTACCGAACCGCTCCAAAATGACTGAGCAGATGACAGTGAGGGGGACCCTTAAGGGCCACAGTGGATGGGTCACCCAGATCGCCACTACGCCGCAATATCCCGACATGATTCTGTCGGCGTCCCGAGGTGAGGCTCCTCAGCCGGCTTCGCCAACATGGCCACGGCGGTGTTTCTGGCAACTCTGGGACTGATGTGATGTTATACAAGCAGCTGTGTTTAATAACGACAGATGCACATAAAAACGTACACAAATGTCCTTTTTAATAAGTGCTCTCCGTTATAATGTTACTGCTCAGACACCGGTTAGCATTGCGGGCTAACTTCACCCAGTGGAATCTGAAAGTGCACTGAATATCTGCGACATGTCTGACACGTGTTACATTGTCTCAATAACTTCAAATTACGCACTTAAGTACAATGATTAACACGAGTTTAGTAAAGGGTTCTGCTTATTTCTCACCTGTGCAGTTTATCTTCTGTTGTCCCTGTTGTCTGTCTGCCTAGCATCCTGTGCCTAGCATTATAAAAAGAGCTACGAATAACAAAATATTTGTTTCAGACAAGACTATCATTATGTGGAAGCTGACCCGTGATGAGACCAACTATGGCATCCCTCAACGTGCCTTAAGGGGCCACTCTCACTTTGTAAGTGATGTTGTCATCTCCTCCGATGGACAGTTTGCTCTTTCTGGTGCCTGGGATGGCACCCTGCGCCTGTGGGATCTTACCACGTAAGAATATTGGTACTGCATTATTTTTAGGATTTAAGCATTTTTATAGTTGGCATATTGTCTGTTCTTAGATTATTATGCTACTCGAATAATCAATCAATCAATATTTATTTATATAGCGCCTTCCACAGATTGAACCAAGGTGCTTAACAACATTAGTAAAAAATAAACATATTTACAAATAGGTTTAAAACATATTTACACAATAAAAACAGCAGTGTCACAGAGCCATTAAGTGCAAAAAGCCATTTTAAATAAATAAGTTTTAAGTTTGGCTTTAAACAAAGGCTGGTCAGTGATGGAACGTAACTCAATGGGCAACGAGTTCCAGAGTTTAGGACCGGCCACTGCAAAAGAACGATCGCCCCACTGTTTGAACCGAGACCGGGGCACCTTAAGCAGATGTTGTCCAGCAGAACGTAGAGCTCTGCTGGGTTGGTGAGGGGTCAGAATCTCACACAAATAGGAAGGTGCAAGGCCTGTGAGTGCATTAAAAACAAACATTAAGATTTTTAAATTAATTCTAAACTGGACGGGGAGCCAGTTGTTGCATAATTTTGCATTTTGCCCCCTGCAAGACCCTGCTTCTATATTGTTTTATTGTTATAAAGTATAAAAGGTTAAAGCAAAAACATCTGGACTCATGCTTTTGCTTTCATCTTTTCTTCAAGATGACCTGGATGACTGAGAACCTTCAGACATGTTATAAATGTGTTTTTTTTCTAAATTCCTATGCTTAAGTATTATGCATTTGCATTTGTTTTAGTGGTGCCACCACTCGCAACTTTGTTGGTCACACCAAGGATGTTTTGAGTGTGGCTTTCTCTGCTGATAACCGCCAGATTGTGTCTGGCTCCCGGGACAAGACCATCAAGCTGTGGAACACCCTTGGTGTTTGCAAATACACTATTCAGGTAAGCTACAAGATGATAGTGCTGGTGTGAAACCTCAGAAATGCAGTTATTTTAATTATTTGTAGAAAGTTTAGATGGTGGTAGAAGGTGGCGTAGATTTGCCCTTTTTAAAATAACATTGACTCTTCTGGGGTTTTTTTTTAATAGGATGAGGGCCATTCTGAGTGGGTGTCTTGTGTGCGTTTCTCCCCCAACAGCAGCAACCCCATCATTGTCTCCTGTGGATGGGACAAGATGGTCAAAGTAAGTTGTTTTAATGCACCTGAAGCTTAGCACCATTTTCTCTTGACTATCAAGAGTAATTTAACTTTTTATTTAAGGTGTGGAACCTGGCCAACTGCAAGCTGAAGACCAACCACATTGGCCACACTGGCTTCCTGAACACAGTCACAGTCTCTCCTGATGGCTCTCTGTGTGCATCTGGTGGAAGGGTAAATAACATATATTCCTTCATTGCTGAACCTTTTTAGTGCAGTGATGGAAATATAATCTGTATATTTGATGATGATAAAAGAGGCTGTTTCTGAGCAATAACAACTTGAGGATTCATTTGTTTGACAGTTTGAACTGTCTTCTAAAATGTATGCATTTTTACTTATCTACTCAGGACGGTCAGGCAATGCTTTGGGATCTAAATGAGGGCAAGCACCTGTACACCCTGGACAGTGGTGATACCATCAATGCTCTCTGCTTCAGCCCCAACCGTTACTGGCTCTGTGCTGCCACAGGCCCCAGCATCAAGATCTGGGTAAAAGGAATTTAACTGATGCATATAACATGAAAACTTGTTAATATTTTAGTCTCAAGGGCAGAGATGAAAACACAAATGCCATCTGTATTCATGATGATAAAGAGGCTGTTTCTGAGCTCTTTTCAGAGTGTATTGCTTATTAAGTCTGTAATTGGAAACTAAAGTTTCTCTATTTACTTAGGATCTGGAAGGCAAGATCATTGTAGATGAACTGAGACAGGAAGTCATCAGCACAAACAGCAAGGCTGAACCCCCACAGTGCACCTCCCTGGCATGGTCTGCTGATGGACAGGTACAGTTTTTTGTGACAGATGGAAAAAAGAAATCATTGTTGTTTGCTAGTGTTGACACCCCGGTGATTATACCCATTCACTTTTAATTCTGATGTCCCCTGGTGATAGTCCTGCAAATATGAGGGGCAATGTTAGAAACACTTGAGTAAACACTAAAATAATATATCTTACACATGCATTATTTCAAGTTTTTTTCTAATCATTTAATTTATTTTACAGACCCTGTTTGCTGGCTACACTGACAACCTGATTAGAGTGTGGCAGGTCACCATTGGAACACGATAAGGACTTTTTGTCAGAAGAAACTTTAAATAAAAGACTGTTTAAAAAATATTGTGCGTTTTATCTCATTGTATCATTTATCCCCAAGATGGAAAAACATAAGCAAAAAAATTGAATACAAATTATTGTTTTTGCTGACCTAAAATGTTACGATAAAATATTAACGTTAAATATAATTTGACTTATATGAGTTTTAAAATTGTTTGGTCATTTGAGACAAATGCAGCACATAAGCTGTTTCAGACTAGCAGAGTCTATGACCCTACTGCAAATTTTTTCCATGCCAAAAGGAATATTCCCAACACAAATTAAAGTATGGGATATATGCCTTCAAGTACTAAAGTGAAGGCTATAACATGTTTTTACAACCCAAAACTTCACTAAAATGGACTTGTGTTTTGTCTTAATGTTTCTTTAACTGGTGCATGTTAAAATGTGTTTTTAGAGCAGGCTGTGTTGACATCTGTCTTTACGTGCTGTATACTGGTCATTGACGTCTGGCCCAAATGTCTTAGTTTGTGTTTTCACGTCAAAATTTTAAAGGCTTAGGACAGACTTTGTAGACCAGACAGAGCCTGCAAAGACTACACTAATATTGCGTTGTGTCTGTCCCTGGGTGGCGCTGGTAACTGGAACCATCAGAAGTTACTGCTTTTTGAAGAGGATTGTCTGCTTTCGCTTACCGTAGACATTTAGTATCTTGGCAACAGACATCAGATGCTTTAAATTTAAGGTTGTGGTTGAACTGATAAACTCCGCTCCCAACATTTGAAACGTTGGCTACCTATCTTACAAACTTGTCCTTGTGAAACTTTAGGCAGAATACTTTAAAATGAGAATCTAGACGCCTACTTAGCTTTCCGAGGAGGATGGAGCGTTCTAACAGTGGTCGTGTTTATGTGGAAAGAACTTTAGCCTTGATCAAACCAGACGCAGTTCATAAGGCCGAGGAGATTGAAGACATTATCATACAGTCAGGTTTCACCGTTGTTCAGGTTGGTTAATTACCTCCAGTTTATTTTTGAGTCATTTGTATATCAATTAAATAAAATGGTTATATTTACCAAATCTTCCTGCAACAGAAACGAAAGCTTCATTTAAGTCCAGAGCAGTGCAGTGACTTCTATGCAGACCAGTATGGAAAGCCATCTTTCTCCAGTTTGACAACATTCATGAGCTCTGGCCCGATAATTGCCCTAACTCTGGCCAGAGAAAATGCCATTGCCCACTGGAGGTCTATCATAGGGCCTGTCAGCATCGCCAAGGCTAGAGAAACTCAACTTGGATGGTCAGTGCTTTATTTTTCCCATAACTTTTCTCTACTGCAGAATGTTAGCATGTGCTATTCAGAGTATTTGATAGTCTTTTAGTCTAGAATGATTAGTTAAAACCACTAACTAAAATTGCACAATCATTGCCAAAATGCAGCAATTTAGTCGGATATCTGTGAAAACACCCATGACACGTTCTCACAATTTGTCCAACAGCCTCAGAGCAAAGTATGGCACTTCTGACCTACAGAATGCAGTCCATGGGAGTGAATCCTTTAATGCTGCTCAGAGGGAAATCAAATTCATCTTCCCAAACAGTAAGACCAAGATACAGAAACTGATACAGTTTTTCAAATAAAGTAACAATTTATGTTTCTTTTCCCCAGGTGTAATTGAACCCTTTCCATCCAAAGAAGAAACCGAGGAATATCTGCGCAGGCATGTGAACCCAACCCTATTACAAGGTCTCACTGAACTTTGTAAGCATAAGCCAGCCGACCCCTGTGTAAGTATGTACTTATTATATAACAAAATTTGCATTTTTTTGTATCTTTAGTTTAACATGACAGTTACATTTTTTTATGTAGATTTGGCTTGCTGACTGGCTTGTTAAAAATAATCCAAACCAGCCCCAAATATGTGATGGAGTCACTGAGAAAGAAGTTGAGAGACAGCTATAAAGAATGTGACAAAAGTTTTAAATTCTTTGTGTGTGACTAAAAACATTTAATTCACATTTAAACAATAAATTTATCTTTTTAGCTCAGTTATTTTGATTGTATTTATTATGCACATTTTATAGTTATGCAGATTACACATTTCACTGAATTGACAGGAATTCAATATAGATACCAATGCTTTCTACAACCCTTTGATACCTAACTAACATTTATGATGATAACTGTTCTATCTTTAACATTTAAGATAATTAATTGAATATGTATACTTTTACATAAACGTTTTAATGTATAGATTTAACATATGGTACATTCATTTCACTGCTGTAAAAGAAAATGTAATCGTTCCTTCATAAATTTAAAGGGGCGTGAACCTCTTCTCCATTGAGAAGGCGTAACAAAAGTTATTGGAAGTTGTAATGAATGGCAGCCCGGATCATCCAATCAAATAGGCTCTTTACAGAACTGCATTTTTTTTTCGCCGGTGCTAGAAAACCAACCACGAGTTATCGTCGTGTGGGAGAATCCATCTTGAAGAGAGCTCTCCGGTTGTGTGACCAGTAAGCGGCTTTTCTACTTCTTCCATTTTTAATTATTTGGTTTATTGTCGCGTAAGTACTCTACCAATTTATACACTTGCGTGTTTTTTTAAGCCTTTCGGTGTAGAATACATGTCATTTTTAGACAATATTGCCCTACGGCGCACAGGCCTGCATTACGTAACTGCAAATGTTCACTTGTGCGCTCTGAAGTCAATTTATCAGTTGTGTACAGATGGGCAGTATCTAGTAATGCGTTAATTCAGCAAGTTGCAGAAAAGACACTGGGTATGTGTATAGCTGACGTTGCCCTTCGTTGGGAGCGCTATGTGCTGATAGGATAAGTGTATGTACTGCTGCCGTGCCGGCCAAAATGGTGGGAAATGCATGTATTGACACCGGAGAGAAATGGCGATGCACGGAGGCCTTTGCGAGCCACCGCGGCTTATATAACACATCCGATTACTTAAATTGATATTTTCATCTTTTTTAGGTTTCAAACAACAAAATGTCCGACACTGAGCAGCAGTACATGGAAACAAATGTGGAAAATGGCTACGCAGGCGATGATTTAAACGGAGCCGGCCACACCGACGAAGCGAACGACGGCGACGGAGTGAACGAGGGCGCAGGGCCCGAAGCGGACGGAGAAAACGGTGGAACGGAGGGCGGCCAGATCGACGCCAGCAAAGGCGAAGAAGATGCAGGGTAAGTTTTTAATAGTATAATGTTGTTTACAATCTCTTGCTAGAATTGCAACTAGCGGCTTGCTCTGTTTCTTTGTTCAACCGGTCTTTGTTGGCGCCATGTGCAAAGCGGAGGGGGGGATGGGCATCTAAGCTTAGATATAATGTAAACCGTGAGGATTTTGAGTCTCGAATTAAACACAGCGTTAAACACAGTTGTGTTGCTACTATTTTGAAGCTAAACTTGCATTTGTTTTTAAATTGCTTGTGTCTGCTCAAGGGGTCAGCAGATGTTTGGGAACATTGTGTGCATTTACACCCTCACTGGCTTAAAAGCACCCCACCCCCTCCCCATAGCCTTAAATAAGTTGGTGTAGTGTAAATCTAAACATGCCTTTTCTCTGTTTCTTCCATAAGGAAAATGTTTGTTGGTGGTCTCAGTTGGGACACGAGCAAGAAGGATCTTAAAGATTACTTTTCTAAATTTGGTGAGGTGACAGACTGCACCATAAAAATGGACCCTGTGTCAGGCCGATCAAGAGGATTTGGCTTCATTCTCTTCAAAGAGCCTGCCAGTGTAAACAAAGTGAGTACTGTTGTGACACTGTGGGCAACAAAGAAAGGAGTTGCTTCTTGGGAAGTGTAAATGATTTGTTTTATTTATTTATTTTCTGCTTAGGTTCTTGAACAAAAGGAACACAAGCTAGATGGAAGACAGATTGACCCCAAGAAGGCTATGGCCATGAAGAAAGAACCAGTCAAGAAAATCTTTGTTGGTGGTCTTAACCCTGAAACTTCTAAGGAACTCATTCAGGAGTACTTTGGGACTTTTGGAGAGGTACATTAGTAGTAAGATTCTCCTTTTCTTTGCATGTATAAGTATGATAAAGGAAATAATAAAATCTTTCTCACTGTGTAGATTGAGACAATTGAACTTCCACAAGACCCGAAGACAGAGAAGAGGAGGGGATTTGTATTCATCACGTATAAAGATGAAGATACTGCCAAGAAGGTTTTGGAGAAGAAGTTCCATACAGTCAACGGGAGCAAGGTAAAGTCCTTTATCAGACGGCAGTTATAATTGTAGCGTTGCCTCCTTGTATTAATCTTTTGTAAATCATTTACAGTGTGAAATCAAACAAGCCCAGCCCAAAGAGGTTTATCAGCAGCAACAATTTGGAGCTCGTGGATATGGAGGACATGGTGGAAGGGCTCCTCGAGGTACAGCTTCAGATGCCTTTTTTTTTAGTGTTGAATTATGTAAATAGGATCATCTGAAATCCTTAGTTCACATGCATTTGACATGTTATGAGATTTCTAAGGATTTTAAAGATGTGTCATTTGTTCTTTAGGCCAGGGTCAGGGCTGGAACCAAGGCTACAACAACTACTGGAATCCGGGATACAATCAGAACTATGGCTATGGACAACAAGGCTATGGATATGGCGGCTATGGCAACTATGACTACTCTGCCGGTTATTACGGCTATGGGGGTGGCTACGATTACAGTAAGCGATAAGTCCCCCCCAGGGAAAGAAACGGAATTAGAGAAACTAAATTTTCTTGGTCCTCCTTGTTGTACATAAGCACTCAGTCCCTCTTTCTCTTGTCCTCCAGACCAGGGCAATACAAGCTATGGGAAAACTCCAAGACGTGGAGGCCACCAGAGTAGCTACAAGCCATACTGATCACACGTAGTGCAGGTATGCATTTTTGCATCATCGGTAGTAGTGTGAGAACATAGCTGTAACCATTGGTGCCTTTGACCCCAAAGACTTCATCTACTTTAAATCCATTCAGGCATTGTAGTGGGGTAAAGGCAGGCTGTGTTGTGGGTTCTGTGGTCACAAAAGATGGATTCATTCCACCTGTCAGCCATCTTAAAATGCATTTCTACCAAACACTACTTGATCAATAAGGGTTGAGTTGGTGGTGGTTGAGAACAGGAGAGAGGACCTCTTAAAACTTTCACCAAGGGCGCTAGGTGCAACATCTGCCTGACATGTTCCTCTTTCCAGTGTTTGTCTACATGACCTGTCAAACTCATTCATATACCTGTCTTTGTGTAACTGCATGCCTTTGGTTTTTATAAGTAGTAACATTAAGCACCATGTTTTTCTCTTAAGGTCTAAAGTAAATAAGAGAGATCCATGGTCTGACCACAGCGAACATGGGCTCTGGCTTTTCCTTTGGAGTTGGCAGAAATTTGGACTCATGCTCCATTTGTACAGATCAAGTGAGGAACTGGGGAAGCAAATGTCACTTTTCCACTTTTTATTTTATATTGTTTTGTGTCCATTTACATTTCCAGTGATGGAAGTGTTATTTTTACCGTACTTTTTGGTACCTTTTTGAATCTAATGTATTGTATGGTTGTATTTTTACATGTCTACTGGAATTACAAATGAGCAGGAGCAAGAGCTTTTAAAGCTCTCAAATAAAACAAGTTTGCTTTTTTTTTTTTTTTTTGGTCTTTCTAGAACGTTAAGTCTTTGGTTATATTCTCCCGTGCTCAGTGTTGGATGCGAGTTGCATGGCTTCAGATATGGGGTGAAGCATAAGGGATTTAAACTAATCAAGATTCATTGTGTGTCAAGTGAATGTGTGCTGATGGCATAGTAGACAAAGACAACCAGCTATTTTTTTCCTGTTCCGTTTTTTTGGCTTTTAAGATTTTCCCCATCATGTCTGCAATTTTAAGTGGCTTTACTAGTATTATACAACTGAACGCAAGCCTGTTAATGTAAGGGGGTATTCCCTCTCTCACTGGAAACTCATTCCTCTAGTGTCTTGGGCAAATTGGTAGAAATAAACTTTTGGTTTATATTACACATGGATCTTTTTGTTATTATTAAAGTTAATGATAAATGTTTTTACTGTTTACTGGCTTGCCTGTGTTGTCTTTAATATCACCTCTACGGATGCCTGTTTTGGAAAGCTGGGGTCGTATGCTTCGCTGCAAGATAACTGGTGTTATTACACTTTGTATGTGAAATTGAGACGCTTGAGAATTGTGAATGTCCAGAAGTTAAAAGATGGTAGTCTGGTAAGTGCTTAAACATTTATGTACCAAGATGTGTTGCTGTTCAGTGTTGCAGTTGTAAAAGTTGGATTATTTTTATTTTTTTATTTATTGGAAAAAAGCACAGAGATGCATAAGGAAACTATTTATTAGCAAAATTGTTAAAGCATATTGGTGTCAGTCTCTTTATTTCCAGCTTGTTTATAATGCCATGGCACCTGCAATGCTGCTGGGAAAAGAGAAGAAAGCGTTTGAGTACTGAAGGAAAATTGGCTGAAAGTGTAGTTTTTGAACCAGTGCCAGTTCTAGCAGTGTCAAGCAACCACGTGTTGTCATATGAAATTAACCTGTTTGTTCTACTGGAGTTAAAAACAGGTATTCATATTTCTACCTCTGAATTTTATGAATGTGACCATATGACAATGTCTGAATTAAACATTTTCTACAGGTTTAACAAACCTTAGATGTCTTCCTTTTCCAGTTTGAGGTCCTTGATTTCAATATCTGGTATAAAAACAGACTGTCACGTTATTTAGTATTGAGAATTTATTTTTGAGTGTACATGATTATTAAAAAAATAAGCATACTGTAACTGGTGATACCAACCTGTCAGGATGATGTCTATACAGTCTACCACATTTTTTGCATCATCCATACTGAAGCACATGGGAGGTTTAAACTTCAAGATATTATCCCACGGACCATCTGTACTCACACATATATGTTCCTCTTTCAACCTGATGAATGCATGTTTTTTAGTTTGGGATTTTAGTCATTTGAGAAATAAGTTATAAGTTCTGTAAGCAACATTTAAAATTACCTCATCACAACATAAGCAGCTGTCTTTGTAGCTGGAGTCTTCTGCTCCCTGTCCGTGACCAGTTCAAGACCCACAAACAATCCCACACCTCTGTAATGTAAAAATGCAATTGAATTATGGAGATAAAAATTTTAAATGGGTCCCTCAAAAGCCTTATTTACCTGTTCAAAAAAAAAATATGTAGGTGCTTTAAAATGTTATGTCAAAATGATTATCTTAGTAACTAGAGGGTCCAAATTACGAAATTATATGTGGGTTATCAGTTTTTGTCCAGACAATACACTATTGGTATAAAATAAATCAACCACTTAGGTAAAGGCAATAATAGCTTTCTTACCTCACATCACCAATGATTTGATGCTTTGACTGTAACTTAATGAACAGTTCTTTAAGCTTTGCTCCCACTCTGATGGCATTTCCTCGGAGGTCCTCTTTCTCTATTACATCAAGAACTGCTAGGCCTATTGCGCATGACACTGGATTGCCTCCAAACTACAGTAAAAATGAATACAGTTGCTCTAGTAGTTTTGCAATGCCTACATAGTAATTACCAAAAACATTTATAACAAAAAAAGACATTTAAGTATTTACAAATTACCGTGTTAAAATATTCAACACCATTTGCTGTGAATGCACCAGCTATCGCTGCTGTGGTTGCAACACAAGCAAGAGGATGCCCATTGCCCATAGGTTTGCCCATGGTCACAATGTCAGGACAGAAATTCTCCCCTTGCAGCTGGAAAGCCCAGAAGTGGGTTCCTACACGTCCAAATCCTGTTTGCACCTCATCTACCACAAATATTCCACCAGCAGAGTGCACATACCTGAGACAAAAAAAAATCATATACATTGTGTGTACATAGAGAAACTGCATTAAAACGTAGATACTTATACATACTCTGCAACTTTAGCAAAGTATCCTTCAGGCAAAATGATCTGTCCTCCAACACTTGGCAGTGACTCAGCAAAGAAGGCGGAGATCTACATGAAGAACCATTTTTTATGTTAATTTTAAAAGAACCGTGAGCTTAGAAATTAGATTTAGCTCAAATGTACCTTGCGTCCCTTTCTTTGCACCTCTTCTATTAGATCTTTAACTGTTTCAGCATATGCTTGGCCTGGATTTGGGTGATCAGCTCTGTATATGCCTCTGTAGGTGTCTGGTAGAGGAGCCTGGGTGGGGGGAAATACTGCCTATTACAAATGTATGGGTCCGACAATAAGCACAGGAATAATGATTAATTTTACACACCACATGAACCCATTCTTTCTGTCCTGCCAATTTCCGGAACTTGTAAGGACTGATGTCGATAAGGGACTTTAGATGCCCATGGTAAGCACTAGTATAAAAGCAGAATTGTATTAAAATAATAAAGTGTATTGTTAGTTATAAAGTTTTTAGTCAGAACAACTTACTGGTCAAGAACAATGACATCCTCATGATGGGTGTACTGCTGAGCCAAACGTAATGCAAGGTCATTGGCTTCTGAGCTACAATAAAACAATAGGCTACGTGTCACAGACATAGGCCTATTGCAGAAATTGAACCTCAATTGCAAAATGTCTTACCCAGAGTTAACAAAGTAAAAGACACAAAGTTTTTCAGGAAGGGTGGCAGCCAGTCGATTTGCATACATTACAATATTGTCGTGCAGGAATCGTGTATTTGTGTTTAGGAGGGTCATTTGTGCTGCTGCAGCCTCTGTAATGCTTGGATGGCAGTGGCCCACTGTAACAGAATGCACGCAAAGACTTTTCTAGTGTGTCATATATTATAGTGTCAAATTTGTTACATTGATTATGTGTACTGCAGTAATACTTACTATATTATCAAATATATTTATTATAGTATTGTATATTATTCCTAGTATCCTAGTACTATATTTTATTATACTAATAAGAATATTGTACATTACCATGATGAACGTTACTGATGCAGTCCAAGTACCGAATCCCATTCTCGTCAAACAAATATTGCCCCCTCGCTCTTATTATTTTCACCGGATTGTCCGAGTAGAAGAGTTTACACGATTGCCTGCAACCAAATACAAGTTAGTAGGCGAAGGAGAAGCGGTCTACAGAAGCGTCTTAAGCAAAAAGACATACCCGATCAATCTTTTTCTCATAGCAAAAGTTTCTTCTTTTTTAAGTTGTTCTAATGCCATATTATTTTTTGTAAGCTGTTTATATGAGTTAAACAAATATGTGCCCTAGCGAATTTTTAACTTTGCTATTGAACACGCATGCGCCGTTGACAGCGGGACATTTTTGGTATTTCCTTTTCCTAGTATCCTAGTACTATATCCATATCCGCTTTTAATGCTTGTTTCGGGTCAGCCAACATATTTTTATAAAACGAGTTATGGGTCAAAGTAAACACACGAAGAAATGGCCTACATGTGACCTTAAACCATTGCTAATTTAACCTAATTCGATGTTTGCTTATTTTATTTGTTTATTTTTGAGTCTCCTGGGTTGGGGTTTGTAGTTAATAGCGCTGACTTTTCCATAATGGTACGGTCCAAAGTCTATAAATACTCGCTTAACTCCGTCTTACCCGGTGCGCAGTGCTTCGGTTGCTTAGGAACCATTGAATACAGGTAATACATCAGGACTGCTGTAGCCCACTAGCGTGCTAATAGTCAAGCTAACGCCATAACTAATTTAAAGCAGCCCTGTAGATGTTTTGATGTCGATATTAATTTTTTCAGATCCAGATATGCATTCTTGTATAGTTTAAATACACCAAGAATGAATATAATTCAACACACTAGCTATGACACGTTTTTACCGGCTACCATAATAACTCGGCTAGCTATTTGTCAGACAGTTGACCATAGGATGCATCGCTGTGCTGAGCTAGCGTACTACTCCATATATTGTACTTCTTAGTTAGGTTGTAATAGGTTACAGTTTATATAGTTGTTATAAAACTAGTGCACTCCCCTTTTCCGAATTGTATTTGCGTGTTAGACTGCTTGTTCATAAAATTACCAATGACACGATCTAACTTGATTTCAACTTAATTGTTGTAAAATGTAAGATTTCCCGAACTGGTCGGATTACGATATGATTGATTTGTAATTGTGAAGTCTGTAGGCCCTAACATCGTAAATTTAATTGTGGTTAAGTCGGTGCTCTCGGCGGTCTGTGATCAGATGTTAGAATATTTTATTTGGGTTTAATAACTCATGTCTTTGCTATCACATTACTATTGTTTTTTTCAGTGCTGTTTTATATAGTTTTTCTTTTGGTATCTGGCTCTAGGCTAGCTATGTAACACTAAGGAGGAAGGCCTTCTGAGTGTGAAGTATGAAATTGTAACTTCATTGAATAGTCTCTTTCATACAGGAGGCATACATAATGATATAGCAAAGTGCCTTCTTGTTATGTAAATTATGCTGCAATTGTTTATCAAACCTAAATTTAGAACCGTTTACTTTTTAGTTTTGAGTTTGGGTTGATGGTGTATAGACATAGCTTTTATACAGCAGTGCAAAGGTTAGTTTAATATGGGCCAATACAGGTTAATCTTCAAGAGGATTCAGCAGCCATTATACAGACCTACAGCTTTTTTCATTTGGCTGTTTTTAATAAAGAAGATATGAGAGTATATTTTGAAACTCTGACTGCAACTGTAGGGTTTTTGTATATCCCCTGGAAGCCTGATTCCTGTTTCTTTGTCTTTTTTTGCAGAGATACTATGCATACTTGTGCATACTCCTATCCACACCATCTCTCACACTTTCCCCGTCCTTTCCCCCTTCATCCCCCATCTATTCTATTCACATCCCAAAACTCTTGTGTTTAATTGGATCCAACTGACTTATCATAGAAGTATCACCCTAAACATTATTATTTAAGACTTTCTTTATTTTGCTCTTTGTTTTACACAAGTGCATGTTGTACACTAATGCGTAATGACCATGCACATGATGGAATGTGAAGTGTTTCTTTGTTCTGGCTCTCCTTGTTTCCCTCTCCCTTACAATTGTAAAAGTGAAATTCTGCCTTTCACATATTGTTTTTCTTCTCTCTGAACTGCCTGAACATCAATGAAATGTTATAATTATTCCCTACATTTTACTGACCCTGGTTTCTGCCTCATTAGATGCAATAACTATGGTGGGAAAGTGAGAAAGTTGGTCAGTCTGGCTGGTTGAGGTGTGGAGGGGACACCACAAACCATGCCACGACACTGACAAAAACTTCCACTGCCCCACGTTGCTGCTCATCTCCATGCCGGAACCTTGAGCTGTAGCAACAATTATGGTGAGTCTCATCACAGAACAGCTCCGTAAGCAGAGTTTGGAAGAGGCTCAAAACAAGACTTTTTCAATTACTGTCAATGCTGTAAGTTCAACACAGTTATGTTCTTTGCTTTCCTAGTTGTGCATGAGAAATTTTATAATTTATTTTTATTTTTATTTTATTTCAGACACTTCCTGCAGTGGGTTCTAGCCCCACAGTTACATGGAGTGATTATAAAATAACACAAGGTAATTTCATTAATTTTAAATGCTATATTTGCAAGACAGTATGGAGGATATCTTATGTTTGTTTCATCTGTCATTTCCAGACACAAACCTTGCTTTACAGTCATCCAAAGGCAACCTTGTAGATGCTTCTTGTAGACAAGACTCTCGCTGGACTCATTTTAAAGTTGCGGATCATCAGCAAAGACAAGAAACTGTAACATTTGACAAGACTTTACAAACCTCTCCTCCACCACCCCCTTCAAAACGTCACTGTCGTTCCCTGTCTGTTCCAGAAGACCTGTCGCGCTGTCGATCCACATGTCATCCCAGTGCTTTCAAAGTTTGGACCCCTATTAAACGTACTTGCTACAGTGGAGAAACATCCACTTCAGATTCTAGAACTAGTTCCTTCCCACCCTGTTGCCCCAGTTCCTCCATCACCTCTTCTTCACTGAACTCCTCATCAAGCCCTACTTTCTTTAGCTTGGCACTATGCTCTGACTCTCCCCTACCTTGTAGCTTCTCATGGGACCCTTGTGACACATTGAAAGGAACCTGCTCTTCATCCTTTGCAGCCCCTTCATCATGTTCCTCCTCACCAGCACCCCTGATATCTCATTCATTGTTGCAGCGCCGTTTTTCCTTGTCTCCTGTTCAAATTCAGAACACCTCTGTGATTCTCCAGCCTCGTCATCCCTTCCCAGCTTCTACTCTTCCATATGGCTGTTCTGGATTAGAACTTGCACTGTCTCCATCTCCCACTTCAGTTTGCAGTACGCCACCCTCTTCAAGGCGCAACTTGCATCCTCTTCTCCCAAGATGCCACTCACAGCCCTGTGACATGCGCAGACCTCGTTTGAAAAGGCGCCATGATCAGGACATTTTGCCATGTCCCAGACCAGGGCTCGACTTTGGTAAAATGACACAGGTGGGACACATCATTGAAAATGTTTTCCACATAATTGTAGTAACCTAAAATAAATATATAGCTACGTAATTCAGAGCCAGAGTGAATGTGGGCTAATATGTCCATAGCATTTAACATGGCCATATTTTTTTCAAACATATCTCTGAGAACCCTTGTTTTTCTATAACCATTTGCAATCCATACATTTATTCTGCCTTTTATGTAATCTAAAAAGTTTGCTGTTTCTAGTGATTATCTCCATCTGTATTGTATTGTATTTATTTGTTTAAACTGTCCTAGTAGTGCTAATCTTTTCCTAATGTCCTTTCAGGCAGCACAACACATCAATTTCTCCCCTGTAGAGTTTCTAGGACGGATGAGCATTGGACCACTGAGTGAAAGTGAGGAAGATGATAAACGGAAAACCGATGGAGTACTAAATGTTATGTTTGAAAGGGACTGCACAGAACTGGACTTGAGTCTTATTGAGGAGAACTGACCACTACTCTGTGCTCTGGGTGTGATTACAGTACAAGCTTTGTGTGCTCTTATGGCAGCCTGAAACTTGCTGCCCTTCAAAGATTAGAATATCCTCAGTTTATAAGCAAAAATCAAGCAGTCGGGAGCAAATGTCAAATTATAATAATGATTGTGACGCAAGTTAAAAATGTTAGTGCCTACCTCTTACACACTCCATTTAGTGTGCATAAACAAAAATTTTCATGCACATTTATTTTATTTTTTATTTAATGTCTATATTAATTAGTGTGCATCATGATATCTAAGATCAATATATCTTGTTGTGAATTGGCCAATTAGTTAAAATAAGTTCTTTAAAATAAGCAGCTTTTTGCTTGATGCCGTGATTCAAATAGGACCCTGACATAACTCCAAGGTTTTACATGGCACAAAGAGTAGAGATCTATGGCATCCTCTTGTTGCCCAACTTATTTCTATCTTAGACTATATTGAAGGAAAAGCTTTATCAATAAGCATCTATTGCAGAGTCTCCACTGCTCTGTTCTTTTCTTGGCTGGACATTTCGCAGCCACATTCAGATCATTTTAACGGGTTGTACATGCACTATTAGTCAATTAGATAATTGAACTGATGCTGCTGCTGGAATAATGCACAATATAATGTACTGTTCAGAAGCTGGGAAAATTAGTCTGGCCAATTGTATGAATGTATGAGACTAATGTAGTGACTGGTGGCCTTTCAGATAAGATTTTCATGTGTTTCAGATGAAAATTATGTGTTGCACAATTTATGTACAAATAAAATTGAATATTTTTTTTCTTAACTTTGTCCTTGCTAAAATATTGAATAGATGTTTGGCAAGACAACTATATAGATATAAAATGTATAATAAATAGCTTCTTACAGTATATGCATGGGTTTCTTTAGTGCATATGTTTCTGGGTCATAATGACTAGGGAGACATCTAGTGACTTTATTTATGAAATGCATTTTTATTTATTTTTAACTTGGCAGAGGTTAAAATGTATTAGTAACTCGTGTCTGAACTTGGTAGAGCTGAATTGTCACTTTCTTTTGTACATTAGTATGTAGCCAAAACGGTAAGTGTGTGTGAATACAATTACATGCACTGTTGTATGAAACATGCAGTTCCGCCGTGTAAGGTGAGGGCGCTCCTTCAGTCCAGTGGGGCTTTTTCACTTGCTGCTGACCCCCAGCAACAACAAGCTACTTCCTCTTCTGTGTGATTTCATGGCGATCGGGAGAGAGGGAACACCACCGACGCACGCACACTGTCTTTGCACTCTTCAAAGAGTTTATTCTCGGTAAATAATTGACAATTTTTGCAAGATTCGGTTACTGAGTTGGGTTAAAATGTAGACATGTATGAATCCAGACACATGGGTGGTTCATATATTCCCTTATAATGAACTAATTTTCTCATGTTCTGGGTCAGATATTTCACATTGTAGCGCCACTTGCCGATAACAAATCGTAGAAATGGGCTCCCCCCTGTGCTCACTTCTCACACTATAAGGCACGCTAGTTAACGGCGCTGCTAGCTAATGTTAGCAATGATGCAAATACAGGTATTGTTATAAATGGAAACTTGTTTATATTACAGTGCTTATTTATTTACAATTGACAGTTTAATACTCTCCAAACACTAGTTTTGAGTACTTTTATTAAACCGCAGACTCTTAGAATCATCAAGTGTCTGTTAGCTAGCCGACATCTACTAGCGTTGTTTTGTTACTTAGCGTTAGCGCGAAAAGGTATTCATAAGTTAGCTAAACTTATAATTAAATTAAGTATCACATAGCTAGTAAGACAATATGATTTATTTATCTTGTCTCTATGCGCAGATTAACCATGTAACGAGTATTTTTGTTGGAGATGTAACGCTATCCATTGTCGTTAGTAAACGGCTAGCTTACACTTAATGCTAAGTAGTTAACTAACGGTAACTCGAGTGATGGCTCGGCTTCTTAAAGTTGTTAAAATACTTTCGTACGATTAAATGTTATCAACCCACATTTATGGCAGTGAGCCTATGTAACGTTAAGGTTTTTAAATACAGAGAACAATCTTTTTTGGCGGCTGAGAATATATTACCTTAAAAATAATGCGACTGAGAGTTTTTTTACATCAAATATTTGGACAGTCTATAGTTGGGTTGTAACATCTTAAGTGGCAACGTTAATGGGGCAAAATTGGAGCCTTAAAATTAGTTTTTAAGTTGTAAAATGCACAAACCTACAAAAGTAATGTTTTGATATAGAGTAAACAACATACAGCAGAATCCTTAACGCTTTAGAAAGTTGAAAATTTTTATAGCTTTTCTGTGTTGATTTCACTAGACGTGTTTTCTGGAGACATAGCAAGATTTTGACTACATTTAATGAAAAGTAATTGATTTTGGAAAGTGTTAAAGTTGTCAATAATATAATACTAAATGAAACAAACTATGCTAAAAAATGCAAAACGGCTCGTAATGACTATCATTTGAAAATAAATAAACACACTTGAAGTAACACTAGTTAAGCTAGTTTTTGAGTGTTTATTTTATTTATGAGCATTAATGGGAGTTTTGTATACCCACAACTCTATTTCTGTATTCATTATGACTCTTGTATTTAACCAGTCTGTCTTTGCTATGGTCTAATTGATAAAGTGGCTGAATCATTTTTTTCTGTTAACAGTGGAAACTGAGTCATTGAACCTGACTACTACTGCCACAAACCACATTCTCCAGGTAAGCAGTATTCTGAGTTGTTTTATTTTAATAATATAAATGTTTATTTGTAAATCCTAATCACATCCTTTTTGTTGCAGTTGGCACTAACTGGGTGTTATTAAAGGGTCTCTCTAGCACTTGGATCGGTCCTTCTCTGTCCCAGGTTCCGACTGCTTGGTCTATGGCTCTGATGGACAAACATAAACAGGTCAAGCGGCAGAGACTTGACCGCATTTGTGAGGGTAAGATTTAATATCTTCTAGAAATCAGGACACTTTGATCAGAGTCTGGCAGCACTGTCACCAATTAGGGCCACCATAGTCTTCAAATATAATATAATTTTAATGTAACATTTGGTTGTTGGATTTTGCGATGGTAAATTGCGTTTGCTGCATTGAATTTTGCTCATGTCTGTTCTGTACTGGCTGCTCTGTGAAGGGTTCAGACTCTGCCTCTCTTGCTGATCAGCTTACTCCACTGACTACTGCTGCTGTGGGAACGAGAGGAGACAGCTTCTCTTGATGCCATTCAGGTGAAACTTTAGCAGTTATTCTCCAGAGAAAGTGGAGATACCCCAAAGCTACAACTCTCAGGGAAAACAGCACTGTGTTGTTTTTGGTTTCTTTTTACAGTGACCTGAGCATTGAGGGGTGTATACAAACAGACAGTGTAGATATGCTAAAGGATTAGCAAAACTCGTAAAACTTACTTACTTTTATCTGATACAGCTCCATATGAACTTGCTGTTAAATGATACCGTCCTTGTTTAAGCTGACAACGTCTATTTCTACAGTAATCCTGTTGCACTGAGCTAAAGCTTCGCAAACAAATGAACACACAGCTGATGACTTCATCAACACATTTAGTCATTTACATTTAGTCATTTAGCAGATGCTTTTATCCAAAGCGACTTACATGAAGCTTCCATTCACCAGTGTTACAGCTGGAACACCACTGGAGGCAAGGGGGGTTATGCGGCTTGCCCAAGGACACAACAACAGTAACTGTGGGGAGAGCGGGAATCGACCACTGAGCCACTGTAACACCCCTACTGTAGGTCTGTGCGAAACACTGAGGTCTGAATGTCCTGGCATCCTACTTAGAACATGTGTTTTCTAACACAAGTTTGCCATTTCCGCCGTTAAAGAAAATAAAAACTAATCCTTAAGTAACCTCTAGCAAAACCTCTCTAATATGTTGAGTCATTAAAGATACTGTACATGCCAAACTTTCTTTGATAAAAAGTTAAATATGCTGCATAGATTAGGGCAGAGTGGTCAGACATGATGTTGTGGTAAAATGGAGGGAACTGTCTGGGAGAGTCTCCTGAGACGAGTTAGAGGCAGCGGACAAGGTGAAAGGTCGTGGCCGCAGCTAAAGGGAAACGGGCCAGCTGTCTCTTTAAAAAGCGACAACAGCCCATAGCTCCGGGCCATGGCTATGTTAATGAGGTTAGTACTGGTTGGCTAGCCCTCAATGTCGTTGCTTGTGATTGGAGGTTGGTCGTGGGGGAGGGTCTGGGTGTGGATGACAGCTGGGATCCAGCCAGCCAAGAGCGGGCTGACAGAGAGAGGGAGGGAAAAAACGAGCAAAAGAGGGAGAGCGAGGCGTGTGAGGGAGAGAGGAAGACAGGCTGACAGACTTCATAATGCAAGGTTAGGCCCGTGCTCATGTGTTTTCTATTTTGCCGTGTGTCTTTGAAATTTGTGAGCTGTTGGAGGAGAGCTATATGATTTTGGGTGTGGTGTCGTTGTTTGTGCAGTTTCCTTTTATGTTTAACGCTGAGGCCTATTTTTCTTGTCGCTGCTGTGAAGAAGGAACTGAACAAGCGTGTATGTGTGTCTAGCTGTGTCTGGGTGGAGTACTGCTGCTTGCTGCATTATTATCAAACTGGCTGCCCCTCCCCCCTCACCTCTTACTCCTCAAACTGTGTCCAGAGGGAGTGAGGCAAAGAAAGGGAGAGGGAGGCAGAATGAATGAATCACTGAATGAATTGTATTGTGTAGCGACCATGCTCGCTTGTGTTAGGCCTTGGCTTTGCCAGTGTCTCTTTCTCAAATTACTCAGTGTAGGGCTGCTTATATATTTTCACAGGAGTTTTTCCAAAGGGCCATTGTGATTGACCACATAATTTTTTCGTACATAGTAAGAGTGTCTTTGTGCTAGTGTATGTAGCTATAAATCTGCTAGCATTCTTCAGCCATCTGCTGTTAAGGCTAGCTACAAGGCTAAACAAGTAGAGTGAATTGTACATTCCTGTCAGTTTAAGCTGTGTAATTCATACTGAGAGTTTGCATGCTTTATGCCTGTGTTGGGAAATAGTCAGACGTCAGAGGAACTGTTCACAAATATTTGTTTTCCACTCTCGGTTACCAGCTCCCTTCGCTACCCTGCGTTCTCACAAGTACCTCTTGCTCTCTGTCAAAGTAGATGTTCCAGTCAGACACACTCCCCCCTTGGAGATACACCTGTCACACAGTGGGACAGTATAATTTTTGTGGGGCTTGTCTCCTCCAGGTCCCACTTACAGTAGGACATGACATGAATAACATTTGCTTTAGTGTTAACATGGTGCAAGAGTAGTGTTTGAACAATACTAGAGATATGGGATATGTTTGCTGCATCAGTTCTGGTTTAATATGCCATGCTGTTTTGTTCCACTAATAAGAAATTATTGAAACTAAAAAAATTGTAAATATGAAAAAATGGCATTTGTCTGTGTTCATGTTTGTATAATGGAAAAATATTCTAGTAAAGACAAAAAAATTTAGGTCATAATTCAGACTCCCTTATGAACCCCCACCACCTCCTCACTGAGACCCCCGCTGTATTTTACACCCCTCCCCCAGCCACCACACGGCATCACCTCTCCTCTTTCCGTCCCAACCCCCTTCTGTCTGAGTGCTCTCCTCATACAGTAGGCATTCACATCATAAACCACAACTTATTCTTCCACTGCAGCTCAGGCTCTTGCAGAGATACTCTTGAAAAGTCAAGGCCGCATACCTTCAGCTCTAAATACTAGGTTTGGTTACACATACTTCTGTAGCCAGAGACATAATTTTGTTAGTTTCACAAAGCTGCTTTTTTTTTTTTTTAGAAATGTCATATAAGTTCGTATTATTCTCTCTCTCTAATGTGTGGCTGTGTGCCCTGTGTGTGCAGGGGATTTGTTGAGAATGACTTGCATCGTGTCGGGAAGTCCAGACTGGAAAATGCAGATATGTCATTAACCTCCAAGGTTTTGGCCTTTTTAAAAGAGAAACCACTTTAATAAATTATTTGAAAAGGAAAAAGTAGCAAATGTAAATGTTTTAAAAGCAGTTCTTTAGATTATTCTTTGTCATTATGCAGGCATTGTCTATATACAGTGCCTTTTAAAAAAAAATATATATATATATATATATATTTTAAATGTATAACTTAACCTCTACTCTCGCGCAGTGTATTTTGTATTATATAATCAAATTTTTAAGAAAAGGTTTAGGCAAAGGCATCTGGACGTTTTGTCTCCAATTCCAAGAGATTTTGTCAATTCTGAGTTCAACTGGTAAGAAAGCCGAGCTTTCATCTCTAATGGGAGGGGTTTGACCGTAAACTAAACCTGATAGGACCAGACTGTTCTGGTCTCGTAGTCGTTATATGAAAGGACGGTGAGGTGTAGGTGGACCGCAAACTCGGCTCCACCAGGATTAGCTCTTCTGTGCTGATACATCCTCTTGTGAAGCTTGTTGTCCCTAGAGATATATGCTCAGCTCTCTTACCAGATGACCTGGATGACTGAGAACCTTCACAGACAATCTTTTGTTAACTCGATGTCAAATATAATCATGACGTAAAAAGGTCCATTTAACAACATAATGGATCTTTTATATACTTGGTGTCCTTAATAAAGATTTAAATGAATAGCTACTAATAATGTGTTCATTAGGTATTCGACCTCCCATCCTCAATGGGCCAATGCACCCACGGCCGCTGGTGGCCCTGCTGGATGGGCGTGACTGCACTGTGGAAATGCCCATTCTTAAAGATGTAGCTACAGTGGCCTTCTGCGATGCCCAGTCTACACAAGAAATTCATGAAAAGGTAAAGGAAACTCAGTGTCGCACAGGAAACTCTATTGTCTCCATAGCCTTGTTTCCACTCTGGGCTACAGTACGGAACAGGTTGGTACAAGTGTTCCCTGAAGAGGCACGCGTATACACTCTTCTGGGTACAGAAATGCAGCGTCTCTATTTTAAAAATAAAACGTACAATGATGCTCTAGGCTAGCTTTGTCTTTAGGAAAAAGCACAATTAGCATGTTTTTTTTTTTTTCATTTTTCATTTTCATTTTTTTTTTCATGTTTTTTCATTATGACACATGAACAAGGTGTAATTTATTTGAAAAATATTTCCGTTTTATGCGTTTCCTCTTGTTAAATGTTTTTGCATGAGTAAGGATTATCTATTGTTCATATCATTATCATTTAGCTCCACCTTTTCGAAAGTTGACCACAGATTTAGAGCACAGGCGTCACTAAAGTGGTACGTTATGGTATGCATTTCGGTAATGACCAAGTGACACCGTACTGCTCCAGTGGAAACAAGGCTGTGAGGAAGTGTTCAAAAGTGACCTCTAAAAGACGTTTTTATTTTTCAGGTGCTAAATGAAGCAGTGGCTGCACTGCTGTACCATACAATTACTTTGTCCAGAGATGACTTGGAAAAGTTTAAAGGCTTAAGAGTAATTGTGCGGATTGGCTCTGGATTTGATAATGTTGATGTCAAAGCAGCTGCTGAGCTAGGTAGGACATAAAGATTGTACAGATGGCACGACAATAGGCAAAACAAGGTGTCTGTTCACAGCTGTCTCTCTTTATTTGTGTTCATTAAAGTTTTTGTTTACGTCTTCATGCAGGAATAGCTGTCTGTAATGTACCAGCATCTTCAGTGGAGGAGACGGCCGATACTTCGTTATGTCTGATCCTTAACTTGTACAGACGAGTCACCTGGATGCATCAGGCGCTGAGGGAGGGAACCCGTGCGGCCAGTGTGGAACAGATCAGGGAGGTGGCAGGTGGCGCTGCTCGTATTCGAGGAGAGACTCTTGGTATTATAGGCTTAGGTAAGTAACAGTTTTAATAGATAATTAAGTTTATTAAGTGACATTTGATTGTCTTATATTTCCCCTCTTGTCTTCTCAGGGCGAGTTGGCCAGGCAGTGGCTCTTAGGGCCAAGCCCTTCGGTTTTGGTGTGATCTTCTATGACCCCTATCTGCCTGATGGTGTAGAGCGTTCCTTGGGTCTACAGCGTATGGCCACACTTCAAGACCTGCTTATCCACTCTGACTGTGTGTCTCTGCATTGCAGCCTCAATGAGCACAACCACCATCTTATTAATGACTTCACCATCAAACAGGTATGTGGGACATACAGAGGTTAAATTTAGGTCAAATTTAAAGAAGATATGGCATGACTTTTAAATGCGTATTCTGTTGAACTTCAAACAGAATATAAATTTAAGCAGACACAACCTATCTTTTGCTGCAAAAAGGTGCAAATGCTTCTCTTAAACCTGTCACAGATGCGCCAGGGAGCCTTTTTAGTGAACACGTCACGGGGGGGTCTGGTGGATGAGAAAGCACTGGCTCAGGCTCTTAAAGAAGGCCGGATACGAGGGGCTGCCCTGGACGTCCACGAGACAGAACCCTTCAGGTGCCGACTAGGAATGTGTACACTCAGAGCTGTCTTCAAATTCTACTGTGTCATTGTCTGTAATAGCATTTTCTTTCTTCAGTTTTTCTACAGGTCCTCTGAAAGATGCTCCTAACCTTATCTGTAACCCACACACATCCTGGTACAGTGAGCAGGCTTCAGTCGAGGCCCGTGAAGAAGGAGCCAGGGAAGTTCGTCGTGCAATTACAGGTAACTGAAACTTTTTTTATTGATGAGGTTCTGCTCGGTAGAACCAAGTTTAAAAAATGACCTTTTTGTAATTTAAAAAAAATTCTAAAAAATAAATGTAAATAAGTCATAAATTTATATATTTTTTGGGAAGCTACAAAATTATTAAGATATTATTAAGATATTTGTTTCAGATGTTAAAATAAACCAATCTGTTGAAAAGGGCAGGGCATGGACTAAAATATATTTTGATATTGTCATTTCATATCTCAATAAATACAATTATCTCAATATATTTGGAGGCAGCAAATGCTTTCATTTTAAAGGGCATTAAATGTAATTACATAAAAAAATATATTTATTTTATTAGTATTGTGTGCGTTGTTTGTAAATATCTTCAAGACTTTGAATAAATATAGTCAGCCACAGACAGTCAGTCGTATGTTGTATGTTTTTAAGTTAAACTTACTGGTGGTAAGCATCAAATCTATAACTGAACTTTTTTTTTTTTTTTACCTGCTCCACTTTATTTTTGTGTGACAATGATTAGCTTTAGGCATCAGATGAAAGTTTAATAACCATAATGGCTTTAAATAACATCTCTAAGACGCTGCTGCTCAAGCCAAGTAGCTTACAGCTGCTTTGATGTTTTTTATTGAGAAAACTACTGTTTATATCTCTCTGGCCTCTGCTGGGACACGCAGAGAGAGGAGCAGAGCAGCATGTTGCACCAGCATTTCTGAAATGACCAGACGTGAGCATAGTCTGTAGCTCCAGACAGATGTCTCAGGACTAATCTATCTCTAAGAGTCAGTTGACAGTCGGCATCTCTGTTTTTTCAAGGGTAGGTCTACAGTATTGCCCAAATTTATGCTGCCTTGTTTCCTCTGGGCAAAGTGCCTTGGAGTAGTCGTCAAAGGTCACATAACCTGTTATTGGGAGGTTGGGAGCAGGTAAAAGTTAGTCAAAATAATTCATCTAACATATAGTCGACACTATCTTACTAAAAGTGTGAGCACGCAGCTCTGTGTGCGCTGTCTTTGAGTGCGCAGCTCCGTTTCTTATTTCTATATATTGCGCAATAGTCTACTATTGCGACAGGCCCAATCATCCTATTACTCGCAGAAAAATATATTGTATATTTCAAACTATATATCACCCAGTCCTACTACAAAAAACAAATAAGTATTACAAGTGCCCCTTTGAACTTTTTAGTTCAGAAGTGTTTAATAATAAACCAGACCAAAGAAATTCTGAAATAGTAAATGGACATCTGTTACAATGGTGATTAAGTATATGATGAATCCTGAATGTAAGGAGTAATATTTTCTCTGCTCTAGGACGCATCCCTGACAGTCTAAAGAACTGTGTGAATAAAGAGTATCTGATGGCTGCCTCTCAGTGGCCCAGCATGGAGGCTGCCACTGTTCATCCAGAACTCAATGGAGCTCCCTACAGGTAAGATGAACAATAATTTAAAAATAAATAAATAAATAATAAAAAAAAAACAACAAAACAGGTGACATTGCAGTGAGCCATCACCTGACAATAGGTCATTTTCTTTTGTGTGTTTCAGATTCCCCCCAGGTTTGATCAACGTTGCAGCAGCAGGGGGCCTCCCAGGAGCAGGGGTTGATAGCCTGGTTTCAGGAATGGCACACGGCATCACCCCTGTCACCCATCCACCCCATGCCCCATCTCCGGGGCAGCCAACAAAGGCTGAAGCCGACAGAGACATCCCGTCCGACCAATAGCCCCCTCTGCCACCGCCAGCACATTCCTTCACCTCTGGAAACCCCCTCCCAACATGAGACACCGACCCTGTACATTGACAGCACCAGTTTGACCTGACGTAGATCTACACAGTCTCTCACATCACATGACCATCCCAGGAATGACCTGTCCTCAGCCATCCTTCCCATTTCACACACACACATCTCACACATGTCTTTATCCCATTCATGTCACCCACACACCTTCCTCACCACCCCCATAACGTCAGCAATAACTGTTCTCAAGGATTCGGAGATTGGATTTGTTAATTTCCTTGTTGGTTGTTTTAATGGAAACATTGATCTGTTATGGTTCTAAGTGTTAATATTTTTGTTTAAAAAAAGAGAAAAGCATTTCGGATGAGGCTTACCCTCCAGTCCTGTACTGATTCAGACCATTTTGAGGTGAAAGCCCCCTTTCTACATTTAACGGCTCCTGTTACTGCTTTCTAATTGTTCGTTTTTATGTATTTTATTTTTTCTTAACACCCTTTTTGTGGGGAAACGTGCTAAAATACACCAGTCAATCACTATACCTCTGATATCCTACATCACCACCAGGCATTCAGTTCCTTTTTGCGCTCCCTGGCACTGTCTTAAGCTCGAAGGATACATGCTGTGAGTGTGTAGTTCTCAGATTGTTAAAGTATGTCTTATCTGCTCACTTTCTAATGAAGCTCTTAACCCCTGTGAACACTGCTGTGATGTCTAGTGTTAGTCTAGGCATCCTTGTGTGAAATGCTTTAGTCCTCATGCTTTTTGCTCATGAACTATTGGAGAGCACAGCGGCGTGTCATTTTGCCTCATGCCAGCAGGCTCCGTGTGCGTATTGTGCCCACCCAAACACAGGACAAAAATATTAAAGCGGTGTTAGGGACATCACCAGCAGAGGGTGCTGTCTGACTGAGCTCAAACACCAATTGATTTTTTTTGTTTTGTTTTTTTATAAGGTTGGCCTTAGTTCAGGCACAGGACGGGTGACCAGGGATCGACCATTACCTTATTGTTCAATATCTTACCGCACCCTCCATCCGCACCCATCTCCCCTCTCTCCTCTGCCACTCTCACAACCACCAACACCCCTCCCAGCCAGCATGCGCCATCGTTTCCTTTACAAGTGAGGGGACGGTGCTCATGCATGCCGTCTTTGCGTTTGGCAGTGGTGTGCGTGCGCCTGTGAACGTATGGGATTGTGTGTGTTTTTGTTCCCTTAACCTTTTAGGATAACAAGCTGTTGTCTTTCCAAAGGACGTCCCTAGAAGTAACTCTTTATTGCTGTTGCCCTGGTGTCAAGGGAACACCTTTCTAGTACCTCAGTAACAGATATTGAATGTACCGTGCATACCCTTTTATTTTTTGTACAGATTTTCTAGATACTTCTTTAATAGTATTTACCAGAAGGGTTGTGAAATTGTAGCAGTAATGATTCAATAAAAGCATTGCCCCATTAAAATTAATTGACAGAATCTTTGCAGATTCACTATAGGTCACTGAAAACTCAGGCTTCAAAACCAATGTGTATTTTTCTGCCTTTTTACCTTTTTTTTATTTCTCATTGTGGACATTTTAGCACAGCACTTGTCCATCTTACTTCTGGCTGTAGTTGATGTCTCCATCTTATTACTGAATCGAGAAAAACAAAGGTCGTGTTCTGCTAGTTTTACTAGAACAGTAGTTTTATATGATACCCCTTTCATTGTCATGCTGCTCTAATTATAGTGCATGTGAGCTGATTCTTTAGAGGAAATGCTATTGGCTTAAAAAGTGTCATCTCGCTGTTTTCCTCTTCTCTCCGACTTTATCTCCCCCTTTTCCCAGAGCCATTTTGTCGTGGTCTGTTTCCAGCGATGTACAGTTTTTTCCTCAGAGTCTATGAGAGGCATGGAGCATGTCTGTGTCCTCTGTCATGTGATGAGTATATATTTTTAAAATTAACCCCCATAGTTCAGATTATGAGCATAAATAGTTTAAATCTTGCTGTTGACGAGGATGATTATATTTTCAGTTCAGCGGTGCACTGTTATAAAATCCATTTGTTTTATTGTAGGAGTATTTTATTGATATGCTGTCTGTGTTCTACATGTTGTACTGAAACATTTCGGCAAAAACGAGATTCCCCCCATTCTGTGATATTTTTATTTAGAAACGGACTTATCCCTTCCAGTTGATATTGTGGGCCTTATTTTGTCTCTCCTTGTTGAAGTAGCTGTTTTCAGAAGTCGCCATGGAACCACTCACTGCCTTAATACAGTTGACCACAGCACGTAAAGTCAGGAAAAACGTCCAGTGGAAATGAACGGGCCAGGATCACATTGCTCCTCAAAATGCAGTGCACCTTTTTGCTTCTTTCTTAGTGCAAACCACATTAAGATGCTGTTTTCATCTGCACTGTGCATTTAAGATATATGTTTTAACAGTTCAGCCCTGGCAGTGTGTGTATGTGTGCAGACTCGCAGATAAGCACAGCATGTATGGTTACAAAGCCACAGCTGATATTTCACTCATGGGTGTGAAAATTCCCCTCTCCACTGACAACTCTGCCGCTCTTAAAGCTTCTTTACACATGGCTGGCAGAACCGGCATGGGGTGGAGGGAGGGGGGTGGGGGGCATTGCAACACTGGAGTGGTCTGTCAAATAGAAAAAAAAGAAATTTGGTGAGAATCGGTCACTATTTCTCTCAGGGTTCAAATCCACACATATCCTTTCAGCAGTCGCCCTCGATCTCGTGTCGCCCTCGTCCAGCTGTCCACCCTCAAAATGTAGACAAACCCCTGCGTTTCAGAGATCTCTCCTCGTTTCTTTTTGTGTCTGAATATTTTTTTTTCTGTTTTGCTTTTGTTTGGCACTGACATCTAACCATCTAACAAGGAATGAATGGATGTTTGAATGTGAACCGTGTGTGATGTTAAATTTGGGAAATGTATTTTTACAACATGTGAACATGTTTTTTCACTCACTCTCATTGTGAATTGATTTTTCGTTTTTTTTTCTTTCACCAGACTGCAAAAACAAAACAAAAATTACACAAAAAAAATCTCCTGTAACTAGGCTCTTAAGCTTTATTTTTGTTTTGTTTACTTTTTTATTAGAAACAATCATGTTTGTGATGGTAACTTCCGATGGTAAACTCCACACCGTATTTTAATAAAATGTAAAAACATAAATGTGTGTAATGTTATTTGTCCAGGGTCCTCACGACTAAACAACAGTTTTTGATCGAGCAATAGAAACACTAAACATGAGTATATTAAGAGGTGGGCAGTTTGTTTTACTGCAGCTATATTCTACTTACACCAAACTATATACTATACTAATTAACTTTTGACTCCTAAAAATGTGGTTGATCATTCAAAAAGCAAATAGTTGATTTTTAATAATAGCAATTTATAATATTAATTTAGAAACGTCATTTAGTTTCGTGCTGTGACTTTGTTTTTTTTTGTTTTTTCTTTTTTAAGACGGTAATTGCCTCCCATTTGAAAGGTCTCCAAACTGAAAGGTTTTTCTTTCTCCCAATGACTAATTCCCTGAGCTGGCTGTAAGACTTTCTTCAAAGATTTAGAGGTCACAAATGACTCTAGTCCAGGCAATGCATAAATCTATTTTAATGGACTTGGATCTGAAAAACAGGGTGATTGGTTGACCCTTAACTACTAACAATTTTTTTTCTACCATGGGTACGCAGTGCCAAGACGGGTGCAGTTTTATGAGTGGGCAGACTAGGTGGGGCATAAGGAAAGGGTTACAGTGTGTCCCTGAGGGCAGATTATCAACCTCAAAATTACAACCACATGCACATAACTGGGATCTAGCGTTTTTAAATGTGAATGAACCGAAGTGTATTTAGTGTCAGTACCCACAAAAACAGGATTATTCAATTAAGTAAAATTTAATAGGCATTTTAACACTTAAACAGTCTGCTTGGTTCCAGGTATCAGTATAGTGGTCAGTAAATCAGGGACTCCTGTGTAACATGTTTACCTGTATATGGGGGAGTTTCTCACACACACACACACGCACACTGCCTCATTACTTTTCTGACTCCCACTTGGGATTGGGCAACAAAGCAAAGCTACCTTTACTAGCCTGACGTCCCACTGCCATGCTGGGAAGACAAATTTTTATTGTTTGTTTTGCTCAGAATGAGGAGAAGGGGGCATGAAAAGCCTCATAGATTTGATCATGTCTGGGAAGACACTAGGTCAGTGCAGTAAAATGGGAATGCTTGTTCCCATAAATGGTCAAGTGGGTCATCTTACTTAACACACTTTATGTAGGACACAGAACAACATTTTTACTAACATGGAAACAGATGCATAGAGGCCACATTGAGAAGCATGTGTAAGTGTAATGTATGTATTTATTTAAATTGGAGAACTTACTTGTCGGCAGCAACACCAGGGGTCGCCCAGCATGTTTTTGATATTGTTGAGGGAAACCGGAGTACCTGCAGGAAACCCACCCGAGCACGGGGTGAACATGCACACTCACTGAACACACTGAAAGGCCCCATCTGACCCAGGAGTTGAACCCTGCACCTTCTTGCTGAGAATGTATGTATGCCTGTAAATAACATGTCTGCATGATGAATTAGCCTCTGGATAGATGACCTGTTCCACTTGGAGTGATCATGCTGCCAACTTCCAGGGCACAGTGGATAAATATTTCCTTTGCTGTGATGATATATTATTCCAGCCACTCAGATAAACATTTATACAGAATCAAGATGTGGCAAATTTTTGATCATTATTATGTGTATTTAACTATATTAACTTTTACTAATATAAGTTCAAATAAATATACATTTAAATAGCCATCATCATTATAGAGTGATCAGTTTCTCTTGGGTATCCAGCCCTTTCATTTTGCAACACTGGTATCCCACCCATCAAAAAGTAGGCACAATGATAGGGTTTTAAACTCTGTCTTTGTGGGACAATAAAGTTGACCTTTAATACAACAATGGTGGACTGTAAGAAAACTAGCTAGCATGTAGCATATTTGTCTTTTTATACTTTATTCACAAGAAAAAAACAACATAAAGAACAAATGAATGAACAAACACAGCCGGCAGAGTCAAAGGGAACAAAAGTGCTGCGTAGCACTGAGGTCCATAGCAGCTCCAGCAAATGTAAGGCCCATATTCGCCAAGAACTGTTCCTGGAGTGTAAGGTGGAAGCCAGGTACTCCAGTAGAAACAGTTCCAGGACAGGTTTGTGCCAGTTTGATTTTGTGGGGGGGTCTATTGGTAATCCAAGACAGGAAAATGTTTCTCCGCACAACATATGCGAGTCTAAACCAGATTTAGATGACAACTGACTCAATGACTTAATGGATGTTTGTCTTCAGATGAAGGCATAGTTCATTTCCAGCTTGATTTCCAATAACCTCAATAGGCGCAACAGACCGATTATGGGTTTGTCATTAATTGTGTTATTAAACTGCTATATTGATTGAATCTATCTTTTTCCATGCTGGTCATGGTCTTGACTGGGGTTTAGTCCCTGAACGTCTCGGTCACCACTTGGCCTCCGTAAGAGTCTGCTTGATTACAACACAATATGTTGAAAGGATATTTGACAGATTGCCAAGCCCAAATTGAATCCAAGTATTAGATTTGAATGAAGAGATTATGTAACCTGATTGTTGAAATATCTATGTTATACTGTGAAACAAACCATAGACAGAAATAATAAATATCATTCAGTCAGTGTCATATTTGTTGAAAAACACAAGCGCGGCTCAGTAAACACATATTCAACTGATAAATCTCTCTCATTCCCTGCGTTCAAGCCAACCCAGTCTGTGTTCATCTGTTTATGCTACTTCTTCATGCGTCTGCATATCCGGCTGCAGGGATTTGCAGTGATGAAGTTTAGACACTGGAGCTACTGTGGCTATGGCCCAACTTACTGTCATTATCTCAGAGTTTTGCCTGACTTATTTGGCTTCTATGTCATTGACGTTAGTGTGTCATTAACAGGAAGAAAACCTCGGCATATCTCAAAAGGTTTGCGTCAGTCGGGCAACCTGCTATACCGCCTCAGTGTCTGGTGTCCTTACTTTTGGCCTCCTAACACTGCCACGGTTTTGAAATCCCCTTGTCTCTGGCTATACCTCTCTTATGTAAGCCATTTTATGTGATGTTTTATATTAACAATAATTTAGAGAGCATGTGCAAGGTAATTAACAATCTGGATGCTGAGCTCACTGTCATTAATCAGCGGGAAGTCTGTTTTTTTTTTTCCTGTAACCTAGTTTCAACTTGGATAGACAGAAAGACAGACAGACAGAAAGTAGATTCTGAAAACAAAGAAAGCAGATCTGATTGTGTTTATTTTAATGTGTTTATTGATAAACATAGTAGTCTTAGAATTCTTTTCCTGGAAAGTCCACAGTGGAGCCAGTGACGTGGACGAGCTGCTTTCAAGGCCTAGCAGAGTCTTTTAGATCTGCCTAATGTTATCCAGGTCATGTGCATTTGACTTGATAGCTCCACAAAATCTCAGCCAATGCACATTTGAAGTGTTCAATTAATCTATTCTACCGTAAGGCCTGCTGTGTTACGTCATATCCAGGCACAATAATCAGGAAGAAAAAAAAACTTTTCCACAAATTCTCACACAACTCCATTTAGCCAAACGCTTGACACGTTGATAAGTGAGTGGCGGCCGGTAACAGAAACCTCCCTGGTTGTCCATGTGTGTACCAGCTGTGGGAACCGGTGGTCACATACTCACAGACGGAAAAGAGGCCTTCCACAATTGAAAGGATCACAGGACGTAACCTGTAAAAGGCCTTTCATTCTCTGCAATCAGCAAAAGTCAAAAACTTTTCTGTCTGCTCATCTGTTTTTTTATTTCCAGGCCTCAGTTCTGCTTTCATTTTACTGCCATTATTAAACAACTCCACACCTTATCAACCAGAACAGTAGTCAAAAAAACACAACGGTGAGTGGTAAATATAAAACTAAGCCAATGTGTTGCTGATTACCTTGTCAGCAGCAAATATAGGAGAGAAAGAAGAGCTAGGGTTGCTTTCCATACAAGGAGAGGAGGTGAGGGGGGGTGGAGGGGGAGGAGAAAGTAGGAGTGGGAACGGTAACCCGAGGACTTACAATGAGAAGGCTGGGAGGAGGAGAAAAATTTTGGGAAGACAGATAAAGAGTGAGGGTAGAAGGATAGGAGCTGATAAGGTGAGAGCCACTCGGGGTCAAGAGCCGGAGTGTGTCCCCTGAGCATCTGTCAGCAGCTCGTTCTAACACAGGTATGACACACTCGCCGCCGCTCATTCATTCTCTGGGCTCGACATTCACAGCTATATTTACACAACATTGTTTAGCAATATGCAGGTACTGTCTGTTTCCATTGATTCAACTTAAAGACACATGTAATAGAGTTAAGCATGTTTACTTGTGTGGCATAATTTCACCATTAGTGTTGGCTTAACAGTGCAATCAGAAGAGCCACCCTCAGTAATGTACATCTTTATTAACGATTTACTTAAAGCTGCATTTGCATTCTGCTGCTATCTCACGGGACAAACTTTATATTGTGTACAGTCTACACATTTACTGTTGATGGTCATAATTTCATTCAGTTTATGTCAACATAATGGATTTGTGCAGGTACACAAAAATGAAAAGTACTCCATGTGCACTTAGTCAGACTTTAGTTGTAATGCAGACTTTTAAACTCACTAATGTTCCTTATATTGGTGCTAGTCCTGCCATCTGCTTGTTGTTCACAGTCCCTGCTTGTGCGTGAATACCTGTGTGCTTGTGTATATGAGCTGAGACGACTGTGTGCATTACCTCTGCATGAGTCCGTTGTAATTGCCCAGTAAAGGCTCCCACAGGGTGAAGCGTTACATTTGGGACCTCGCCACATCCCTCACTATTATTGTGCCTTGTGCCTGAGAGAGAAAGCTACTGTGCTGTGTTTGTGTTGGTTGATGAGGCTGGTTTGTGGTTTGCAGACGTATCTCTGGGATTTTCATTTCTGTCAGCTGAACCTTTTCATCAGTCTGTTATTATTCTGGGTTGGATGTGCGTTGACTGATAAAGTTCAATGTGTCAATTGTGGAATTCAAGAAATGCTTCTTCGGTGCATTTTAGTGCCTGCATGACAAGTTCAAAGGGAAGGCCTAAGGATAGAGGAGACTGTTTTATATTTGAAGAAAAAAGCACTCATTATTGAAACAGAGACTACCTGTAAATATTTATTTGTATCCTTGTGATGCCCGTGTTTATTGTAAGGTAAATTATTGTATTTGTGTCAGAGACTGAGAAAGTTACACCTCTGCAGCAGCTTGTGACAAGGTTGACCTCTTTTCTCCTTTAAACCCAGTGCAGGCCGTGCAAACGGGACAGTAGCACTTGAGATCACAAACTGATGTGAAAAACCTTCTGCTTGAGCGGGTGAACTTCTGTTAACTCCGGCAAGTAGTGCTCAAAACACAAAACTGTGTCAAAAGCTGCTTATTTAGAAAGAAGTGATGTTTAGTTGCAGGCTTTGGACTCTCACCTGTCATTGAGATGATTGCTGGGATCAAAGCTGAGAGCCATGTGTCTTCATAACAGAAGTATTTTTTTGTAGCTAAAAACACACACACTGGTTAATATGCCATTAATGGAGCTGGAGAATTGATAAAACACTCAGTGCTGTGGTCTGAAAAGTGTCAGAGTTGGACTTGTGCAGCTATTTTGGCAGAGTAATCCTATCTAACCTCTGGAAATAGACTTCAGGGACAATGTGAAACAAGACATGAATGTTATGTGTGCTGGGTAAGTGTGTTTTTGTGAGTGTGTATCAGCCCTAAAGTGTTTATGTGTTGGTCCCATTGCCCAGATTTAACTGTCTACATTCTGCAGCTGCTTTGAGCTTTAGTTATAGTATAGTAACTCACACAAGGCTGCAAACTATCAACCATCATTTTCGTAACAAGCATAATTAAGATTCATAATCACTACAAAATGAACATTATCTCAACAACTTTGATGGGCTTAACCTCTTGCATGTTGAAACTGTAACTGCAACCCACCCATGGAAAAAAGCAATGCAAGTGACATTTTGGGTGGATAAAGTGAATCCACCCAGAGGGAAGGAGATAAGAATGAGAAACAAACACTTAAAAGCTTTGCCAGAGACATGGTGCCCACAAAGAAATAAAACCCAGGCACATTTTATAAGCTCTGAACAATGCTAGTAAAACGAAAGGAAATGAAAGTCTGTTTGGAGTCATTATCGTGCACGTGCACATGCTCGCCTCGTTTCTCTGTCTCTCTTAATAGAGTGTGAGTCTGAGTCAGCAGTCGGTGCTGCGGTCAGCATGCGTGGTCAGTCAGTGAGGTCAGCGGGCAGGATTGACATCTCGTCGAAAGAGGTCCCCTGTATTGTTTTTGGAGCACAAGAGCAGCAGACATTACTATGGCAGCATTGAATGTTTGCTGCCCTTTGGCTCTTGAGCCACTGCACCAGGATTTGAGAATTAATTTAATCAAACAGTCAGGGGTCAGTGGGTTCAACAGGGCTATGCCTTGTTCAAAGATGACATTAAGACTTCATCTTAAAATAGCCTATCTCAATATTTTAACCTATAGAAAATAGAAATGGATTAACAACTAGAATTTGCGCAATCCGTAAACCCAGAAACAAACCCAGGACCAGTGCAGAGTAAAACTGAGACAGCAGTTTACACTTTTGCAGACTTTGTTTGCCTTGGTTTCCTAAACTTCTTTCCGTTTTATTTCATCTGAGGTCTCTTCTGGCAGAATGATGGATGCACATTTCTTGGTATTCATGAAAGTTCACCAGTTGGAGACATATTTTATAAAAAATACATTTTTGTGTTTTGCCAGGCGCCTGGCAGCAGAAGTACAGACTGTACTTTTGCCCATCACTAAGAGAAACAATCATTTTTTATTCCTCCATTTTTTTCAGATGATGTCATCATTAGAGCACCTGACTAGTGGTTGGCTGTGGCGGCTCCTCGTTGTGCTGGTGAAGCTTTCCCTCAGTTTTGCTGGGCCTCTGCGACCGCTAAATGGGACAGGGTGCACAGCCAAAGGTCCCGCTTCTTACATCCTGGTCTTTACAGGTCACTGGAGTCCACAAGCCTTCCCCAAGCAATATCCATTGTTCCGTCCCCCTGCACAGTGGTCCAAACTCTTAGGTAAGGAAATGAGCCATAACCAATGACGACAGAACACCTTTTTCCCAAATGTCAAAGCCCTGGAGACTTATATTTGAGATTCTTACACATAGACATTTAAAAGATGTTAATGAGTAAAGCAGTAGAAAGAAGAGAGCATTATAAAAGACAGTCTAAATGCTAACAGATGGAGAGTCTCTACTTTCAGTCATATCTTCGAGATTTCTCTGTTACTTTCAATCCTACGCGCCTGCCCACATGTCCACTGGTTTACCACAGTGTTGGCGTTGAAGACTGCAGACAACATTTTGGGGGCTGTTGTAGGTGGGTGATGACAGTCTGGGTGTGGTGGGGTCAGACCACTTGCCTCTAAAGCCAGGAGAAAAAGAGACAACTCAGACGTCCAAGCCACAAAGTATGGGATGGTGAGATGGATGGCAGATGTTTATGTATGCGCGTATTTGTTTGTATTAGTCTGTACAGACTTCGGTTAAATCTGGTTTCCAGCTCAAAACGGTGCCCTGCCAGAGGATGATGGTCTACTTACTGCATATTCAGACAGGCACCAGAGATTCTCCTCTAATGCTTTTAATGTTCCTGGGAGCTAGGCACTGCACAGCAAGAATTGAGATTTGTCACAAGGAAAGAAAAACACAAGGGCCTCTTTGGGATGATAGTAAGCAGGTGGGGGACTGAAGAAAAATACTTTGGACTTTGGACATGGATTTTATCAGAGTCCTAACAAAATATCTAACCTGCTGTGGGCTTTTGGAGGCCTCTAATAGTTTTGCATTATGAAATCAAGGTTGAGGGGTTTTGAGGACACTGCCCTAGAGGAGGACAGGAAAGTGAGCTTAAATGTCTTAGTGGGGCTTAATAGTGATGTGTTCTTGAAATTTGAGGCCTTGACACTTGTGGGAAATTTGTTTGAATGTTTGAAATACAATTAAGTGCATAAGTAATAGCAGTTGGGGAGAAAGGAGATAGTGTGTGAAGTGTGCTGGGCATGTCATGTTAATACATGTGTCAAGAGCGTTTAGGTATAAGCGGCCGTACACAGCCTTTGAATAGTGAGGTAATGCAGAACCATCAGAGCATTTGTTAGTGTGTTTCTGGCTAACCTTTCTTTGCCCTTAAAACCACCAGTCTAGGCCAGTGGCTCTGTGGGCTGCAGCACTCCAATCCAAAAGCTGCAGTACAAACAGTTTAACCTAAATCATTCTCTTGATTCTTAGCAGATTTCATTGATAACCTGAACTACATATCAGGGGAATGTGAAGCAGATGGTTGTTTTGGCTCAAAAAGAAACTATAGTTTGCAGTGATTGTTTATACATTTCCTTCTATAAGGATGTTGACTTTGAAATCATAACCCATCTTACAGCAGCTCAGTTTATGTTAAGGTTCGATCGGTGATGGACAAAAAAATGAAGACATGCATGTGGGTAATTCCTTGAAAACTATCTTAGTGCAGCAAAAGAGGCTGCCATAGAAATACATACAGACTCCTGAGTGGAAATGATCTCACCACTGGCCCCACTTCTGTGGTACTGCTCTGACATTGATATGCGCTCAAGTCAATAAGCATCTCGTGCCTGTGTTCTCCTCTTGTGTTTCTTTTCTCTCTTTAGCGGTCAGCCATAATCGTAATTTTCGTCTGTGGGAGGAGGGCGCTCTGGCCAGCACAGGGGTGCAGAACTTTGCTGAACTTGGAGTGACGGTGGAGCTGATGAAGGAGGCCAAAGAGGCAAGAAAGAGACGTGCTGTTGGGGTTATGTACCGAACAGCTGGGATCCCAAATGGCATTGGTCACAGCTCCACAGAGCTGCTACTGCTACCTCGAACCCCTCTGGTACGCACACATGAACTCAAATAGAAGATATTGTCAGTAAGAAAAGCACTCACATGCCCAGACAAGGCAAGCCACACACAAGATTATTGTCTTTGACTAAAATCTATCAGAGCCTCCCTTAATGCTGCCTTTCCTCTCTTAACAAACACTTCAACACTTCTTTCCACTATCCAATCAAGCTATGTTCTGCCCAACTGCAGCAGCCCTGCAGCCACAAACGCCCACATCCATCCTGTGCGGTCTCTGTCTGCCGCCTGTCCCACTGAACTTTGAGCTTAGGAGAGGGGCCCTGGAATACATTAAGGAAAGGTTAAAGCTGAGGTAATGCCCTGGTCAAGCTGTATTTAAGTAAGCAAATGCCATATGCCAACATGTACATTAAAAGGCTTTAATCGCTCCTCCTCCTGGCTATGTAGTAATTATTCAGTTAAAAACGTGCACTTTAGCACTACATGTGCACAAGAACACACACTCCTAAAACACCTAAGGGGTTAACTTTTCACCAGATAAAGTGAGGACCTTGATTTATTTAATTTATTTAATATGAACAACACAAATGCATTGCACCAAACCTGATGCATTGTTTGACTGTTATAGCACACATGCTAATTTTCAACACCTGTCCCTAGAAGGCTTTTAAAGAAAAGAACACAATACATGTGCAAGCATTAAAATGAGAACATAGGGATTACACCAGTGTAAACAAGACACATATTCATGTTCTCGTGTGCACAACTCTGCCTAGACTTAATCCATTGCTTTGGGCCTCTATTAAAGATGTTTACGTTCATCTGGAGTTTTAGGTCAGTGGGAAGAGAGTTTCAGTTTGGGCCCTTTAAAGGAGGGCTGTCTAAAAGATGTTCTAAACTTTGGAACTATACAGTTCCTACTGACAGAGGCTCGGGTGGAGGATCTGAGAAAGCTCTGATGTCTGACAGTGAGAGTTAAAAACAGTGATGAAACATATGAACATTTAAAAAACAGTTTCAAAATGCTTAAATTTACAGTTTTCAAAAGTAAAAAGCTTGTATTTTTCTACGATATCACAATGATGCCATCTCATTGGCTTTCTATCCAAACCTTACATGCCTGCTTGTACAATGAAATAACTGGCTTTAATGTGGAGGGGGAGGATTGTGACCGAGATGTGATGCAACAATAAAAGATGCATTGCATGCATGTATAACAAAGCAGCTTGATGTGATAAGTCCCTTCTAATGAAGCAAAAACACTTTATGATTTGGTTTAACCTTCTTGATTTGACTTTGAAACTTTAAGTAATTGATGATGATGATTTTGAGTCTTTAACTTCTTGAATACTTAGATACTATCTGGAGTTATACCTTTACTTATCTGTGACTTATAGACCTGCCTTTACCTGCAAGGTAGAGTCCCAGGTCAAAGGTTATGGTCGGTTAAATATGCATTGTGTAGTATCTATTTTAAAAACAGAAAATGCACAGTGTAGAGTACAGAGGCAGTATGTGCCTAGTATATTGTAATGGTGACCTACATTGGATACCCCAGAACTTGAACCTGGGGGCATAAACATAAGACTGCAGGCATCACTATCATGGCGAGGAGCTTAAGTGCTTGTCATTATGGTATGTGATGCCTGTGACTGCATTTAAACCATCTGTTTTTAGATCCATGGAAGAGCTTGATAAAACAATGCTGTGCTTGTGTAGAACGTGACAAACTTGATGATGAAAATGTGTTGACAGCTTAATTTGGAATCTCATTTACATCCCTTTTTCCATAAAAACAAACACAATCTCCGAATCCCCTTTTCTATCAAAATCTTCTGTTATTACTGTCATGTGTAATTTAAAATAGCCAATTGGCAGTGCAGTTGGAGTCTTATATATTCACTATTTTTGGCACTAAAGAAAACAGCAGCTGGAGATTCGGTTTTGCTTGGTTTGTTTCTAAAAAAGTGTTTTCGTCATTGGCCTCTGTGGATGATTTACAGTGATGGAGAAAAGTCAGAGTGAACCTGGGAACTTTGTGAGTAAGTGTCACTAGAGATACTTCCTGGCAAGTAAGTGGCAAAACATTAAGATCTGGCCAAGCCAAAGACAAGGGATACCCCTCAGTCAGAAACCTAATGGCTGTAGCTGGGCGCAGTAGAGACAGAGCTGAGGTATAGAAGAATGAGTGAAGAAAGTAAGGAAATGATTGAGCAGGGGATAAATGGAGGATTTTTAAAACTAACAGAACTGTTTGTGACTTGGGTCTGTGTTACTCTCTGTGCGTCACCAGTTGAAACAGACCCGGTGTGTCATGCTGACTACCTTCTTGCTCTCCCCTGTGGTTCACTCTGCTGCTCAGCTTTTGATGTCTGTTCCAACAGTCTTTCATCCTGCTCTTTTCTCCAGCCTGCCCCACTCAATCCAACTCTGTTCCTCAACATCCAAACTTTATAGGCCTTCCCCTCATGTCCTAATCTGCCTCTTTTCCATTCAGGCAGCTCTTGCAGTGTTCTCTTTTTTGGGTGCCTGCCACCACAGCGTGTGCTGACCCCCAGGCCATTTCCTGTATGAGGTCACCAGCTTTCAGAAAGCATACATCACACGGCAAAGTCTAGTGCACTGGAAACTGTGTGGGAGCATAGACCTGTGCATTAACCACCAACACTGGCAAATAAAAATCTAATCTAACAAAGTTTCTGACATTCGTTCCTTACATGCATCAAATGAATGACCCCAACAAACAAATCTGTGAACAACCTACAGTGTTTTCATTGATTTCTTGCTTGCAACAAGATCATTTACTTTAGTGGTTTATTCAGACATTGCATTATGGTTGAATTCACAGCCCGTTTGTCCCTTTATGTTATAAATGTGTTACTATAAAATTTAGAAAGAAAAAAATATTTAGAAAAATAAAATAAATAAATTTGAATTATCAAGAGAGGACCAGGAAAACTTGTGGCGTTGGTAATAGTTTCTAAATTAAAAGGGACCATCCTTCCTTTGTTCAGAAAGCTGTGTGTGATTTGTGAACATATTTTCTGTATTTGAGACATATTTTAGATCAATAAATGATGAATTATCTATTTTGTCTCTGTCTGATTATAAGCTGTCGATGATGGTGAAGGTGATCCCTAGCCCAGACTGGTTTGTCGGTGTAGACAGCCTAAACCTCTGTGATGGGAGCCAATGGAAAGAAGAGGTGACCATCGACCTTCAGCCGTACGATGCTGGGACAGACAGTGGATTCACTTTCTCCTCTCCAAACTTCCCCAGCAGCCCCCCTGAAAACATCACCAAAGTATGTCAACCATTGCCTTCTGGAAAGTTCACATTTTCATTAGTAGTCTCATTCACTCTACAGTCACACAGTACTGTGCACAGCCCTCATTGTCTCAACCCTCAGGCCCTGAAAAAAAAAATACGTTCGTCCTCTTAAAGCCATGTGAAGGTCACTGATGAATGCAATACCAAGGTTTCTGTGCAATTTTCAACAGTCTAGGGTGTGTCAACTATGAAAATAGAAAACAAGATTTGATTAATTATAATTTCTGTGCTATTATGAAAAACACAATAAACTAATGTTCTTCCTCCGAAAGCCATTTTTGGTCAAGTGATCCTATTTAAACATTAAACATGAAGACTTTTCTTTTTTTCTTTTGGTTCACCAACTCAAGTCCTTTCAGTGTGTAGCATTTGTATATTCAATTCAAACATATGACGCTCATACAAATCACAATTCATACAAAGGCAAGTGTACAAAAAAATCACTCTTCCTCTTAAAGCCCTAAAATGGCTGCCATACATTAAAGTTCCTGCATACAAATGTGAACATAAAAAACTTCCAGCATTTCAACCTCTAAAATCAGCTGTCATAATGAACTCTAAACATGCATTTTATTTAGTTTAGTAATAGTTTAGAAATCTCTTTAACCTTTTTCCACCACATACTTCCCACAATGCTTCACAAAAACATACTATATATATGATTTTTTTTTTTAATGTGTGTGTTATTTAGCCTCTGACTAGCAGGTTTAAAGTAGTAGTAGGTTTTGTATTGCAGTAGTAGCAGAATGAATATTAATGCATATAATAGAAGGTAATGTGGCTTAAAATGGCCTTAAGAGGAAGAATCTGAGTATTTTGTGTTGACAGTGATGTTATGCTTTTGCAGTCACTGCAAAATGCAAGTTTCATTGATTAATGTACACCATGGTAAAATATTACCACTCTAGAATTAGAAATGTCTAAATGAAAGCAGAAAATCAACTCGAAAAGTCGTAAAATGTTTCCAGGAGAAGCTTATGGATGAATATACAGCATATGCAGACCTCATGACCATCCTCAAATGATTTGAGTAAAAAGGACCTCTCTTAGATAATACATCTATTTTTGCCCATGTGTATCGTAAACTAAGTCAACTTTTTTTTAAAGAAAATGCTAGCTTTATCAATTATTTATTTGAGTGTGTGTATTTTTAGATCACTTCTCAGATGCCAAACCACCCGGCGAACTCTTTCTACTATCCACGCCTAAAGGACCTCCCACCCATTGCGAGCATTAGGCTCACACGACAAAGGAGAGTGCCCAACCGCCAAACTGTGATATCTAATCATATTCTGCCTAATTCAATCATCCCGCAACGATTCTCGGGTAAGTACTAACGGCCCACTCTCTTCGATATCAGACTTTTTTTTATTTAATCTAATTTAAAGTCTGTCTTGTCTGTTTTCCCAGAAACACCTCTAGACTGTGAAGTGTCCCTCTGGTCGTCATGGGGTTTGTGTTTGGGACCCTGCGCCAAAGGTGGCATCCGTCACCGCACCCGCTACATCCTATTACCGCCGGCCAACGCTGGTGACCCCTGTCCCGAGCTGGAGGAACAGTCCGAATGTGTACCACACAGTTGTCTAAAACGCCATTAATCGACGCAAGCACAGACGCTACCAGTATCCCATACTGGGACGTTACCACTGCTGGACAAACATGTCCTTCAGTAAAGAAGACATACTGAGTGTGTTTAAAGATTTCAGAAAATCAAATAGGGTTATGTGTAATTTTAACTCGTCAGTTGAAGCTGGTTACCAATGTACCAACTTTGAGGATTTTGTTTAAGGTTTGCTCGATCCCTTTAATTTTTGACATAGTTTGTAAAAGAAAAACTAGGTATTGCAGTTGGTCACCACTTCTCCTACTTTCTGTTAAAAGTGATACAACAGACCGGCCTGAACATCATGACAGTTCTTCAGTGTCTTTAGCCCACTGTCAAATACTGTTTCTACACTGTGTGCACAATTAGGCAAGTTTTATTTTTGAGGATTAATTTTGTTATTGTACAACTACAGTGATCTTGGTCAATCCAAAATGTTAACAAAACCTGAACATTTAAGTACTAAAAGTTAAGTTTTGGCTTTCTTAAGAGAATATCTACATGTACACTAATATTAGGCAACTATTAGTGTGCAGAATTATTATGCAACTAAATGAAACAAAGAATTTCCCATCTCACTTGTTTATTTTCACCTGTTGAGAATAACAAACAAACTCAACATTTACAAATAAACATTTCTAAAAAAAATAAAATAAAAAAACGTTTTGTGCAGCCGCAACCACAGCCTCCCAGACACTGTTCAGAGAGGTGTACTGTTTACCTTCACTGTAAATTTCCTGCTTAAGCCTGAAAGCCCCAAAAGTTCTCAATAGGGTTTAAGTCAGGTGAAGAAGTCATTAGTTTTTCATCTTTTTCAACAGTGGAGCTCTGTGTCCGTTACTGATCCAAACACGGACCCATCCATCTGGTCCGTCAAGAGTCACTCTCATCTCATCAGTCCACAAAACCTTTGAAAAATCTGTCTTCAGATATTTCTTGGCCCATTCTTGACGTTTCAACTCATGTGTCTTGTTCAGAGGTGGTCGGGTTTCAGTCTTTCTTACTTTGGCCATGTCTCTGAGAACTGAACACCTGGTACTTCTTGACACTCCAGGTAGGTTGCATTTTTCCTGAGGAGAAGAATCTGCCTAATAATTATGCACACCTTGATATAGGGTGTTGATCTCCTTAGGCCACACCCTCCCTCGTCACACAAATACACATCCCTTGATATGCATTAAATCCAATAAGGATACAGCTTGGAGTTGGAAATTATGGATAAAATGATGATATGGTCAAAATAACCACTTGCCTAATAATTGTGCACACAGTGTACAAACTACAAACAAACACAGATCTGCAGTTATTTTCAAGTAGAAATATTACTTCTGGTTCCTTTAAATATAGTAAAAGTCTTCACTAATGCTACAACACAAACTGTAACCACACACAAGTCTCCGTACAAAGGTCCTCGCACATACTGCATAGTTGTACAGGCACAGAGGCATTCGTTTACATACTGGATGTAACGTATACACGCTTGGCACATGCACTGCCTTCAAAATAACCTTGCACCTCAATTTATTAATATAATTTTTACCAGTAAAAACTAAGAAATTTTCAGGTAACCGAATTGAGCTGGCCTACTTTTTGTAACAAGTTTTTATACAAATAAATATTTGAATTAGCAACTCTAATGATAATAAAGTTTTGTAAATATTGTATATCTTTTCTTGAATTTCTCATGATTAAAGACTGATGTGTGTTTTTAGAATGTTAAAAGAATGTTGTATCTTTATTATCCTTATAGCTTTGTGGAGTAGGCAGAAGTACTCTTACAGAACATAATTTTACAGCTATTAAATTTGCAGCTATGAATATCATAGTGTGAACCTATTATTGTATTTTATAGACCACATAAGCAGATGATGTAGGCTATTAATAGATGAAAATTACCTTTGTTTCAGTATTTTTAATACTTTTTTTGAATACACTGACTGAGAGGCCTCCTTTTTATGCAACTGATTTGCCAAACAAAATGTTAATGAATGTCTTTATTGAATCAAATTTAATTTTCTCTCTTAAGGAATGTGCTGTAAGTGAGGGTGCAGTAGTGTAGCCCCATCTTCTGGCCACAGCAGTCCCAGTACTTACAGCTACAATGTCCAAGCTCCATTTTTTCTGTCTGACTGAGAATCAGTGACTCGCCAAAGTGTCTGAACTGAACCAATAGCAAATGCTGTTTTTAAATACGGGCCAATGCGCTTAATTAATCTCAGAATTCACATAATCTGTGAAAGCCTACTGTTCTCGTTGAAACACAAAATCTTAACCTACAACTATGTTTGTAGTGCTGTTAGGTTCGTCTCATGTCTGTTTGTGTGTATTCTAAATGATTATTATTAATATTGTTATTTATTTATCAGATCTATTCGTATTACCTCCCACTGCTTCCACAAACATTGCGCAAAATATGATCGTAGCCTTCGCATTGTGCATTTGATACTACTAACCCCGTTCTCATGTTCGCCACTAGAGCCCGCTGTTTCCACGAGCTCGCTGTGTCTCCGCAGTGCTGCTGCCTACGAGGAGTGCGTTTGATTGTTGCAGGGCTCAATGGCGGACATTGCTGGGTAGTCGTTTAGGACCGAGGACAATAACATCAGCAGTATTTACACTCGTGGCGTGACTCAGTCCGCCGCTGCGTGCTCACAGGTGCCGTCAGTAACATCTCCTGGCGCCGCTATTAGACTCAAAGACACGCCTGCCCTTTTCTGGCCCCGCTTCTCCTCTCCGTTTTATAAGTGCTAAGAAGTTAACACTGTTCATGGTGGCTCAGTAGGCAGCTAGCTAACGAGCAAACCATGGTGGACTCTCTTGAGCTGATAGGGAAGCGCCTGCTCTTGCACCTGGACGATGGTAGGTCCTGTAACGCTTCGGATCCGAAGCAGGCGGCACTGGATCGGGACTGGTTGCGGGGCACGGTGCGAGCAGTCAGCGTCATTGGTCTGGGCGCCCCGGAGGCGAGCGGCGGAGAGGGCACAACAACAAGCCCCGCTGCAGGGCTCACGGTCAGTGTTTACATATAAGAGCTGACTCCGTACTGCACACACACCACTCAAGATATAAACGATTGATATGTCAGCGGGGCTTTCTGCATCATTTGTACCAAAATATACAAATCTTTATAGTCATTAGCGGCGCCTAATGTTTGCTTTCAGCCGTTAGCCCTTTTCCTCGGTAGGCTACAGAGCAAGCCGCGGACGGTGAGCCAGAGCAAAACTCGACGCCGGGGCTTCTCCGGCCTTTGCTTTGTTCGCATCTATCTGTTAAACGAGTCAACATGTAGCTTGCACAGTAGTAGTCACAGTTCAACCACACACACTTAGTATCACATTTCAACAACAGTAAGCCAGGCTGTAGTCGTTTGTAGCAAGTCGCGTAGAGGCTTTTGTGAATAACGGCGTTAGTGGCAGTAGCTAATGTGTTTGGAGTAAATGGCCTGATAAGTTCAAATGAGGAGGAGCAGGGAACCAAGACATACATCACCAACATTCATTTTTATCAGAAAAAAGGGGTTATTGACTATAAAAGTGAACTTGAGTCTAATATCTAAACCTGCCCTGAGATAGAAAATTATATAAAATGTTCCGTTTATTGCATGGAGACTACTTGGGATGGGTAAGAGTGAAATTTATAAAAATTGGGCTAGTAGTGGTTGACCTACTTATGCTTAGTCTATATTAGTATATTTTACTTTCCATGACCATAACCAAAGCAAAAAATATCAATACAATCGTCAAAAGGTAAATAATTTGATTGAATGATTTGTTGGCACCAGGGTTTGTGGAATAACTTTTTTTTTGGCACAAACAACTCAAAATTATGATTTATGGAACCTTTGTAATTTTTTCACTTGTCCTAAATTTTGCATGTCATTCCCTACTTTGTAAGCTTGTAGCTATCTAAAAGACCAATAATTAAATACAGGGCAAATATTTTGCAGACATGGCATTATGTATGGACATAAATAATGTATTTTCTGAGAAAGTTTTGTTAGACAAAACAGTGTTTTTTTATTTTATTTTTATTAAACTTGTGCTGTCATTAATTAAATTTAGTTTTCTCTCATTAATACAAATCAATGACTATTGTATGTTTGGTGTAGATTGATATAAAAATATATATTTGCGAGGGTGCACGTGGTAGAGTGGTTAGCACTCCTGCCTCACAGCAAGAAGGTCGTGAGTTCAAAACCCGGCTGACTCAAACATTCTCGGCCGACTCTGGTCTTTCTGTGAGAAGTCTGCATGTCCTCCATGTGTTACCGAGGGTTCTCTCCGGGTACTCCGGCTTCCTCCCACCGTCCAAACACATGCATGTACAGGTTTATTGGCAACTCTAAAGTGTCCCTAGTGAATGAATGTGAGAGCGAATGGTTGTATGTCACTGTCTGTCTCTAAATGTTAGCCCTGCGACTAACTGGCCCAAAGTTGATGGGATAGGCTCCAGTCACCCGCGACCCCTAATGGGACAAAGCGGTAGAAAATGAATGAATGAATATATATTTGCATTGTACAGCCCTATGATTGTAAAGGGACTCGTACTATGGTCGGAAATATTAGGTTTTTACATGCATTTGCAACCCTTTTTACAGTTATATTGTTTTTGAGGCTTGGAGATCTTTACACTTGAATATATAATCATGTACAACTGAAGAGAAATCTTCTGTTATGCTTGCGTTGTTTAACATACAATAATATTTTTGGTGTTTTGTTCTGATCGCAGGTGTTTGTAGAGTTTGAAAACGCCACTCAGAGATGTTCGTGGGTGAAGGTGTTTGGTGAGGGGGTAAAGGCTGTGTTGTTGGAAGACTCAATTGTTTGGGCCAATTGGCGGGATGGAGACGGAGCTACCGGATCAACAGCTGTAGCCTGGCCAGCTCTAGTAAGTCAAACACACACATTTGTGCAAATATAGTCATCGCTTCCATGGATCCATTTTTGTATTTGTTTAAATAAACAATATTAATGTAGTCTTTGGTTTCTGTAGGCTTTCCGCTCTTTGGTGGACAGAGTGGGTTTAGGAGTACTGGTTCCAGTTGTCTATTTCTCACACAATAATTTGGACTTCTTGTCTGATAAAAATTCAATCCAGAGGTTTGAGGTATGTCAAATTTCCATGTTATTTTTTTTATTTTTTCTTAGGTTTCTATATATTTTAAAAATATATAAATATTTTGTGTTGCTTTTGTAATTGTAGCCACTGTTTTTAAGCAATCTGTCTTTTTGTGCTCATGCAGGTTGATAAAGATATTAGACACCCCTTGTTGTTGGAGCAGCCTTCTCTGCAAGCTGCCATTTCCAACTGGTACAACGACTTTGAACTACAGGAAATCTTTAGAAAGGGTAGGTTGTGTTCAGTTAAATGCACTATAGTCTGATTTGACTTTTTCACCAACAGCTTAAATATGGGTCAATAACAAAACTACACTCACTTTTGATTAACATGTTCTGTAACGTAATGTTCAGAATCTCAGATTTATATTTCTTCTATGACATAATTTATCCAGGTTCATATACCATTCAAGGACGCAGGGTCCGGGTGTATCAGCCAGAGTTTGACGAGTGCTGGGCCCTAGGACTGGTCTCACAGCATGATCCTATCTCCCACATTATGGAGATTACTTTGGACAAGGTGAATGCTGCTGCTACATGCTTTGTAGTGCTGATGTTAAAGCTGTCTGTCTAAACTTGTTCCTATGTTAGGGAGAAGAAAACCAGATGGTAGATCCTCGTGTTATACATGTAATGCTGGCGGAAGAGGAGGTAAGCTTGGCGTAAGGCAAATGTCAAAATTCTGTGCTTACTATCAAATGAAGGTGGGAACATTTTAGCCATTACTGATGTTTTTTTCCAACTTTTAGCTCGGTAATAATGGACGATGTTGGAAAGCCAGTGAAACGATTAAGGGTGACAGTGGTCGCAGACGTAGGACTGCCTCAGAAAGTGAGGATGATTTGAATTTGAAACGTTTTAAAGGAGCAGCAGAAGCTCGAGCCGATGGGCTAAACTGTGGAGATGTGAATAAAACCCCAGTGGAGGGAAGGGGGTTGTGGGGCAGTGATTCTGGTGAAAGGGTCAGCAGCACAACAAAAAACGGAGGTTCGACTGATGTCGGTGTTCCTCAGGGCAAAGTCTCGTCCCCTCATCTGACTGACCAGTCAAGTGCCGTGCCACCTCGTTATGCCGCACACATTAAAGAAAATGGTCGCTCAATTTCCTCACAAGGTGCAGCGGACTCCACATCAACCATGGCTCACACTCCAACTCCCCCTCCTCTTAAGCCAGCTCCATCCCCCTTCTCCTCTACCTTGTTCCCCTCCCTCGGACAGATGCCAAGCCTGGTCGTTGGAGCTCCAGCCCCCAAGACCTCCCCACCCGCCCAGCCTGAAAGAGAGGAGGCCTCTCAGTCAGTGTATTCAAAAACAGCTGCCCTGGTTTCCCCAGGGCCTGTCACCATTTCTTGGTCTTCACCTGACAGCAGCCCTAGTGCAGGCCTTTCTGCTTCTGTTGGTTTCACTCCTAAAGCTCCTTCCTGGGGAAATCAGACTGAGGTAAGAGACATTATGACACCTGTAATACAATCTGTAATGTGAAGTGTGTTACTTTGATCTTTAAAGCACTAAGTAATTTAAAGCAATGGCTAGAAAATGCCCTCCCTTCTCATCATTTTTTTTTTTCATTTTTTAACCTAGGGCTCTAAAACAGCACCAGGTTTTCGAGTGCCACCGCCAGCTACAAACACGTCTGTATTTAGAGAAAGTAATTCTCAGATGAATGGGGCCACTTCCACAGCTGTGCAGGACACTTCCAGACCTTTTGGATTTGGGTTTGGTGCAGGACAAAATGAAACTCAATCACAACAAGATCAAAATTTGTTTATCCAGTGCATGAACTCTGGCTCTAGCCCCATCCTAACTTCGGGTCAGTCAAAGGACACCAATTACTTCACTGCAGTGTCTGAGAGCCTTAACAAGGACCCCCTAACGCTGTTCAAACCTGCTACTGGGACAGATGGGACGAAAAAGCCAGAGCAATCTAAAGTGCCTGACACCCATCCAACTGGAAACGGGGTGCCTAACACATCGTCTTTAGCCTTCCAGGGCATGGCTGCTCCTGCTGTGGGTAGAAATGCCGGCCCAAGTGTTGGTGGTCTGACTGCGTCTTCAGCAGTTCAAAGTCCATCCAACAGAAATGCCAATAATGGAACTGTAGGGGCCTCTGTGTTGCAATCTGGTTTTAACTCTTCAGATAACCACCAGAACCTTTTCCTGCAGGCCTCAAAGGAGTCTACAAATCCATTTCTAGCATATGGGGAGAAATCATCTCATACATCTTTTGCTGGCCTCTCTGGGACTGAACCTCAGACTCTGGGTCTTTCTCCAGACAGCAACCCAAACCTCTTCACTATGGCAGAGCCACCTAAAGCCATCATGTCCTCCCCTTTTCCAACAGCCACTTTACCCAACTCTTCTTCCTCTTCAGCACCAGCCTCCTCTCAGAGGTCACAAAATGAAAGTACCACAACAAAGGTGGAGATTGAGAGCCCTTCATCCTCTTCAGTTGGCTCCATGTTTGCTAGCACTGGCACAAGTGACATGGCTGATGGGCCTGTGTCTTTTGACCATAGTCAGTCCCAAAAGTTTAGTCTTGAGGAAAGAAGCCAGTTATCTAAACGAGATTCAGAATCCAGCGACAACAGTGACCTGTCTGACCTGAGTGAGAATGAGGAGGCACCAGAGAGAGGCCAGGTCCCAGAAGAACAGAAAGAGTCTTCAGATGCAGCAATGCTACAGAAAAATAAAGCACAGGCAGCTGCCAAAAGCCGTCCACGTAACAAGTCTTTCAAAGGTATGTCTGTTTTTATTTTATTCAATATTGTAATCAGTTTCATAACTATATATTTAAAATCATTCCACATCTTCTCTGTCAGTGGGCCAGTCGGTGCTAAAAGACCAGAGCAAGGTGCGTCGTCTAAAACAGTCTGGTGAGTCTTTCCTTCAAGATGGCTCCTGTATCAATGTGGCCCCTCACTTGCACAAGTGTCGCGAGTGTCGTCTCGAGAGATACCGTAAATATCGTAGCGGAGAGGACGAAAGTGATGAGGAAGATGATCCTAATGTGGCTTGTCGTTTTTTCCATTTTCGAAGGTACATCTTTGGATTATCAATCAATTGAAAGATTCAGACTTGATTAAAACCAAACAGTTAAGTGTAAAGGTAATAACTCATTCTGTTCCTGCAGATTGGCGTTCACTCGTAAAGGTGTGCTCCGGGTTGAAGGCTTCCTCAGTCCCCAACAGAGTGACTCTATGGCTATGGGGCTCTGGTTACCAGCACCAGCCGTTCAAGAGGGTCTTGATCTTGACACTTCAAAGTACATCTTGGCCAATGTTGGAGACCAGTTTTGTCAGTTGGTCATGTCTGAGAAGGAAGCTATGATGATGGTAGAACCACACCGTGAGTATGATTGACTTTGGTTTACCTCTTGATGTGCCTGTCTTGTCTGATCGGTCTTGTATTTGACGTGTTTAATATCCTATTCTTCAGAGAAAGTTGCCTGGAAACGTGCAGTGAGAGGTGTCAGGGAAATGTGTGATGTTTGTGAGACCACCCTGTTCAACATCCACTGGGTGTGTCGCAAGTGTGGTTTCGGAGTCTGTCTGGACTGCTATCGGCTTCGCAGGAACAGACCAAGAGAGGGTCAGTCTCTATTTAATGACACCAAGAAGGTTTGGCTTTTACTTTGTAAAATCTGCTGCTAGAAAAACTTGTTATTCTCTTATAGATGTAGAGGAAAGCCCAGAGGATGAGGTATTTTCATGGTTAAAGTGTGCTAAAGGCCAACCCCATGAGCCGCAAAACCTCATGCCCACACAGATAATTCCTGGGACAGGTAACGTAGATGGAGATTTATAATAAAATAAATGTGTTTTTTTTAAGTTATGCATTTAAGTGTTTAATGCAAATGAATACTAACCCCAGAGATGACTCCCTATTTTTTTTTTTAAAATTCATTTATTTATTTTTTCTCTCTCTCCTCCGTAGCTCTGTACAACATAGGTGATATGGTTCACGCAGCAAGAGGCAAATGGGGTATTAAGGCCAATTGTCCTTGTACCAGTCGACACACCAAGTCTCTAGTTCGCCCTAATGCCCCTAATGGGATTTCACAGGTATTTGAAATAACGTTTTTTTCTCTAGCCAGTCGTTAGATTTTTATCTAGTTTTGTTCGGCCCAAAGTCAGCTTTCACTGACCAATACAGATTTTTACCCAGCATCGCTTGTCCCGCAGTTAGCTTTCACTGACCAATGATATCATCTCAGAATATCGTCTGCAACCTACTTTATGTCAGCTCTAGAATCTGACGGTTACCGGCGATAAAGCATGCTACAAATACTCTGATCAGAGGGAGAGAGACAAGAGGCAACACGCTGGTTTCATGGTTCAGTCAGTTCTCACTCTCTCAAAGCTTTATCTTTAGGATAACACAGTTTATATACAGTGGCCGTGTGACAAACATGGTCTCATGTTAGCTATACGTCAGGAAGTTCTGTAGTTAATGGTGCAGCTACCAATCACAGAATAAATTCAGTTATTCAAGTTATTTTAGACTGTTGCACGCTATACCATAAAGGGAAAGGCCCATGTTTTTATGCAACAGAGCAGCATGTCTTCTATGGGACATATCAATGTCCCATATGTTTCAATGTACAGTGTTCTAAATATGTATGCCTAAGTACAACCCTTGTAACTGGACCCACAGTCAAGTCAGAGGCAAGAAGTGCATTTTAAAACATCTACTTAAGAAGACCTGTTTCAAGATTTAAACTTACAAACTAAACTAAAAGATTAGCATTCCAAAATATGATTAAAATAACATTTTTCTTATAGCAGTATTGTAGGGTTACAGTACTTACCTTTTTTTTGTTTTGTTTTTGGTTGTGCTTATCTCAGCAAACTACAATAAACAGTGGTGGCAGCCTTGGGGCTGCAGCTTCTGCTATCGGTATAACTCCAAAAGCAGAGGGTGACGCGTCAACAGTCAAAACAGAAACAACGGCAGCCTCATCAGACAGTGCAGCTGGGGAAAGTGTGGGCAGTACTAGTAACTCTACCAGTGGCACATCCTCCCCATGTAACGTCATCCAATCTTCTTCCAAGGAGTTGCGCTCCTCAGGAGAGGGCAACAGCTCTGCTCTGCACTGGTTAGCAGACTTAGCTACACAAAAAGCCAAGGATGACACCAAGGGTTAGTCAAAATAATCTTTTTGCTTATTATGTAAAAAAAAAAAGTTATATATTTTTTAATATATAATATAAATAAATTTACATGCTGTCTTCCTTTTTTCCAGAATCTGGTTCACTCCGCTCTATGATGAGTCGAGATAGTCGGCCACCTTTTGGCCTGGACTCACTTAGTGCTTTGTCAAAGCCTTCAGCTTCAAGTCCCAAGCTCTTTAACAGTTTGCTGCTGGGTTCTAACTCAGCACAGTCTAAACCTGAGGGCTCCAGCCTGCGGGACCTGCTTAATTCTGGACCAGGAAAACTCCCTCAGGGGCCTGGAGAAAGTGGAGTACCATTCCCCTCTGTTTTTACCTCAGCAGGCGTATGTATACAATTCTTGTCTTTAACCCCATTAACTCATCTATTGGCTTTCATTGTCCTTTGTATGTCTTGACAGACACAAAACCTAGTAGTGTTTAATGTACTGTATAAACCTTTTAAAGTGATAAGAATACCAACACAACACAATACCTAGAATAACTTAAGTTACCACTAAGCACCAATTCATGTTTAAATGTTTTTGATTCTAATAATACAAGTTGTTTAGTGTGTAGCTCCTTAACTAGCTTTATCATCTTACAGAGTGATAAAGTGAAGAGCAGCTTGCCAAATTTCTTGGACCACATCATTGCTTCAGTTGTAGAGACCAAGAAAGCAGAAGGCCGACGGACTGGGACCTCTGAGGGTGGGGAGCTTAGCGTTTTAGGGGGGCGTAAGGATGGAGTAATTGGACTGAGTGTTTTGGAGCCACATACCTCACACTCCTGGCTCTGCGATGGCCGGCTGCTTTGCCTGCAGGATCCTAGTAACAGCAACAACTGGAAGATCTTCAGAGAGTGCTGGAAACAGGGTCAGGTAAGAACAACAGTTCATTTTTAAGACTAAGTACCTTTTTTCTGTCTGTGTCTGTTCTGATCTCGCTGTCCTTTGTGACCAGCCTGTGTTGGTGTCAGGAATAGAAAAACGTCTTAAATCTGAATTGTGGCGACCTGAGGCCTTTAGTCAGGAGTTTGGAGATCAGGATGTAGACCTGGTTAACTGTAGAAACTGCGCTATAATCTCTGATGTGAAGGTGCGAGACTTTTGGGATGGCTTCCAGGTCCTCAACAGTGAGTATACCGACTTTTGTTTTTGCTTTTCATTGTCCATCACTGTAAATAGCAACAAACGTGTGTATTTCTTATTACAGAACGACTCCAGGATAATGAGGGCAATCCTATGGTGTTAAAATTAAAAGACTGGCCTCCTGGAGAGGACTTTAGAGACATGATGCCAACAAGGTAAGGAACCTCTCGAACTGAGAAATGCTCTCCAGCCATGGTCAGATGTGGTAAGAATTTTATGAAAATATTGCAGGGTAACTGTTTTTTGTTTCGGTCCAGATTTGATGATTTGATGGACAACTTACCTTTGCCTGAATACACAAAAAGGGATGGTCGTCTAAACCTTGCTGCACGCCTGCCCAACTTTTTTGTTCGTCCTGATCTTGGTCCCAAAATGTACAATGCCTATGGTAAAAAAATGGATCTGTCTTAAATCCTATAGCTGTAATTATAACACCCCCCCTGCATTTAATCACATTGTGATTTAATAATGTCCCTTTTCTTTTGTTAGGCTTAATTTCAACGGAGGACAGGAAAGTGGGCACCACTAACCTGCACCTGGATGTGTCTGATGCTGTCAATGTCATGGTATATGTTGGAATCCCTCAAGGGGATGAAGACTCACAGCAAGGTAAGCTAAATTTCTTTCTCTGTTTGTCTTGCAATAGGCTTTTTTTCAACAATGTATAACATGTTTTATATAAAATTACTATAGAATAATGCAGATTTTGATAAATGTCCATATTGTTTACATTAAATTTAAGTTTTAATTTACTATAGGAGAGTATACAAATTTAGCTTACATTGTTCAGTGATTACACTTCACACCCTGGTTTGGCTAGAATACATTTGCAGTTAATTACCATCGTACTGTTGTTGTCTCTATTCCAATTAACATTGGCTTGACCCTAAATAGACCCTTGAGTGGGTCTTAAACATTTACATTGTGGCAAAATTTCTCATTCACAGAGGCTGATAACTCTGGACGCAAAGGTCTGTAGTTTTAATTGTATCACTTCAGTAGCATGCCCTTTATCTTGACTAACTTCACTCCTCCACCCATTGTTATGTTATAATCCCTGCAGTATGGGCCATAGCACTGGGACCCAGCTGACTTTACTTTTAGAACATTTGTGTCCATGTTTTACATTTCTTTCTAAATGCAATCTTGATTAATCTCTTACATAATTTCTTAAATAGTCTTGTTGTTCTTGGGTCTGTTATTATACATAGTGTATCTTTGGGTTGGATTCACATCTATTGTTTACACTTCAGTCATAAATGACATGTACAAACATGGAGTATTTGACTGCACTCGGTGATTCTGAATTCATCACTCTCCTACATGTAGTTTTCATACTTCTTGAAGCTCTGGGTAAACTGTGCTCTGGCCCTAGTTTTGTGGGAGAAAAGTATGAATGAAGGGCATCTTGAATTGGCATCTCTGCTTTCTACTCTCCTGTAGAGTTTCTCTCAATCATGCCGGGTCAATGACATGACAGTATGAAGGTAGACATACTGTACTCATGCATCTAATAAAGGCACATCCAAAATGAACAGCTTTCGTAGGATCCATTCCCTCTCAATAAATCTTCTAATATTAATCAGCAGTCAAAGTGAAGGTCACTGTGTTTGGCAGTAGTGTTTACTTTTCTGTGTAGTTACTTCAAAGGTTGTGTATGTTATGTTATGTGTAGTGTGTAACTTGTCTTAGTAGTTCTGGACTGGCCCAGATTAAAGATCCATTCTTATAATTAATTAAATGTAATAGCTTAAAATCATTTATTAGTTTAGCTTTTGTGGCCTGGCATAAAACATCTATGAACAAAGAAGCCTTATACTTTTGCTGGGTCTTGAGGCACCAATTCAGAACTACATTGTTTTTATGATAGAAGATACATTGATGTATATACATTGAAAATAAAATTGTAATAGAATTATCAATGTTTTCTTAAAAATGCCATTACTGTTTTAACACTGTACAGAAAGTCTTAAAAAATTATTTTTGAGACGAGTACAGATAAGATTCTTTTTACACACACAAAATAACCACTTTTGTCTCTGCTTATGTTTAATCATTCAGAAGTCATTGCCACCATTGAAGAGGGTGATGTGGATGACATGACAAAGAGGAGGGTGTATGAGGGGAAGGACAAACCGGGGGCTCTCTGGCACATCTACGCTGCCAAGGATGCAGAAAAGATCAGAGAACTGCTTCGCAAGGTCAACATTTTGATATCAAATTACAAGATGGCTAGAAAAGTGTCCTTATATTTTTCTTACGGTAAAGTCCTATGCAAGTGGTTTCATGCTTAATTCCACTGAGAGCTACAATAAAATACAAGAATCATACTGTATCTTGGGCCAATTATTTGATTTTATTATTTTATTATGAAAACTGACACGGTATAATTTAATCAAAAAAGCATAGAATTGTTTAATACACCATTATTTCATTTAAACTCTTTAGAAACTCATTTATAGATTTAAAAATGAACATGCAGCTAAATATGTTATTATGCTAGCCTTAAACTGTCTTCTGAAAAAAAAAACTGAAAGCCTGTCTTCTATTTATAAATTAACTTTAATTTTGCCCATTTCTATTTGGCTATAAGAGTTTTGGCACTTCATATTTTGAAGTTATTATCATTTAATGCTTTTGCTGGCACGATGTGAACGTGCAAATTATTGTATTTTACCCTGCCACTTTGAGTCTGACTCTTGAAAATGTATCATTTGTTTGCAATTGTCAGGTGGGAGAAGAACAAGGTCAAGAGAACCCACCAGACCATGACCCTATTCATGACCAGAGTTGGTATCTAGACCAAGTGCTCCGCCGCAGACTCTATGAAGAATATGGCGTCCAGGGATGGGCCATTGTACAGTTCTTAGGAGATGCCGTGTTCATCCCTGCTGGTGCTCCACACCAGGTAGGATATTTTGAAATTACTACTTTACATCTAACAGCTACATTAGTAATATTTATCTGTATTCTGTTGTGTTTCTGTTACAGGTCCATAACTTGTACAGCTGTATTAAAGTGGCAGAGGACTTTGTATCTCCTGAGCATGTGAGACACTGTTTTAGACTGACACAGGAGTTCAGACATCTGTCCACTACTCATACAAACCATGAAGACAAGCTACAGGTTTGCATTGAAGAGTTTTACATGTTTTACATTTATAATAAAAACATTGTTTATTAATACTAATTTACCAATTACAGGTAAAATGAGTGTTTAGATTTTTTTATTTGTCTTGTCTCTTTAGGTGAAAAACATCATCTATCATGCAGTGAAGGATGCTGTGGGGACATTAAAAGCCCATGAATCTAAACTAGCACGCCCTTAGTTTCTCTCACCTAAAAGCTGTCCCAGGACAACCAGCCTCTCCACCGCTCTCCTTCATACACAGCTCACAGACAGTAACATACCTACACAAGCTACAGACTACAGGCCTAGAATGTAGTTTTTTGGGGGGTGGGGGCAGCAGATTTTTTTTTTTTTTTTGGGGGGGGTGGGTTGGTGAGGATTAGACAGGACAAAGCTAGTCAGCATTTTTATGAAGGAAATCCTTCATCGCTGTTACACAGTATGTTCTTATGTCCAGTTGTTTTCCAATTTGTTTTGGTTAACTCTGTATTTAAGGTCAGTGTGTTTGTTTGTGGCTATTGTGTATGTAAGATGTGAATGGATGTAAGAGGACTACAACCACACAAGCAACTGAGAAACAGCAAGACTTAATGTAACCTGTTAAATGAGGCTGATGTTATTGCCTCAGTAGGAGCAAGGCTAACCCCTTTTTGTAGATTTTTGAGTTTTTAAATGGCTGATTGCTTCTGCCCTGTGTGGCTTAAATGAATTAAAGAAACTGTCAACGAAGGGATTCAGACCAAAGTTTTGTATTTTTTGTTTTCTTATTTGACTTTTATACACCAGAAAATCGTGATCACGAGGATTACCAACGGGGAGGATGTTTTGTGTAATGGCTTAAATCAACCATTTTTTTCCACATGGACTGAATGATCTACAGACTTCCAACAAAATTGTTAAAGAAACACAAATGCAGCTGAACAGAACTACTGGCCATTAACATTGTGTCAATATATATATTGAACCTAGCAGTCTGTTTGATTTTTCACAATAAAGTTTACAAAAATATCACTTTGCTTTTTTGTTATTTACAAATCTTCCATGCATTTTGTCCTGTATAAAATTACTCAATGGCTGTATTAATTTGAGGGTGAAAGAATATTACTTGACTTTATCAACAATGCTACATATTATTTTTGCAGTGTGACCCATCTTTCACTGTTCATTTCTATATTAGTAAGTGGATCACAGAAAATGGAGCATTGAAGTTTAAACATACCAGGGGAGGAGTTGGGGAATTAGTTTAAAACACTGTTTTGTTAACAAAAATAGTTATATTTTACCAACTTGGGCAAACACACTTTTACTTAACCAGTAGTAAATGAGCCAATTTAATCATGTGTCTTTCTGTCACGTGGTAGGGGCCCTTTTTTTTAGTTTTCTGTACAGATCACAGGCTGGCCCTTTAAGAGCCCGTGTTTTTCAGCAGCAGTGTAAAGCTGGGCGAGCGGACTGGAGCCATACTGCAGCAGCTGATACCTGACTACAGAGAGACCACCCTCACGGTTCACATCCCAACAACCCGCGTCCTAGAGGGGGATGGGGGGCACATAGCCCGCCTGGACATACGCTGTGAAGTATTTACTAGAAGTGAGGAAGACTCCCGGCCAAACGGTGGTCCAGCAGGATGGTTTCGTGGATAATTTCGAGGATAGTTGTGTGAGTATGGGTTGGGCACATCTGGTGTGTGCACGCGTTTGCAACAGCTCTTCATTCATCAACTACATGATGCTGAGCTTTACGCCATAAACTAGACTGCTGGCTCTGACACTACCATATGTCCACAGGAAACACTCTATGTGATGTATAATATGCATCCGTTCACATGGACTCGTGTGTTTAACTAATCTGTCGCGTAATTAAAGCAATTATGCAGTATAATACCGCGCTGGCTAGCTGTCAGTTGCTAACGTATGTTGGCTAGCAGCTAGTAACCCACCACCTGACAGACCGATAAATGTGCTTGGCAGGAAAAGCCCTGTGCTGGCCTTTATAATTGTTAACCTACCTACTTAATATGCTAGGCAAGACTTTAAACTCTCTACCATGGCTTTTTAAAACTGACTGGATACGTGTGGTCTAAGGCACGTCTTCGCACTTTATGGTGTGGGCAAAATGTTATTTTGTGATAACCAGTCGCCATAATAAGCCAAACAATATTAGTTGGCAATGACTTTGATTTCAAACTGGCATGCTTTGGTGCAATACGTGTTTGCTTTTTACAGTACAGGCCCCTTTCTCCACCTGCTCAGGCTGTATATTAGCCGTGTGCAATGCATGACTCAACTAAAGCCAGTACTTCATCTGTGATGTCATTAGTCTTTAACAAAAACGCGAGTTTTTGAGCACTTTTTGCTCTAAACTTTGTTGTGGCTGAGAATGCTTTTCAAATAGTTTATTCTCTGGTTGTCTAGTGTCTAAAATAAATATAGATTTCATTAAACCAACACTATGTAACTTTTCAGGATTTGTACCTAATAAAATATTGTAACTGCACTGCTGCGGTCTCACGTGGGACTGTTACATTTCAACATTGTTTATTGCAAACAACATAGAAGTGAATAAAATAATAACAGTGCTTTGAAATTCAAGTCCTCTAGCAGTGCTCTCAAACTTGGACGTGTCCATTTGAAAATGGGACATAAGAACCAATGGGCAGTCTACTGGGTTTGGAGGCTGTTGCAGAGACACCACAACTTATTGTACAAAGCTAAAAGGCACTGCACACTTGACTAGGCAGATCAGAGGCAGTCAGCCATAAGATTTACTTAAATTCTGAGAAAATGGTATTGGATATTGCTTGTTCTACCAAACGCTAAAAAAGCAGGAAGCCTGGTTGGAGGCTTGAAAAATCTTTAAAACATTAATAGTGAGGTTTGAAAGGCACTGGCCGACACACTGGTGATTATCAGTGGGCTGCTTGCTTCTGCTGTCGTCAGTCAGCAGTCAGCTCCCTGTCACATCAGCACAAATCACCAGAGTGGCACAGGATACAACTGAATATACACCAAAAGAGCAACTCTGTGTGTTGGATCCTGTCAGCACGTGTGCCCGCACATGTCAAACTCACCCCTGGCAGACTTTGGCCCCATTTATGTGATTCTTCCATTTTATCTCACTGCAGTCTTCCTGAATACTTAACTAGTAGACCCATGTGTTTAACAAGCCACTGTCTGTCATGTATCGCCTGTGGCATCAGCTCTGAGCATCAAGAGCACATCACTGCCCCAAAACCCAGAAAAACACTAGTATTTGCCTTTTCTCTGCGCAAACGTGGCTAACCTGTTCTCTTTACAGGAACATTTTTTACATGTCAACACCCAGAGGCCATTCTGTAGATAAACTCTCCTGCTCTGCTTTTTACAGCCTTGCCTTTGGGACACTGTACCCAGCATACTCCTCATATAAAGCTGTCAAAACGAAGAACGTGAAGGAATATGTGAGTATGATCTCAAACTGGGATGGCATCCTGTCAACAGTTTATATGCTGGATAGAAATAACATGCTCTGAATCAATTAAGTAAATGAGACAACATGTGCAAACATGACAACATTAAAAAAATCCCAAATTTTCTTTTGGTTTTTGCTACTAGGGCCAACAGTGTAGCCATTAAAATGTACTAACTAAGCAGATGCTGTCATGCCATCATTTAAATAATGCATTTACTGTTAAAATAGGTTGTGCTGTTTTAGTAGATAAAGTAGGCCTTAATGTGAAATGTTCTTTTAGCTTAGTTAGAAGAGCACTCGCAAATATGCAAGAACACGGATCGAAGACTCAGTTCAAATCTTGGACAGTCATTTGCCAAATGTCATCCCCTTCTATCCCGCCCTGTTTCCCGTGTACTATCAATTTAAAAAAAGGCCCCAAAATATCTTATACAAAGTAGTCTCCTAAATGACTTTACATATTAGTTACAGTCCTAACAATTTGATGCTAATGTGATTACTAAAGAGAAATTGTGAATAAAATGATATATCTGTATAAGAGCATGACTCGGCAGATCATTTTTGTGGGTAGTGTTGGCATAAATATATGTTGAAGCACAGTCATTGTCTTTTAAAGTAACAGCGTAAAGGAAGTGGTAATTGGGTTAGGATGGGATGGCCAGTGCTCTTTGGAATAAGGCCGCAATGAAAAGCACTTGTCGGGACGTTTTTTACACTTATCACCGAAAGACTTGGGGACAGGGTCTGTAAAGAGGAAAAGATCACAGCGGCCCCCAGACTGATTTGCACTGGAGCACAGCCTCCTCCTGGCATGTTACCATAGCAACCATCCCGCTCTCAGCAGCTACTCGAGCACACGGCCACAGAAAGAGGGAGAAAGTGGAGGACGCCATTTTTAGCACCACTGTGTTTACCCCTGTTTCCCTCTTTGGGGTTTTAATGACTCATGCTCAACATTAGATAAAATGGTGGCCTCTAATGACATCAAATCTATTATTTTCTCTAATATTATAATGCCAAATATACCTTGTTTTAGATACTCCCTTTTATCTGTATGGTTCTGTATATGGAAGTTCAAATGATGTACACGTTGCCCCACATTTCCATTGTCTCTGGGAGTTTATTCGGGCATACTGATTGTTCAGAGTTGGCACGTCTGTCTGTTTTTAGCTCCACGTGTCTTGGCACGTGTGCAGGCGATGTTGTGGGCTATAAATGTTATTTTAGTGTTGTTCTCTCTTTTTCACCTCCTGTGTTTTTTGCAGGTAAAGTGGATGATGTACTGGATAGTATTTGCATTGTTTACTACAGCTGAGACCGCCACAGATCTGCTTATATCATGGTAAGCGAGGAGCTGCTGCTGATCGTGATCCTTGTATCTAACCAACGATTAATAAATAGCAGCTTATATAATATCCGTATGAGCAGTGTTCTGCTTTTGTATTTTTATCATCTTTTATGTGTAATGTTCTTTACAGAAGTGATACAGAGAGAAGAACACATTTGCAGATTGTTTATTTAAATACACTGTTTTTTTTTTCAGTGGTCCTTATCACATTGTTTATTTTTATGTTGTATTTAATTACCTAGGTTTCCATTTTATTTTGAGCTGAAGATTGCATTTGTGATCTGGCTCCTGTCACCGTACACTAAAGGCTCCAGTGTCCTCTACCGCAAGTTTGTCCATCCAACACTGTCCAACAAGGAGAAGGTAGAAACACAGTCTCTTATGATCTACCTATTCATTAACACTCTAGTTTCCATTACAGCATTGTGTTCTTTATCCTGGTTGCTCACTTGGTTATTCTCCATCACTTTCTCGTCTGGCATTGTAGGAGATAGATGACTACATTGCACAGGCCAAAGACAGGAGCTATGACACCATGATGAAGTTTGGAAAAAGGGGTCTTAATCTTGCTGCTAATGCTGCCGTCACAGCAGCCGCTAAGGTGAGTGTGTATACTACAAATTTACCTCAGGCTTTTTTAGCAGCTGTAAATGTGACGCAAATTCCACAAGGGGCATTTTAATTGGGTTATATAATACATTGTTTGAACTGGTTCTGCACAGGCATTATTGTAAAGTCATGAAAATGTGTTGCATAAGTATAATTATTAAATTATTAAGATGAAAGTAACTCCTGAAGTCTCCATAAATGTTTTTTTTTTTATCCTTGAGGACTAGTGACATATAGCAGTGCTTTAACATGTTCTTTATAGAAGATATTAGTAAGTATCTTCTATGTGGCGAGGTCTTAATGCTGCTATTCTATATTGTATGTTTTGTGATGATTAAAGTGAGTCAGTTTTTTTTTTTATGGGTAAGCCATGAAATGGCTTGCATTTGGCAGTGAAATCAAGAGAAATTGTATTTAAACTGAACCTTTCAAATGTATGTTTGTACTTTAATCCTGGAGGTGTAGCCATGCTCAACAAATAGTAGGAGTTGAAAAGCTTTTAAATCTACAATCAACTGCCAAATCTACAGAGCTTTTCTAGTTTTCTGCATTTTCAGGTGTCACTCTTTAATCGCACTGTTTGAGTTAGTATTTTTAAGGTCCTTACTCAAGTAGAAATGGAAACCGCTGCATTTAAGAGAGTTGAGTGTATTTGTACAATGTTTTGCATTCTTTCTTATTTAAATTCAGTTTATTAAAGAACTTGCTTTTTTGCATTTCATTTGTCATTGTTGCCTGAAAAGTCACCTGTCACCCACTCAACAAAGCATGCTGTGATCTGTGCCATACCGCTCCAGTGTAAAGGGGCCTAATGTTGCCATTTGCTGTTTCAACGCCGCTCTTTCTACCATCCTTTCTGACTATCTGCAACTGTTACCCTCCAAGAAAGACAACTCCAATTAATAAAATGTCAGTAGGAAAATGATGATGTGCAAATGCTTATATTGAATGCATGCAGATAAACCTGATCCCAATCCAAATAAACAAGGCAAATGTAAAATCATTCTCTCTTATCTGTGTCTTCACTTCTCAGGGGCAGGGCGTGCTGTCCGACAAGCTACGCAGCTTTAGCATGCAGGACCTGACTCTACTCAACACCGAGGATGAGCTGGGACTGCACACTTCAGAGGGCCGGATGAGACGGGACACCATGGACGATATGGGCTCAGGGGCCAGCACTCTGCCCCGGACCAGAAGCGCTTCTGCGCGTCAGAGTAAGGCCAAACATGCACAAACAGGCTGCCTAATGAGCAAGATGAAACTAATTTATATAATATATTAAGTGTGTGCATTGCTGTGTAGAGTCAGACTAAGGCTTTGTTCAGTCGAGTGGATTTATGTGATTGAAAAGACTGCAGGATGGCATTTTACGGACAGTGTGACTATGCAAAGATGCCTGACTGGGGGAGTAAAGGCATGTGATTCCAGTAGGAGGAGAGTCCTCACAGATTGTGTAGGCCTGACAGACTAAGCACTATGCAGACAGACTGAGCAGTAATGAGTGAATACATCAAAGTGACATGTTTGAAATGATACTAACAAAGACATTTTTAGTGCTCCTATTTAGATATATTAAATAAATGTTTACAATGTATCTAGAATATCTGATAAGTGCTTAAAATGAAAACGTCAGCAATGTAAATGATAAATGCAGAGTTTACCACATATCTCTCAAACCCTTATTCTCAACCGTGCTGTTCTTCCACCTCTTTTTGCAGGTCGCACTTTAGCTTCAACATCCCTCAATGATGATGCGTCCTCCCAGCACAGCTCAGACCAGTCAGACACAAGGACTGAACACTCTGATGATGATCTAGGTGAAAGGGTCACCAAGCGTACTAGCTCTACTGTCAAAACAACCAAGAAACCCGCTGCTGCAAAGACGGAGGTAGGTCATCTCCTTGGGCTCAGTGCCCGTCACTTCCACTTTTCACTGTGTCCAAACGTGTGCAGTTAAACTTCTTTTATTTAGCATCAAAGCCACACTAAAAATACATACTCGGATCTGTACATTGTTAGAAATGTTAGAAAACCTCTACCAATTGAAAACTTTCAACTATCTTTAAAGATTAGTCTCTCTAATTTCTAATGGTCAGAGAGGGCTGTGAGTGCCTTGTGTATGGCAGCCCCCCTCTGTCTGTCCCAGCTGTGAATAGAGTGACTGGAAGCATCATGTAAAGCTCTTTGGGCACCCAAGAAGGGTACAAAGAAGTGCCATTTAAATGCACACCATTTTCTATTCTAATTTATGGAGCCTGTCAAAGAGTTGCATAAGAAGTGGACTATTAAGTCACAAATCCCATGACTGTAATGTACTGTACTGTAATGTACACACGTATACAGGATTGAATGATATTAGATAATCTGGCAGAATTTGAAAATTGCTTAGGATTGGTCCAACAGGATTTCTTCAGACTGGAAATTACATTATGGTATTATTGGTAGTACATTATGCTTCACACTCACTTTTTTACCACTATGGATACCACACTGACTTTTTTATGGACTGTGAACACATAAAAAAAAACACACACACAAAAAAGGTTAAATTTCTCTTTCAATTTTTCTGTCAGACTCAAGCAAAAACAGTGAAAAAAACTATAAAGAAGAAGACCACTGCTGCAGAGACTCCATGATGCCTGCTGACCTGTTCAGTCCACCCCACAGCCTTCAGGCCGCTCCGCTCTTCTTGGCCTCCACACAAAAACAACACACACACTCTGTATTCAGCACCGAAAGCTTGTCACTATTGCTGTGCAGATTTAGGTTTTTACCATTTCATGTGACCACCTATAACTTGCTAAAAATTAATTTTGGGTGTATATTTTATCTTTATTCTTTTTAACCCAAAGAATATTTTTAGTAATTGTGACCTTTTTTTTAAGACACCCTCCAGACAATGGTTTGTTTTTCAATAGAGCATCTTTTCTGATATGATATAGTTGTATCTGTTGGTTAAAATAGTAGATAACACCTTTTAAACAAAAAGCAGCACATTTGACTTTAAAGACATTGCATTGTCAGTCACAGCTCATGTTACTGTCTATAGTCTGCATTTTTAGGCATTGCTTCATATTAATTTTATTTCTGCGAGTGAATCTAGCTCTGGTAAGTTCAGATTTTCCGTTTCTCACTGCTTTAAGTAAAAATATTGATCAATATTTGTGAAGTGTGGTTTGTTTAGTGTTGGTTTTGTTATCCTTCACCTAGACATCACTCTTTTAGGTTGTATTTGTCCACGTAACTCTATTTATTTGGTAGCATAGTCAATATTTCAATTTATGAAGATGAGTTGTGCATACTTGGACCCCTAGTTTAGTGATCTTATGTTCAGTTTATATTATTATATAAACTATTTTGCAGTTTTGCTTTAAAGTAACATTTAAGGCTTAGTTTTTACCCAAGTGTAACACTGTTGTTCCACTTGCGTAGTATAAAGCAATATGCAAAGCCAAAAGCAACATGAATCTGTTGGGATGTAGTAGTGTGGGTGATGAGAGCTACTGCTTTAGGTCCAGTTCAAATAAGTCAGATTTCTCTCATGAGGCTCCATCTGTCTGTGCAGCCACACTACCCCAAACCACTAGGGGGAGACAAACCACATCTAACTGTTGGCTATATAAAATGTAAAGATAATGTAAATAGTAACCTGAAAGTGTGTGTGTATATAAAGTATGAGCTTGCTTGCCATATACATTTTCTGTGCTTCAACCATTTAGTTTTCTAATTGTTTCATTATTAGTTTATTTAATTTTTGCCTCTAATGAGCTGCAGGTTTTGGGGCTAAGATTTTTGTTAAGCTCCCAAAAACATTTTATCTGACACCATTTACTGAGACTGGTTAAGGTGTTTGTGGACCAAAGGCTAAAATCCAGTCTAGTTTTGGTTATTTTAATTATTTGCATGTAATAAAAAGAAAAGGCACACTTTTAGAAGATTTTTTTGTTCTGTTTTAGATATATATGCTGCTTAATTTCTGTTTCACTATTCTCTACAATGATGGTCATTTAGATATTGTTTGTGCCAACTTCTCAAAGCTTCCATGTCAGCCATATTTGTGCTGGGACAATGATATTAACAATGTCATGTATCAGTAATAAAACTACTAATAAAAGGGACAAGTGTAAACTGTCTGTAGTTACTCTTCATCTTCAGGTTTCTGTGCATTTCAGACTTATGATAGATGTGTCCTAGTGAATGTCATTTGTTTCAATGCACTTCCACAGGACCTTACTTATCATTGATATTAAACTGTATAGTTAAGCAATCTCATAGACAAATGGGACCTGTCCCACTGGGATGAGGCCCAGAGGATTATATCTCTTAGCTGGCCTGGGAATGCCTGGAGGAGGTGGAGAAAGGGAAAGGGATGTCCTGGCATCTCTGCTGCCCTCACAACCTGACCCCGGACAAGCGGAAGAAGATGGATGTGATTTATGTATAAGTGTAGGAAAATAGAAGTACATACAGAATACAAAACGATAAGGTGCTTTTAACGGGGGATGAGATGAATGGGTGTGGAATGCATTACATAAAAGTGAGCAATTGTAAAGTTGAATTGGTGTAAATGATGCTCTGTAGTTCCTTGTGAGCTGGAGTTACGAGTCTGCAGTCCAGTGGTGGAATGTAGTTCATAATGGAGATCAGTTTGTTAGTCTCCTCCTGACTCAAACATCTCCAAGCTGCAGACATATTCAGCCTTTTGGATCAATTTGTTAATCCCTCATCAGTGTCCCTCTTTCTGGTGCTGCTCCCCCAACAGAGCTTCACTGTTGTGCTTCCAGTTCAGCCTGCTGTTCGAGTGGACTGGAAAGGACTTAGACGACTAGTTTACTTCGTTTATTTTACCTCCAGTCTCATTTACATCTCTTGCTGCTCGAGGAGTCAAAATGTAACACACCTACTCCCCACATGGCGGCGCTGTTTACCTTCAAAACAAACATAGACGTGCGCAGTGAGTTACAATCTTTGTGTGATGAGGAGAGACCTTTAACTGAAGGTGGCAGCCAGACTCCGGGCAGCAAAACCGACTGAGGATCCCGATTGTAACTAAAGCAAAGGAAAGATTTGGTTTGCGAGAACTATTCACTAAATAATCTTGATAATCTAGAGTAAAACCTCTCGGGAGTTTTATAGTTTCTTACATACAAACTCTTACTTGCTATTTTAACCCTATATTGACCCATTATATTTGAATACCAGAAAGCTGCTGGCCCACATCACCACTGATGTGTAAGCAGGCTACTGTTCCTCCTGCGCTGTACCTGTGTGAAATATCGTTTGTGACAGCTTATGTAACATGTCAGCTAAACGGGGGAGACGTTTGTGCGCGCACGTGTGTTGCGGGACATGTGCTATTATGGGTCTGAAGGTGCTGGCAGGGGCAAGCATCCGGGTCAAAGTGTCAGCACCTATCATTAGCCTACTACTGCAGGTTGTAGCAGGGGTCAACCACGACAATAGTGTTTAGTTTTTGAAAGACTGTTTTCTTATTTTGAGCCTGTGCTGTGCATAAAGCAGTCACCTGTGCTTTAAGTTCAACAGTTTTTGTGTTAATCCTTGTTTAGTGATAAATTTACTCCCTGTCTTCTCAGTTTTTTGTTCTTAGAGTTTGCGGTTTGAGTGAGTCTGACAATGTGTCCGACACGAACACGCAGTCTCCTCTGAACTAAATACTCTTCAGACTTACTTTAAGCTTTGTTGGCTTTCTCTCGTTTCTTGTCGCCGCTCTCGTTATTTTTTTCCTTCCTCACTCCTTTTATCTATTTCTATCTCTTATTATTTTTCCCACTGATAGAAAGGATCGCAGGTATCCATAGCAACGTTTTCCTGCGTGCGCGTATGAGTTGCTCCTGCGTCTGTTGCCTCTTGTCCGAGACACAATGCGGTAATTACCGGAGCTCACCTCGGCGCTAATTAACCGTCGCCGTGGTAATTGGACGGGTCAAGTGAGCAGGACGATTGGCTCACCTTCCACTTTTTACTCTAACATCCTCTGCGATCCTTTCTCCTCGTGACAACTTCCCACTCCACCTTTAGCCCAAATCCTCCTTCTCATCCCTGCACTCTTCATTAGTCATTTCGAAACAACGCTCATTTATACTGACTTTTTGGTTTTGTTTCAGATTTTGAATTCACACCTGGCTCAGTTCTCCACTTCTCCAAAAACCAGCTCCACCTCACTGGGCAGACAGACAGCTGGCAAACAACCAGAGGTGCAGCTTTTGACCTTCACAGCCTCCGTGAGTCCACAGCATAACTCCAGACTCACTAAATATTCTCACACATTAGTGAGCCTTACAGAACAAAACGTGGGTGGTAAATAGTTATGAGTTAAAACCTGGAGATGACAGGAAGGAGAAAAAAGTGTCCTTTAGATTTGAAGTTAGCCCACTTTCTAAATGAAATCTTAGACTGTGACATAACATGGAGATTCTTCAGGTGGCTCGGGGACAAACTTGTGTATATTTTAATCAATGGTCCACAGACAGCAGGCCCAGAGTGACTTAGTCCGTCCCCTCTGGCTCTACATCTGCCACTGGCCTTTAATCCTGTCGGTGCTCACTGCCCTCTGTCTCTCCTTCCCCAAATACCTTTCTTTTTCCTTTACCGCTTTATGAATTCAAAAACCCATACCTGTTTCTGTCTTTATCTTTTGTCTTTTGATTTCCTGGCTCTTTTAACATTTTCCATCCGTCTTGTAAAAATATTCTCTCTTTTCTGGCAAAAAAAAGTTGAAGGTTATGGAGGTGTCTGTTCTTTCGATGCATCACCCGCTTCCTGGAGCCAATCTCTCTTCGATCACTCCTTGGGGTTTCACATTCTGCTCATCTTTCTTTCTGAAATGGGCCTGCCCTTTAGGGGAAGAGTAAAAGATAGTTGTGCAGCTTAAATGTGACACAAGCGTCTATGGAGAAATAGCGGCATGCATTCGTTGGCTCAGTGAGGCAAGGAATCAGTTGTAATGGAATTTTTTGGAATTTTTGCCTGTCTTTATATTTCTTCTCATACTTCGGATTTATCAAAAGGCTGGCCTTGCTCAAGCTTAAACCTACATTTTCTATTAAAAGAAAAACAAGCTGCTGAGAGTGATGAAAGGAGTTGGGACTAGGCTATGCCCACACTGTAGAAAAATGTGGCCTCAAATTGTATCCATTATGAGAAGTGGAGCCCATGAGCAAAAAAAAAAAAGAAAAGAAAATACAGATCAATTTTTCATTTGAGGTCTTGAACAAGCATATCTTCAGTTGCCTCCCAGTATTTATCAAAGAAATGTTTAGCGTCACATTGCTTTCTCTGCAAGTGACCGTTGTCCTGCACAAATTTCAAATATTTAATGCCTTTTTTTTTTACTACATCAATGACAAAAATGGCTAAAATGGCACTGCAGCAAGGATGACCCTCTAAGACCTGTAAGACTTCTAATACCTTCATGTTAAATGGCACTGAGAAGATTGCCTTAAATGATGTGAATATTAGGGCGTGGCATTAGTTTGTCTCTCAGTAATTATATGTCCATAGTCTCAGGTGTTAGAGAGAAAGATAAGTTAAATGGAAGAATCAAAAGAGGATGAAGAAGTTGACAGAAGAATTGAGAGGGGGTATAAGGTGAGACGAGGGTTTGACATCATTACCGTCAGCGGGGCTTGTGTTTACCGCTCGGCTCCTGTTTACCGAGGGACTCATACTGCGAGGACACCTGGTGAGCTGTCAACACACCAACACATAACGATATAATCTAACAGTATATGGAGCAGCATCCGGCACAGGGGCGCTCTCCGCGGTGCTGAACCCAACATGAAGGAGCCCACAGCGGTGCTCAAACAGGGCAGAGCTCCTCACTTGGAGAGTCTCCCATCAGTACAGCAGGGAGCTATTTTTAACCACACTCTTCATTGTTTATTAATGAGCCGGTGTTTAGTCAGACCTGGGGTGCTGTTTAATGTATGATGACAGCCTTGTTCCCCTGGGACCTTCCCCACAGTCCTTGCCCCTGCGTTTTACATAACCGACATATTTTTGGTGGGTGGGTGCTGGTGCAGACTAAAGGAGACCCCCCTCCCTTGATGCAGAGCGATGTACACAGGGGGAGATTTAAGAAGAGGGCACAATGAGGTTTCCGTTCTTTTCTGACGCTGCGAGCGATTGCAAAGCAGCAGTGCTCTTTTGAAATGACATGGACCCACACTTTTAATAAGAAAATAACTTCATGTAACGGCTTGACACATGCTGACATATCCATCAGCAGATTTTAAAATGAAGCTGGGTCACCATCTATTACATTTGAGTGCTGTGATAATCAATTGATTCTTGTTTCTTACCAGTGAAAAGCTGTTTTAATGCTTCCTCTCTCACTGTTAAAACTTGGAAAGTGATGTATTCATTACACGCTGCTGCAAAGCATTTCTCAGATCACTACCATTATTCTAGTCTCCCCATCTGCAGCTTGTTTACAAATCAGCAGCCAGGAAACTCTAAAACTAAAGCTCATTCCAAGTCTTATTGTACATGGAAGCCGGTGTTTTAAAGTCTCACTCAGGAACCACAGTAGTTCACGTAATTAAAAAAGAGCAGTTAATGCCTTCTATGTTTCTCACTTAACAAATTTATCCCACAATGGGCAAGATTTTGGCCTATGAGCCACATGATTGATACTCCTGGTTCAGGGTTAAGGGGTTTAATCATTTTATCAACACTTTGGCATTAACGACACTTGGGTACTCCACATAACTCTGAGTCATAATTCATACAGTTTATCATCTTTTAGACACATCCATTGCACGGCCTGTCCGTCCTGGGAGTGGATCCCTCCTTCTGTGGTTCTCCCTGAGGTTTCTCTTTAGCCCCTGCTGTTTTTTTTTTCTTTTTGTCCTTACCCTGATGGAGGGTCTAAGACAAGGGTCTCCAACCTCTTTTCCAAAATGAAAATGGCAGAGATCTACTTCTGTTTGCAAAATTTATTCTCATAGCTTGTTTCAACACAAACAAAATGAATGTTGTTTTGCCAGAACATTAACATTAACCCTGAACTTGCAATAAAACATAACAAAAACATTTTGTGCATGTGCATTTAGTAAATGTATATGCATTTCTTTCCTGTGTTTCTCACACTATAAAATGAAAACATAAATGCTGTCAAAACTAAACAATGAAACTTGTGTGTTCAGTCAAAAGACCGACACTGACGGAGTCAAAAGAGAGGTGTATTGTGTAGCCACTCATGTTTGCTCTTATGGAGTCATTTAAATGTTCATCTGTCAGTCTGATTCTGAACTTACTTTTATGATCGCTGAATAAAGTTTGAGCCATCGGGGCCATAGCCTCTTTTACAATCCCACCATCAGTGAACAGCTTTTTGTGCTTCCTTAAGATGTGCGGAACTTTAAACAGGCTCTTCATTTGACTTAACTTTTCATAAATCAGCCCAATTTATAGCTGTTTTGACTTAATAATTTGTATATGTACACATATATCACTTAAATTATTCAATACATCCTTTGTACTTAAGTAGCTATTCAAAAGTAAAAAAACAATAAATAAATTATAATATCAATAAATTGCCTTCTTGTTTTTACAGGCATCCAAATGCTTCTGTTCCTGCTGTCACTCACTTTTCGTATTTGCGCACTCCTCTCTCCTTATTGTGGTCCTGGACTACAAATTGATAACATTTAATTGAATACCAATCACAAGATGTTATGGCGAACCTCGACCTCCCTCTACTGGTAGAAAGTAATCTAACAGGCCTCCTAAAAACGGCACATTCTGAATACTGTGTTGACATATTGATAATACAAAGTAATACATAAGTATGTTTTTAGGGTATTTCAGGCTACTTAACAAGAAAATATTCTAATGCACATTGTAGGCCTTGTAAATCCTGCCATGTGATTGTGCCCAGGCCAGACTTTGGACTTTCCTTCAATATACAGAAGCATCTAATACAGTGGACATGAAAACACTGACAGAGGAAACCCTGCCATGAGTGACAGTGGCTCGTCCTGACAGTTGCCTTAAAGACCACCGTGGAAGTGGCGCAGAGGAGTGAAAACTAACCAATTTGTTTCTCCCATGCCAGGCCAATGAGCATGCATACACAGAAACACAAATACAGACACGAGGCACACAGGAGGGTGAGTCACAAGAACTGAGGGCATCCGCTGAGCTTTAATGTGCTGAACAGACAGCACCAAGACAAGGAGGAAAGCAGGCTGAGGTTAAGGAGAAGTGGGAAACTAAAGAGGAATCAAGTTGGTGAAGTGGCGCGCAATTACACGAGATATACTGAGCTTGATTATAGCATAAATACATAATAATGTAACTTAAAACAGAATTTAATTAACATTCAAATAATCTTCACTTTTAATAAGGCTGTTATTACTATGGGGACATTTAATTTGCATGTAGCGCACACGCACGCACATGCACACACACAGCTTATTGTAAAGTGTAGAACAAACCTCAAGAGTACTGCAGTGTTCATCAATAATTAAAAAAAAAGGCTTTGGAGGAGAACAAATGAATCATACTTGTCCCGAGCAGCAAGCAAATAGTGGCCATAACACCTGCTTCACAGTGTGTTGTATACTTCTAAATGACAAATTTACAAAAATAAACATGTCAGAAATTGTGGTGATGAGCTTTGGAGAAATAAGGATGAGATGCAACAAGTTTAATTAATGTTGACTGTGCACTGTTTCAAGGTCAAAATAGAGAAGAAATGTTTATTAAAAAAAAAACACATTTTAAGTTTATAAGCGTCAACACTGTAAATTGAAAATAGATATTTTTTACATACATTTTTACAGCAGATGGACTAGGATCAAGTTTAACTATTTAACAGGAGTCTTGTAATAGATCTTAGCATTTCAGTGTCTACAATGCATTGTTAACCTAAAAACTCCACTAATAAATGTAATGTCATTCTAAACCTCGTCCATAGCATGTGTTTTGCTTTTCAGTGACACAAATTAAACTAATTAAGAAGTTTTTGAAGGTAATAACATTTTCTTCAACTGATAGCACTCAAGCAATTAGCACAATTTGTTAAAGGCCACACTTTTGCACAAGTTTTGATTTACAGAACATTTCTCTATCTTTTTTATTTCTGCCCTTGGAACCTTTGAAACCTGCCATTAGATTTCAAAAAGCATATTTCATATGGGCTGTTTGTGTTATAAGCTGAGTACACAGCGTCTCAGCTCATTATGTGCATATATTCGCGTAATAACAGACAGCTGCATTATTGAAACAACATTTGATTATTTTGTCTTTACGTAACCACCGCCTGATCTGCTGACATGCATCACTCATGTTTGTGTGTAGGTGTCTTTGAGTGTGCGTTTACACAAGACTGGTAGCTTGGCTTTGGGAAAGCCCTTCTCCACCCACATCCACTGCTTCCGTCTGTTAGCAAGAGCCCCATCTACAACACACACACACACACACACACAAGTGCAGCCGTGAATAATGAAACACAACCCTCTTGATATAGCTTTATAAATATTACATCAATAATCTGACGTTAATGGGTTTCCCTTCATGTAATTCCGCCTTCTTATTTGTTTGAGGCTGCCACATAAACAAGACAAACTCTTGAAAAGTCCCACTTCACGTCTATAGATACAGTATATAAAGGAGTACACCCCTCAGAGCATGCTAAATGTGTGCACAGTTTATGAAACCACAGTGAATTTGAAGCAGTAAGCTCAGTGAAGAATAGATGGCTTACCTGCCACCATAGGTGTTGTGTTTGTTCTGATATCTCACAGCTGTTAGCATCGGGGAAGCCCTGTGTGCATCGCTGTGTACTTCTCGGTGTGTGTGTGTTTGCTTTTGTAATGAGCCCGACGGTTTGTAGGGAAAGCCCAAGGGCTAACCTCCACCCACTCAGTCGTTCCGGATAACTCTCGGAGCATTGCTGTGTTTCCCTTCTAGACTTACTGTTTGGGTAAATGCACTTTTGCTCTTTGCACATGCTGCTTCTCTTTCTGTCTTTCTTTCTTTGCCTGTCTGTATCAGTTTGAACTTAGCCTTGTAGACCTTTTACTCCAGTATTTTCTGTCAAACTCAGGGGCACAGGTAAGGCTTCCTGTGAAGCTGAAGCATTATGGCACACAGCTGAGGGCGAGTCTGTGGGCTTTGAAAATATCACAACTGGGAGTCATAAAAGGAAAGACACGTCATTCTCTTTGGTGAAACCACAAAGAGGTATGATTGATAACTCATTTCTTCACTTTCAGCACAGAATGACACCTGTTGAATGTGAACGACTTGTTTTGATGCAATAATTCTTTCCAAAATACTAAAAAACAATGTTAGGCCAGTTTTTTAACTTCTATTGTGTAGTGTATTGGATTGTTTACTAACTTACTACCCACTAATCCAGGCTTACTGATGTCCACTGTCACTATAGTCTTTCTGAAACTCCAGATTCAAAACTTCCCTTTACCTGCACAACAAAACAAAACACAAATTTGCTTGTCAACATGACACACTGTGAGGAAACCCCGCGGATGAACACGAGCGTCTTTACCATTTCTTCGTGGATCCAGTCCCAGCATTACTGACTAATCAGCCTTCTGCCGGTGTGTTATGTGTGCATGTGGGAGAGGTAATAAGTAGAGGCTGTAAGTGTGGCAGGGCGGTGGGAGGAAAGGTACTGGCTCTTATTGGATGCGGAGTGGGTGGCAGTGAGGCAGAAGCAGGACTCCCCTGGTTACTGTTGCTCTGTGGGTGGCTTCTGGCAGCTAGGCTCTCCTCCCGTCATGACACCGTTGCTGGGCTGAGGGGGCGACGGACAGAGGGGACTACCTCGCTCCCTTTGCACCCGTTTCCTGTGCTGTCCTATCCTTTCTTCTGCTTCTTTACCTCCTACACAAACCTTCACATTATCTAAAATCAGTCCCTTAACTCGCAGTTGTTATTGGTTTTTCCACTCCAATGCTAGCCCCCCGCCTTCCTGATTTTGAAAGGAGGTTTCCAAACTCTGTGGTGGTCAGAGGAAAGACCTTTTCTCTACCCACCTGCCTGCACCTCCTGCTTGCCCATAGGCATGGCTCTTTCTTTCCCTTTTTTTCTTTGTCCTAACTTCAAGACTTATACTCATGCTCTCAACGGTACACAAACAGGCCAAGCTTTTAAACAGCACAATACTATCTGTTGATATCATTAAACTTTTCATTGCTCTGCTGTGGCATCACAATGGCTATTTATACAGAAACATCTGCTGTGCTCTTTATAACTGTGTGGTTGTGTGTGTTAGTGAGTGTGGTTTATTCATTATGTAACAAGCATGTACATGTGTTGTTGTAGTCTCTTGATAATGATTAACTGCCTTATGAGTTACTAAACCAATAATATAAAAACTTTTTCAGTATGAGGGTTGTACCTTATCAGTAATAATTATTGGACCAAATGATTGGGGTTTGAGGGCTGGTTCCAAAAGGCCTATATTCATTTACATTTGAAATATTATTGGGTTTAAATCATAATATTGATATATTTATTTCAGATGATTTCACTTTTCTGAAGGTCTGTCTGTGGATTAACACAAGCTCTTGATCATCAGGTTACTTCACGTAGTGGCAGTTGACCAGTGTGCATTAGCACTTTTAAAGTACAGTATAAGAATGATTATATTTAAGATGGACCTGAACATTTTTGAAAATTACTGAAATATCCACAAACTGTGTTGACTTTTATTGATTTACAGATCCATTGTTACTATATATGGGTGATGCCACCATTTATTGGTTCATTATTTGAACACAGAAACCCAACAAATGTGTGTGTTTGTGTGGTCAGCTGTACTTGGTGCTACAGACCTGATGTCAGATCAGATAGTCTCAAAGCAATAATGCAGTAATCTCTTAGAGTCCCAGAGGCTTTTAAGTCCGCATGTTCTATCATCTCTGTACTTTTTTTTCCTCACCTAGAAAGATAATCTAATGTATGTCTAAAAAGGTTTATGCTACAACTGTACATAGGCGGTTCTACCCGGACCCGTGCCCTTGTAACGTGAAGCTTGGCCCTCCCAGTGGCCCTTCTGGTAAAGACGGACCCAACAGCAATATTATGTTTTTGAGCAATTTTATGGGGTGGAACTATTGAGCACCAGTGTTTCAAGTCAAACCCATTAAAGTAGCGGAGTCGCACTTTCCTTAAAAACAGAGCGTGCGTGTTGCCAGGACTGTCGAAAATAAGTAATTTACAAAGGAAGAATGAGGAAACCAAGAAAGTGTCCAAAAGACAGAACAGAAGGTAAGTAAAATAATTCTGCTCATGTCATTATCACAGCAGGAGGTCTTTCTTCAGGCTAGAGTCAGTGTTGACTTATTACCGAGACAAATCATGAACTCTATTCTATAATTTTGAACAATTTTATTATTATTGCAAAGTAATACAGCAGCATTGTCAACTCTGATTGACAATTATATTTTCATCCTCTAGAAATCTTAGGAAGAGAACAATATATTTTATGTCCTATTTTTGTAAAAATGTAATTGTGAGGGTTATAATTTATAAATATTAATCACATTTTCCAATTTAACATATTCAGGATATCTTTGTTTTTTCTTTATGAATGGGTTTGAAAAACTTAGTCTTTTTCTCCCTCAGATATCAGCCTGTGCCAACTCTGTGCCAACTGTGAAACTCCCTTGATTAAATATTCACAATCTCTGAACTGAATTATAATGTCTAATGAATAATGGAGACATTTTAGAAAGATGTATATGTTACATGTTGTAGAAGTATTTATTTTAGACAGATTTATTTTTTTTAGTTAATTGTAGTAATAAAAGTTAATGTAGTTTTGCACCTTATCCACACCATACTTTATATGCCACTACTATGTTTATGTATTTACTGGGACTGATGGAGAGCAGATAACGAGACCAGATCTCACCTAATCCAGGGTCTAAACCAGGACCATGTCCAGCTAGAGAAAAATATAACTGGTGAAGTAAATCTTTTACATTAATTTAAAGTAAAGTAAAGTATTCTGATAACTGTGGGTTTAGTTCCTAGTGTCGGCAATAATCAGCTTAAATGACAAAGTTTAAATTACAGACCTCAGACTGAAGAAGGAGTTCTGTATTTTGGTGTCTGTAGTAAAAATATTTACAATACTTTAATTTATTTTTTTGGTGTAAAGGACAAAATAGTTTTGTATTACATTTTTACACTTTCCAGTTTGTATTGCAAATATTTCTGTGGATGCTTATGCAGTTCTAACAGTTTAAATATAGATTGTACAAAATAGGCATGTTCTGCCTGAAACAGACGTGTCTTATGTCCGGGTCTTGACCCTAAACAGTGTACTGAACAGTTGGCCCCAGACTGACCCTCTATTAAATTGGTCTAGAACCGCCACTGCAGCACTTATTCACATTTACACAGGGATGCATACCTGTGCACCTACACACTTTCTAAAAGTCCAGGTGCAAACTTGCACACCTCTGTGCTCTGTCTTTATGAAGCTGAGAATTATCCCACCATAGGTAATCACAGCCTGCCATACCTGGGACTAATACCAATACACTCTGGCCCTTTTCTCTTATAATGTGCATACAGTGATCTAACAGTGAGGCTAAGGCGTCGCTGGGAATATTCTCAACCCCCTGCTCTTTTCTGTCTCCTGACTCCTGTCACTTTTTGCACTAAACACAAGCTGTGCAGTTGTTGACCCGCGCAACTGCAGCATATTTCCTATTTTATGTGTGTTTACTCTAAGGGATAGTAGCAAAGCACAGAAGCATTAAAACAATGTCTTTATAGCTGCAAGAACAGAAATAGAAGCCTGCTATGTCGTTTGATAGCCAATGTGTGCTTGGGGTAAGGGTGAAAGCAGGACGGCAGACAGAAAGGAGTGAGAGCTGCCCCCAAGCTAACACTTATATAATAATATGTCTGGGATCTATAGCACACAGAGGATCCATGCTGTTATTGGTCAACAATAGAGTCATATAAAACAGGCCGGCAGGAGCCTGATGTGCTGATGCGCATCTGCATCCCACAGTTTTTCCACCGTCTCAAAGTTTGAAAGAAACTTCTGCTGATAGCAGTTCTACTAAAGTTTATATTTGGTATTCAAGTGGCAGACCTGTGAGGAGTTGCATACATAGACTTTCTATGGATCCCTAGCTGTCTCTATAGCAACCCCTGTAGGCAGTTGCTGTGGTAATCACTGGCTGTTCCTGCCCCTGGCATCATTAAGTGTTTGAAGTCATCCCAGAGGTGCCTTACTGAAGGGGTTAATGCCGGCTCCCCTGATAGGCAGGTTATTTGTCTCTTTGATGTTCTTCATGAAAGGGTTATGTGGCCTGCCACTCTATCTGAAGGTGTTCGGAGTGAGCAGGCAGCGGGCCACAGTCTGACATTGATGCTAAAGCCAAAAGAATAGGTCAATGTGTCTGCTGGTTCGTAGATGTGCCACACAAACGAGATGCCCACCACTCAGAGCGGCATGGCGCCCTGGGGTGCAACCATGTCAAAAGCCGTTAGCCAAACAGAGGCAACAGGCGCTGACACCAGTCAGAATGGCAGATGTCCACACGACTAGGCAGGGTGGCACATGAGGGCACAGGCCAGGCCAGGGCTGGCTCGTACTGACTGTCCCCCCTGGACATGGCAGCAAGCAGACAGAGGCACTCCCAACATGGGCAGCAGCATGCGTTCACTACACACACACCACTATGGCTCCTCCACAAAGATTAGATGATAAAAAAATTAAGAGCTGACCTGATCACTGTGCACATATCTCTGTGTGAGAACATTAGTTTAGGTGAAAACCAGTCTGTAATAGGGTGATTCAGTTTGTAAATATAGAGATAGCAGAGATAAAGGGATTGCATTTGTCCTGCACTGGTCTACCTGACTGATGCTGTGCTTTACAATGTCTTATTTAGTCTTATTTACCCATTTACACTGAGCGCGACTTCTTCTAACACTGAGGACCCTCGAGCATAACAAGGGATCACACCACTAACTGCAGCTTGGGGTTCCGCCACTTTCCTTTGAGTCACAGCAGAAGAGTGGAAAGGGTCTTTACAGCTAATTATACGAAGGTAAGAGTGTGAGACCTAAGGTGGAAGTGTTTTTTACCAATTCAGCAAAGGCGGTTGATGATTTTGAATGTGACAATTGTACAAGAGGTATTTCTCCACTGAGTCAAGTCAGGTTGGCACGGCATGGTTTGGTACAGGTAAGTCATTTGGTTCAATGTACATTCATCCAGCAGCTACAAGTCTTTTTTAAACTTGTTTAATTCAAGAAGTGAATAAATCTCTCTTTTTCAAAAATGAAAACACCAGCAAATTAGTGTCCTTGCTTACCAGCCTGACCCATACTGTACCACAGCAGCACAAAAACCTGTGGTCCAGTTTGAATGTTTATGGCCCTGTTCTTCCTAGTTTATCCAGAGATTACCTCAATAACTCTGGCAAGACATAAGAGGCACATCGGCAACACTAAAGTGGAGGGTGTTTATCGTTGGTTGCAGGCAGAGGCCGTGACAGAAAGGAAGATAGTTTGGTCAAAGAATAAGGAGTCTTTCAGGAGCATGTCAACTGTGAGAACCAACAGGGATGACAGCTGTATGTACGCAAATGGCAGTTTAGCCTCGTGCAACATGAATAAAGCATCAATTTAAGATCAAACGTACAGCAAACTTCAATTCAAGTGACAGCTTCTTCAAAGGCTTGCACGAGAAGGGCTGCATTGTTGTAAAGCGCATCGTAAAAGATGACATTTCTTTATTGTTCTCAGTCTTTAATTATGAATCTACAAGTAAAACAAACTTTCGTGTTTTGGACCTGCTAGTGCTTTCTTGCATTTACACATTATCCAGAGTGACTGTCTCATAAAGAAGTCTAATCTGTTAATACAGAATGAAAAAAGCACATCATCCAGCCAAGACTTACAACAAGCCTCCTCTCTCCCCCCTGCCTTTGTGCTTGTCTCTGATGGAAATAGCAACACATGGGCCACTGTCTTTGTCTTGAAGATGGCACATGGCTAATCCTGTGTGAAGCTGGAGGGATCTCTTCAGCCACTCTTGTCAGCATTGATTTGTCAACAACAATCTTTTCATTTCCTCTGTAAGCTGACACCATCGTGTCTGAGCGATAATGTGATAAAGGCGAAGCCATATTGATAGCAAGCGGGGTGTGTTTAAAAAAAATAAAAAAATAATAAACCTCTCTTGCACTGTAGAGCTTTTGTGGGTTTGTGCACTGTGGGTTAAAAAGCACAATTTAACAAATAAACCAGTCAACAGAAACTGTTGACTTAACTCTGCTGTTTTTGAGGATGCTGGATGCAAAGGAAAACATTGCAGCATTTAATCATGCAATTGTTTGAAATAAGGGGACAAGTATAGAAGGTAATTATAGATTGAGACCGCGGCTGCCTGCTGGTGAATATGCAGCTATGAGTACAAGAAGCAAACAACAATTAAAAAACCTCAATAGGAACACCAGGCTTAAAGCGGCAATCATGTCCAAGATGTTGGGCCTAAATGAGGATGTTGTTTTCTCTTTTCTCTTCTGTCAATCTCCAGCAGAAAGCGATTTCCTCCTGAAGAGTGGCGGCCAGGGCTAAAAGCATGTTTTAATAAGCGCACTGACACATCCATCTTTGTTTCTGAGAGATAAGTCACAACAAGCGCCGAGCAAAGCATCCGGGGCTAGCTGGAAGGATGCCCACCGCCGCGGATCACTTGAATGTGCTTATGCTCACAAAAACATACAAGCACAGCGACGTACAGAGGAGCTGTCACCCCAACTTAAATCCGATTTATCACCAAACCAATGAAAATTTTTCCTTGCAGCCGAAGGTGGTTGGCATGTTCACTTTATGCCTCCTCGGAGATTAGTGAATTCAGCCCTGCTCTGTTCGCACTGTGTTTCCTTTTAAGTCTCTCCTCTTATACTCCCCCTTTTTCTACACACCATTGCGCTACATTTAATGTGCTTTTATTTGTTTATTTATTTATTTGCTGTTTTTCATCTGAGGTAGGGAGCGGGGGTAAAGGAGCGAAGGCTTAGATACCTGGGACTTGCAGCCAGCTCTGGATGGCAGCTGCGCGTGTGATTGAGGAGAGTGACAGAAATGTCCTCATTAGGTCTCCACAAATGTTGAGAGGATACGGGGAGGAGAGAGGAGCCAGAGTGAGGAAAGGAGAGGTAGTGAGGGGAAAGAAAGAGAGAGAAAAAAGTTTGCAAGCTTTTGACACTTTTATCTGCGCTGCCTCTGTGCGTTTGTTTTAAGCTCTTAGTGATATTCATGCAGCGGAACACACACATGCACAGCAAAGTTGCAAAGTGCATTGGAGTAACTCTGTCGTTATCATACGCTATTAATTAAAGAGGAATAATAGAAGGAAGATGAACTTCTGTTCAGCCTAATTATCATGTCTTTGATACCAAATTGTGCAGAAAAGTGGGAACTTGAGAACAGGGACTGAGACTTGGGTAGAAGATCTTACAGTGAATCCAAATGTGGCACCCATAACCCTTCCTTGAATTTAAAGCTCAATTTCTTAATTATAGAGTGAATACAAAGGTAGAGAAAGAGGAGACGGACCACAGGGAGGGGGAAAGGTTGTGAAGGAATGAAACGGGTAACAGCGGGGGGGTGAACCGGGAGACAGCACTGCTGCTCAGGGGAAAAACGGCAGCAACAAACAAACAACAATTGCCTCGTTTTATCTCCCTGCCTCCTTCTCTTCCACGTCTCGTCCTCTGCGTGCATCTACTGATCTCTGAACCCTGTACGCTTCCACCCAACTCCCCTGTCGCCTTGTTTACATGTTCTCACGCACCGCTGTGTTGAGAACATGTTGATCATTAACATCATTATGTGACTATGATACTGCATGTCGAGTCACACAATCAACTTAATGATCACACTAACTTTGAAATCTTTTGGGACTCACCATATTGTTATTATGTAAAAACCCATCGGACTTTTGTAAATGCGTCCAACTGCGCTCGATATGAAGCTCTACAGGAATGACCAACCCAAAAATCACTTTAAGCGGATGTCAGTGCCTGGTGACAACAGGACGATGATCAGCGGTGTCTTTTGGGAAGACTGTAAATGGGATGTGCATAAGTGAAAAAGGAGAAAAGACATTGAGATGGAGATGTGGAGCGAGGAAAGAGGAAAAGTCAAAGAGACTGGGGAGAGGGAAGGAGAAAGTGGTGGCACAGCTGAGGTTGACACTAATGAGGAGCCTTTGTGATGGGACCTGACAGAGGAGAAGAAAGCACAATCCCCCGACACCGATGCTCCACAACACTCCTTGGCTTAATTGGGAGAGCCGGAGCCCACAAGTGAGTGTCAGTGAGGAGGGTGTCTGTTTTAGGAGTGTAAGACAAAGTCGTCATACACATATATATATATATATATATATATATATATATATGCTCACTTAATTACGGCCTTGTGTATGGATATATGTAATAACACTAGGTATTCACAGCTCACTTTGTGTTCTTGGTGGCTTTTCACACTTTTTCGTCCAGAATTCACGCTTTTAGTTGATGTTGGCACAGCTTAGAGCACTACATGAACGCTGATGGCTTTGAGGATCACACATCGGATATCTGCCATCTTCTCACATTCTTTAGAAGTGTCAAGAATCCCATGTAAGAAGCCCACCCTTTCGTCTCGCAGACTGTAGTGTACATGCAAAGTAAAACATTCAGGCCGGCCGCAGCACTGGCACACAACCCCTTATTATTGCCAAGGCACAAAGTGGGGATGTGTAGTCCATGGTCTATCTCCTCCTCCACTGGAGCAAAAGTCACCTTTTAGTGTTTTAAAATTGTGCGGTTTGTGAAAAAGCACATAAGAAATCTGGAAGAAGTGCAAAAATCAGTACGTTTACATGTACAGCTCATTCTGTGCTCATTACTTGATTAACAATAGAACGGAGATGGACTTTTTTTATGCGTGATAGACTAATTCTCTGGGATAGCAATGCTTTCCTAACTAGACAGCTATTCTTTCCAAGGAGCACAGCAAAATCTGAGGTAAAATCTTTTGGATTGTTGTCATGGTGGAACGTTCGAGTACGTCCCATGTGCAGCTTCCAGGCTCATGAGTACAAATTTTTCATTCATCTTGCCATCAATTTTGTTTCCTTTTGTAGCTCACACATCCCCAAAACATCAGTGATCCACCTCCATGTTTCACAGCAGGAATGGTGTACTTTTTATCATAGGCCTTGTTGACTCTCTCCAAATGTAACGTTTATGGTTGTGGCCAAAAAGTAAAATTTAGGTCTCATGACTCCAAATTTTTGTAGTAATGGCAATTTCAGCTGAAGTTATTTGTGGGATTTTCTTTGCATCCCACAACAATTTTTCCTGGCAGTTATGTCTGAAATTTTTGTTGGTCTACTTGACCTCACAGGTGAGAATGGTTACCTTTAGTAGCCATTCAAACCTGTTGCCAACTTGTCAACACCAGGGTAACTTTTGATCAGGGTCATTTGGGTAGTTTCTGTTTTCATTATGATTTAAAAAGAGTAAACACAGTTGTTTGACAATACATGGCTTCACCCAACCACTAACTATGAGTGAAAGAAAGGTTTTAGTTATCTTTCATTTTCTCTAAAAAAAAGCCCAAACAATCTCAAATTCTGCCCGGTTATTTAAACTTATAAGCACAACTGTATTTTAAAAGTCTGATTACAGTTGCACTAACAAAATAATTTGAACTTCTCTGTCTGAATTTCTGCCCTGTTGGTTCAAAACGCTTTAGGGTGCCATCAGCATCAGTACAAAATGACCACGTGTCAGTGCATTACACACTGAGATGAAAACAGGTCAACACACTCAATAGCTGTGGTGTTGCACTTCAAAGTGGACGTACAAGGGGTCAGTTGCTCACTCAACACTTTTCTCTTTTATGACTCTGAATCAATCATTTTTAATTTATCAGAGGGGATTTATGTCATGAAGGCTGATGCCAACTCCAGTGAGGAATAAAAAACACACAACAGCAGTGAAAAAGCCAGCGCAAATCCCTGCTCTGATGCGATTATAACACACAACCAAATCAGGACCGACTTGAATAGACACAGAACACTAAATCATATTAAGGAGAATTTGATGTGCATGGCATTACACTGCTCCCAATCTACCCTATTTTCTCCCTTTCCCTCTTTTGCCTCCTTATTTCCCCTCACTTCTCATCTTCTTTCTATCAGTCATCACCACTGCCTCTCAATTTTAAATGCTAGTGACCTGAAAAAGCCGTTGCCAGTGGCTTATACTATCCCTTGCTCTGTTTACAAGCTTGATCCCATGGTTTGTTTTTTTAACTTGTTTGTGAGTAGTGGGTCTGTCATGCACCCTCTTTCCTTGGGACAAACCACATGTTAGTCGCGCGTGTCACAGGTAGCGCCCCTAGTTCAATTGCGACAGATTGAAGCTGGGGACCATTTAATTTCCAACAATATTACAGATACAAAAGAACAGAAAAGTAATTTCTTAAACGTTGTTGAAATGTGGCCACAGCAAAAGCTCTTGTGCAATAATGTTTGATTTAAATGGCAAAATAGCTAGATAAAAAAGCTGTGTGAGGTGAGTCAGGGAGAGGAACTGGAAAGGTGGGAGGAGGGATTGTGGGTAATATACAGTAGAGAGTAAAAAGGAAGAAACTGAAGAGACAGAGAGAGTAGGGTTGTTATGTCAGAGGCAGTCGAGCTGCTCTCATCTTGCCATTATCTCAAGCACCCTCACATTACCATAATAATGGCTTTTAACCAAATGTAGCACTCTCCAAAGCAGCACAGGCAGAAAGTGTTTTAACCAAATGTAAAACACTCATCGGCGAGCGGATTCAGAGAGGTTTAACGGCGTAGACAGACGAGTGCTCTGTGGAAGCAGTGTGTGGGTTTGAGTGGGTGTTTCAGCCCAGATATAGTCTACTGATGTAGTCTTGATTATACGTATAATGTGGAAAGATCATTTTGTGTGTCACATACATTCCTGCACAACCTTTACCCACATGCCGGCCATATTTCTGTTAATTTGAGTGAACATATCGGTCTTGATTCATTGCTGTGGAGCCTAATGTCCCTACAAAGCAGTGATACATGGAATAGCAGCTCAAAAATACAATGACTATTTTGAATAGAAAAGTGGCACTTATCATTTTATTGGCAAGGCAAGGCAATTTTATTTATATAGCACAATTCATACACTGGGTAACTCAAAGTGCTTTACAGGAATAAAAGACAATTTACAAGATTTAGATTAAGAAACATAAAAAATTTTTTTAAAACATTTTAAAAGAAGAGTGCAGATAAAAAACACTTTAAGTTGTATTGGCGTAAAAAGCCATGGTTTGAATGTATTCCTAGTCCAGTTTTAGTTGTCCTAGTCCAGTTTTAGTTGTGTGCGGGTATGCAGAGTGTGCCTCACTGTGTGTGAGTCAAAGAAGAGATCCAGGTCTGGCCAGGTACTCTGCATGTGTTTCCCGCGTCCAGATGGCTTCTCGGCAAGCCCAGCCCAGCGCAGGGTGTCCTCCTGCCCTGCCACCCAGCCGTCGCAGAAGGTCGACTCGACCGCACCACCCACCCGCCTTGTATTGCCACTTTTCACAGCAACAGTACACTGCAAGAGAAGAACAGACAGTTTGTACAGTTTGTAGTTGGTTTCTATCACAGAGCAAGTGTAATCTTAAAAGTCTACACAGAATAAACCGATAAGTCCATTTTATTTTCCTTCCAGCACAGTTCTAACTACCTCCCTAGTTTATTGTACCATATTTTAACAGAGAATAGTACTATGGTGATTCTGGTGTGTTGGTAGTGTGCGGTGCCAGGAGGCTGTGGAGACCCACAGATGGTCGGGGTGGTTCCCAATCAGTGAGATCTGGGTCGGAGCCCTGACTCTGATTATTGGGCATCGTTTGTGAAGCACCACCCGCAGGTCTCTGGGCAGCCCTGCAACTGACAGAGGTTTTGTTTTGTTTCAGCGTGACACACTCTGATATCATCTATGATCTCTACGATTGTTTGTGCCAGCTCTTCAAAACAGCCGTCACCTTTACGTCCACCTGACCCTCACCTGCACTTGTGTGATCTATAATGTTATGCATATTCAAGCAATTACATACATTGACTACTTTTTATACAATGAGGTGTAAACTATTTCTTTGTGTGGAGATGATGTCCAGAGCATAAAAACAATTGTCCTTTGACAGAAAAAAAACAGCAACTTTACAGCAAAAATAATTATGAAAAAAACAAAATAAATACACAGTAGGGCTCACAGGCTGTTCTTGACTAGGTTGAACATTTGGCATATTTACTTAGACAGACTGTACCTGATATTGTTTTCTTATAGTTTGGCAAAAAAATTCAAAAAATGTTTTAAACCTCAAATAGTATACTACTGTAAAAGCAATAATTAGTGAAAAAAAAAACAAGCTTTATAATGCTATCTACTGTTTACTATAAGGGATTTTAATAGATAGAACCTGTACTCAGGAATAGAAAACATTGACCAATCACATTCTCACAAAACCACATGCTCGAAAAAGAAATGCTCCCATTGGTTTACGCTTGCTGCCACTTGTGATGTTCCAGGAAGTTTAATAGCTGCCAATAAAGTGTATTTTCAGCGCTAAATATATCTTCGAACACAGCAAAACAGATCAAAAAAGAAAAGCAACAGAGAAAAGGGAGGCAATGTAAAATGCGGATAAATACTGTAATGATAACTGTACGTAATGTTTAACGAGGTGATTGCCGTTCTGCTGCTAAGTTGCCACTGAGCTCAACTGAATTTATTAGTTTTTGGTGAAAGAAATATTTATCTGTTTTTTTTTTTTTTTTTAAAGTGAAGCAGAAGAGGTCCCTAGACTGATTTGGGGGTGAGTAGAGTCTGAGAAAAGGACGACACAAAGAAAATAAGTTAGTGGAGCTTTAAGCATAGACATTGCAACAAGTGCTTTAAAAGGTTAGAAGATTTGTGTCTATATGGACTAACAGTAAATTCATTCATTGTTTTTCTTTTTCAGGTGAAGCTTTAGATGATGATTGATCAGCATAAGTGGCACTGACAAGACATAAAAGGGTTAATTATGTCACATATATTGTTGTATGTATTCTTATTATTATTATTATTATTATTAACCCACCACATTGTAAATTCTGTCAACTGTCATTCTTTACATCCTTCACAGACACTATGTTCACAGTCATACACACTACAGGCACTCAGCATTGCAAACATGCCTTATGAATTAATTACAATTGCATCCACTGTGTTTGTATGTATGGGCCTCTAATGGGAAGTGACAGGAGTTGCGGCAATGTGCTCATCACTCGGGGCATCCTTCCTTCCCCCACCATCACCCGCTTCGGCCTGACATTTCTATCTTTGCAGCGTGGTCACCTGTCACTCTTTGAGCTGCCTGTTAGCTCCTCACTTATACTGACACCAAGTGCATGTGCAAAATAAACACATGGACGGGACGAGGCTTCACAAGTGGCAGCTCTCACCTAGTAATTATCTGCCTGTTGAGTGAGGAATAAAACAAAGCACAACTTTAACTGCCAACTTCTGTGTGTAAAAATGGGCTTTGTTCGACATGTTGTGACACAATTCACCATTGCTTTAATCGGGAGCGTTAGGTTGGTCTAATATTGGACACAGTTAAAGGCATGCTGTAGATTTTTAACGATAATAAAAAATATGGAAAGGCTAATAGCATTTACATAGTGTTTGAACATCTATCTACACATCAGCCTTTTTGTGGCAATTTGGCAAACATTTGTAGGTGTTAAATGGAGGATGTTGGATAAAAAACAAGAACTACAGTAATCTTAAACAATGGACAAAGTGGACTCAAAAGAACCTGTGACCCTGCTGTTACATGTGTCAGTGTGGGTGTAAAGTGGGTTTTCTCCGGGTACTCCGATTTCTCCTACCAACATCAAAAACATGCTATAGTCTCCGGTTAGTGACATGACCAGGGTACCACATATGAAACCAAATAGCTATGTAAAAATGCATACAAAAAGGATATAGCTTGCACAACTTGAGATGCATATTTATGCTTTCTCCGTTGGGCCATTATTTCACAGTTGAGGCAATGATGTGCTTCTTTCAGTGAAAACGTATAGGCACATAGGCACTTGGGTCAGGGACAGGGCAATAACATGAAGAACACTGCTCCAAATCTAAGTGTGATTGCTTCAACATAAGGCAGCCTAAAACATCACGCTTCTCACCTCATTCATTATGTAATGGGAGAATCAACCCTCTTTTCTGTCCCACCACCCTCTCCTTCCCCTCAGCCTCCACCTTCTGTTCACCACCTGTACATGAACAGATTCTCTCTCCTCTCTCCACATGACACTTCAATCTGTTGTAAAGCACACAGAAGCATCCCAGTGCTGTTACATTTTTCTGTGTTTTTTTGTCTTGTCTTATGGGTGCTCATGCCGCTCGCTTGATTGACATGTCCAGATGTCACCTCGGGTCAGAATCAAAAGGTCAAAGGTCTGACATTTGAAGACAGGGCCAGCAGCGTTTGCCGTACACGTGACTTTGCCAACAGACGGACACATACAAGGAGCGACAAGTGCTTCTGTATTTTCTTGGAATATGTGTAAGCATCTGTGCATGACCTTAAGAAAATGGCTCCCCCACTTGTGATGATGCATTTTTGACATATGTGAGCCTGACATACATTGGTGCTTTATGCTATTGTCAATTTTCAGATTACTTATTTGCTTCCTTTAAATTATTAAACAAGTCTAATTTAATAAAATGTAAATACAATTTGAATAACAGGACTCAAACTTATACAGATGGAAACAGGAAAACAGGAGAAATAATAACAGCAGTCAAATGGAAAAAACATATTTTCTCACACACATGCAAAAGCAGGTTATGTAAAGGTGGCAACAGATTCTTCTTAAGGGGGTCTTAAAGACAGTCTAGGTTTATTTCTTTAATCCAAACGGCACCATAGAGTGTGGTATAGAAAGGAAGAACTCTTTGTTTCTCATCATGGCAGATATGACTGCTCTTACCTTGCATATTACTCTAACTTATAATTCACCTCTGCACAGTTTTCTATTGAAACTGTTCCTCATCATTAGGTTCAGTGTGATTTCTTCACTTCTGATAACCTTGCACTGCAGCTTGATCCTTGCGAGATTTGTGAGTTTACAAACTCGCTAAAATCACTCTTGACCTGCTCCAAGCAAAGTATTCATGGTCCCCGGACCCTGGCCTCTCTCATCGTGTCCAGTGATGTGTTTTAGGTTTAAAGATGTAGCGACCATTTTACCGTTACACACGTAAACCACATTGCGTTGCTCTGATTGGTTAAATCAGTTATTCATTATACATACCCGCCCTTTTTCTGTGGAGCAGTTCTATCTGGCGGAGGCAGGTTACAGTTCTGATGCCTTTCCCTTATACGAGAAAAGACGTATTACAAGGTTCATGGCAGAACCTCAGAGAGTGCGGCTTGTGTCATCTGTGTAAGCATCATGCCATCAGCCTGTACAAAGGATGCAATTAATATTCAAATTCATGTATAAAAAAATGTGGGTCCACTGCTTCTTTATCTTCTTTTATATAGATTTAACAGTTTTAAGCTTAGGTACTACATTTCAAAAACTGAAAAAGCATCTTTATGGGTACCGGGACAGAAAATAGGGAATTCTGATCTGTGTTGTTAAATTTTTCATTCACTTTCTGCTTCATGTAAATGTATCCTTCAAAATCTGTACATAATCAATATGATTTCTCTGGGTCTGGTGGAAGAATGGTCATGTAACCATAGCGACTGACTGACAATAGCATGAGTCCTGTCAGTCACACTATCTATCTGTCAGTCCCTCTTTTCTGACGCTTTTTTATAGATGAAAGACTTCCACTTTTTCCATCAATGGCCCGCAGTCATCTGAATTAAAGATAGATTTTATCAGAGGTTTGCATCGACTCGCTGCCTCTTTAGAAAGCATGTTTTGGTTGTGTTGGTTGGATGGTTAGAGAAGACGAAGAAAGGAGGATGGGTAGGTTCAAGGGGACTACGTTTGAATTAGAGACAGACGGGACAGACAAGGAGAACACGGGGGGTTAGAAGAAAGAACAAGGGATTCACAGAGCAGCAATTAAAAGAGGAACAGAGAAGAAGAAAAAAGCAAAGCCTCACGCAGAATCCAAAAGAGTTTTTTGAAGTGTTCAAATTTCTCCTTTGTTGCCGTCATTGTCCAACACCTGCCACAAGTCATCCCTATAAAAACGTCTTCTGTTCCTACATCAACAAAGAAGCTAATCAGCTGGCTAGCAACAAAGCCTTTTGAAATATTAAGAAGTTAGAGATGTAGTTACATGCTGCAAAAAGAACACAACTAAAATGTGCTCTGATGTGACGATAGAGAAGAAACCACAGCAACTACTCAAACATAAACACAATAGGTTGACCCTAGTTTGAAGATCCTCAGTCACACTCCCTTTGGCCAAAAACGTCTCCTGCTCCACGGATCTCTCTATGTTGTAGCCCCCGAGGACAAGCAGAGATGAAAGGGGAGCTGGTCTTGTGGGAATATCGGCTCTGAACGAGTGGGAAAGGGCCTGGCACACTAGTCTCAGTTCATCCCCATAAGATGTTTCTCTGGGATCTTTAGCAGAGCAGAAAAAACGGGAAAAAGCAGAATTTGGGTGCTGCAGTTTGTGCTCACCCCTGAGTAAATTATAAACACAAGAGAATACAGAGAGTATTTAGAGAGTACAGTCCCACTGAGCCTTAAGATACAACGTTTGAGTCTTGTTTTCATGTTCAGGATATGGTCAAGTGAAGGGTAAAAATCTGAATGAACTAGGCTTCTTCTCTGAGTTTCCTCACAAACTTTGGCCCCAGGGCTCCACAGCTAAATCTCCCAGAATGCACTGCCGCACTCTGAATACTTCCACCCTTGGGTTAATCTTTCTCCCCGTGTGCTGAAGTAGGTATGAATAATTAAACTTGTGTTTCCTCTCCTCTCATGTCATGGCGCTGTCTGATGCCCCTCCTAACTGCTTGTCTCTCACTCAGGCTCAAGTGTTGGAACACAAGTGAGTCATTTAGAAAAGGCTGCAGATCAAGGAGACTCCAGTCTTATGCGTTACATAAGATGTCACAGAATGTTATTGACTGACGAAGAGGGAGAGGTAAAGGTGACAGCACAATAATGGAAAACGAAAGATTACAAGAGATTTTCTGGCTGGTGCTGTAGCAACGGGAGAGATAAAGTTACATCCTCTCCAAACAAAAAGTTATCAAAGTGATTTTTTAGTGCTTACTAATTTTCCAGTAATGATACATTCCTGTACTGACTGTAACAGCAGTCATGTTTATTTCTTTACAAAGAGCAGACACTTTAAGTCTTTATTTCTTGGGAGGTTACCCATCAACAAAAGTTATCACTTAAGAAAAATGTTTATTTTTCATTTCTCATTCAGATTATTAAGACATTTAAATGTTAATCAGTATGAAGTTGAGAGCTTTTGCTCATGATTAATGCTTCGGTAAAGACAAACAAGAATGAGCATTGCCTACTCCATCTCATTTCTTTGCATATGATCAATTCAAATTAAGTTATTACTTTACAAAAGCTGTACAGACCTATTATCTATCTATTCTGTCTAATGTTATATACTTGGCTCTGGCATTACTTTTGTTCTTTGTTGAAATTATGAGCCTTAGAAGCATTTCTACACCTGGTACTTGGATGTTATTTTCACCTGTACAAGTAGCATTTACCCTCCAATGATGGGGAACATGTCTACTTCCCCACACTCCTCTCATCTTTCTTCCTTTCCTTCGTCGCTCCCTCTTTTTGTTTCTCTTCCCTGAGGTGGTGTATTACCATAATGGCTTCTTGTGACTATGATGTACTAAGCAGCGGTATGGAAATGCAACATGCCACAGCGCACATTATCGGAGCCGAATGCATTAGATGTCATTTGTGTGAGGCTAAGGCTGTATGGTCATTATGTGTTAAACTCTTGAGCGGCAAAATGAGGCAAATGATTTCTTTCATTCGTCTGGTTTAGGTATCCTGAGGCTCACGTGCACAGAACAGTTACGGACATGGGAATGGGGAATAAAGGTATCCTCTTTTCAACCCCTTGAACACAACAGCTTGCGTTTAAACATTGTTTGAGTTCATGGTTTACAAGCATAAACTTCTATTTCATTCATTTAGTGCTTTGGCGTCAAGCTCTTGGTTCTACTTTGACCTACACTGCTGCAAAGAAGCTGCTGCCGTGGTTTCATTAATAGGCCACTACAGCAGAGTAACTGCTCTCCAAATATCATGTGCGTCATAGGTAAATGTTAGATTGCAATATTTCCATTTTGTTTGGTGAGCAGTTGTTGTTGGACTGATGGGCAGTTTTTAGTACCACGCTGCAATATAGCCACCGAAAGCCCAGCTTTAAAAGAAGGATGCAACGCAGGGAATGTGGAAACCCAGTTACTTCCAGTCAGCCTCCCCTTGGTCCCCTTCTAACAAAAACAAAGTCCCTTCATCAGGTGACCTTTTCCTTCTACTTGTTTTCGTTCAGATCTTTTTCATCGCCAGGGAACTATGTGCCTTTTTGATCACTGTTGTTCTACGCCACTTGCGTTGGTTGATTTGTTATTAGCTCTGGTCTGTTTTGAACTGATGTGTTATTGTATTGGCAATGGTCTTTTAATTATGTACGTGTGTGTGGGTGTGTTTTGATCTGTGCTAAATATTTAAATTGTGAAAATGTCTAAAAAGTAAATATGTATATTTGATAAATAAATAAAAATATTATTGGAACTGTCTTGTGCCTGTTCTGTAAACGAGTGCCATGAGTATTATATTATATTAACTGTAATTCCTGGGGTCCTGTCATCTTATTCACACATTTCTTTATCATCTCTGGTCAGAATGGCTGTGTTGTTTTTTCCTCATTAACAATATTTTCAGCCATTTTTCAAAAAAAAAAAAGAAGAATTCAAAATAGGCTATAGTTATAGGAAGCATCTGTGACAAAAACAAGACTTAAGACATCATCTGATTTGATTTGATTGATTTTGATTTGATTCAATTTATTGTCATTACAATTGTAAAAGTACACTGCAACGACTGCAACTGCAAGACTTAAGATGTCATCTAGGATTTATTTGGAAGAATTTCTAATGAAAATAGAGAATTTTCAGACTTGAACTGGAGCGTTGGCCGATCACATGCTCACTTCTAGAAAAATTGGTACAGTTAATTTTTTTTAAATTAAGAAAAGCAGGGAATGTCTCTAGACTGCTTTTGGGGGAGTGGAGGTTGTGAGGGAAAAAAAATGGGTAGTGCCATTTTAGTATTGTAGTTAAGCTAAATTATTGCACTCACTTGTTCCCACTGAGGACTCCTAAATACACTGCTGCAAATGTCACAGTATACATTTTATTTATGAGGTGTGCATTTATCAGAATATGTTCTCCCAGATGACAGCCCTGTCGTGCAAAGTTAGTGTGTAAACCAGGTGCACTGTGCCTATGAAAGAAAGTTATTTTAACTTATCATTGCAGGGAACCTACAATTCTAATGATTCTATAGAAAGTAAAAAGTGAACAAAGTGCTGACTGCTCCCACAGCTGCAGATCATTTAGCTGATCAATTATTACTCATTTCTGCTCCTCAAAACTGTTTTCTTTTTTTATTATTGTCTTGTCACTCACTGCAACAGTAATAACCCCTTGATAACACAGATATGATTTGAAATGAAATTAAATTCAATTTAATATGAGACAGTAATCACTCATTAAAGTCAATAATTGGTTTCTAATAGGACTTATAAACTCTACATTTTCTAAATTCGTGGTATAAACCCTGATTTTTCGCTTTCCAAGAAACATTTGCATCATGCCTTTCTTGTTAAACGTGTTGTGTGTGTGTGTGTGTGTGTGTGTGTGTGTGTATGTGTGTATGTGTGTGTGTGTGTCTGTGTGTGTGTGTGTGTGTGTGTGTGTGTGTGTGTGCGTGTGTGCGTGTGTGTGTGTGTCTGTGTGTCTGTGTGTGTGTGTCTGTGTGTGTGTGTGTGTGTGTGTGTGTGTGTGTGTGTCTGTGTGTCTGTGTGTGTGTGTGTGTGTGTGTGTGTGTGTGTGTATATGTGTGTGTGTGTGTTGTGTGTGTGCGTGTATGCGTGTGTGCGTGTGTGTGTGTGCGTGTATATGTGTGTGTATGTGTGTGTGTATGTGTGTATTGTGTGTGTGTGTGTGTGTGTGCGTGTGTGTGTGTGTGTGTGTGTGTGTGTGTGTGTGCGTGTGTGCGTGTGTGTGTGTGCGTGCGTGCGTGTGTGTGTGTGTGTGTGTGTGTGTGTGTGTGCTGCAGCAGGTGTGATTGTGTGCTCTTCCTGTGCTCGGGCTCTGCTGCAGCGGGACCTCGGGATGAGTCATTGTGTTGCTGTGGGGACACTGTTCTGCCCTCTTCATAAATATAGCAAACCTTAAAGTGCGGAAAAATGTTTCTTCTTCTAAACAAGAAGAAAATGAAGGAAAGAAGTATGTAGTTATATTAATATTTCAGCGTTCATATCTAAGCTGGGAGAGTTTAAGAGAGGGTATTGTAGAATCACTGTAAGGAAAATTTGAAATGTTTTAGTCTTATTGTACAGTTTTGATTGACGTGGATGTATTTGTGCAGTGAGAAAAGTTTTTCAATGGCAAAGATAAAGCTCAAAGTTCATGTGAGTCACGGGAATGGGGTGCTTTTTTAGTCAAATAAAGAAAAAGGGAGTAATGGAGTGGGGGTGTATCTGTGGGCATTGCTTGGGGGCATGACACTCTGAGTGCCAGCGCTGTAGAGCAGCAATGTGTCAGCTATCAATCTCTTATTCCCTGCTTTTATTTACTTGACTGTTTTTCTACCTCCTGTTAACATAAATAGTTTTATCTTTTAAATCTTTTTTTTTTTCTGAAGCAGTGAAAGCTCAGTGTGAAAGCATGCTATTGTTGTCGAAACTCATGAGGGGACAGCTAGGCCCCCGAACTGCACCTCTCTTATTCTTGTCTTTAGGCTGTCAAACTTATCACTGCCACATTTCATTTACTGTAAATAACCGTAGTGTTTATTCTTGTATGAATTCACAAATGTGGGATGACAATGCTGTAGCTATTCTAGCAATTTCTTAAAACAAATGTTTTTAGTCTTTGAAATGGAGTGTGCTTTTTCCTGACAGTGATGGAAAGCTATATTTGTGCAGCAGCAGGTTTATATACCAGAAAACCAAGTTACACACTGGTTATTTGGTAATGATTTGGTAAGTCTTGTTTTTCGACAAATTTCCAAAGAATGTGACATTTTGTAAAATTAAAGGGATTCCATCTTTAAGTTTTGTTGCTGCCACTGTGACACTTTCCATTTAAAGGAGACGTGCTACTGTTTTCCAAACACAATGGCATCTTAAAAATACATAATTGTACTTCAACTTCCAGGAGGCTGCATTGTCCAGCACCTTTGTGACATCACAGTGGGGATTTTACATGCTTCCTTAAAAAACAAGTCCCAAATCAAGCATAATGGATTTAAGATTTGAAAGGTTTAACAATTAACTAAAATGACTGAGACACATTTTGTCCATCTCAAGGAAAATTAATCAGTGCCCATAATGACACGCTGTGTTTTGAAAATCCAAGGTACACATTTAACAAATTGTGTTTGTCACTGCTATATATTTAAAATGTCAATTTAAATGCCAGCACACATTTAGCTTCTACTTTTGTGACAGGAAAGTATTCTTCACTCTTTTTAACCAGATTTTGTGAAGAACAGATGGAGGAATCCCTCTCTCATTGCCCACTTGCTCCTCGGCTTCCTCCCCAAGGGAATACACATCTCCCACAGCACTGAGGTGTTTTCAAATTAAATACTATCTAATGAAGTGGAAAAATGGCCCCCACCCTACTTTGTGCAGTAAAGTGCTGGACGGGAAAATGAAAGAAAAAGCTGGGAGATTAAAACACAGAGGTATTTGCATTGCAATCTAGTGATTGCACAGCCTCAGTGTGGCATCATGAAGCTTGCGTTCGTTAATTGTATATCTCTGCAGTTCTAATTGCTTTAATTCCCTGTAATTAATCAGTAATTGCAGTGAGGAGCCACGCACAGCTTCGCTTTGAACGCAAAAGAACTTTTCAATATGGAGGACATAAATATAGATGAGAGAGGGGAACTGACGGAAATGGCCTGGAAACATGGATGAGGGGCAAGGGAGACATAAAAGAGACATCACGTATTGTACTGTACATCCCAACATTAAGAAGTAGTATCTATTGTCAAATATATTCTTATTTATTCATTGAGTAAGAGAAAATGTTGCTCCGAACAGCCCCTTGTCTCTGTCTTCCTTCTCAAACCATACAACGGTGAATGTACAGTATTTCTGGTGTAAATGTTAAATCTCTCAATAAACAATCTCCAGTGTACAATTAAACCTGTTTTTGAATAGGTCTAAGGAAACTCTCTGTGCGGAATTACTGAACCAAGGACAAGCTCACATATCCATCAAGAAGGACAGCTGTGATGGCCCTCTGGAACACACGTTCTAATATTCCTGAAGATAATTTCTTCAATACACTAAACATAGCACACATGTGAAGCCTTGTCGGTGCAAATGCATGTGAGGTAAGGAAAACTGTGTGTGTTATTGGCAAAAGTTGTGTCACAGCAGGGGTCCATATGAATTAATTGAATTGGAAAAAAACCTTTTACTCCTGGAGCTTGACAGCTTTGCTGAGGTATCATTAAGATACCTGTTTACTTGTACCTCTTGTTTAAAAGTGAGTCCTGCTTTGTGTGTGATTGCAAACAGGAAGTTTTTAGGGAGGGCCCTGTCCCATCAGCGCAGAGCAGGATTGTGTGGTGAACCCCACCCACTCTGAGGTAAACCTCTCTCGTCTCCCCACCTCCTCACCCAGCTCCCTGCATTAATTCCCAATTAAGACTGCAGCCCACCCAAACACCTCCTTATTGCACACGAATGGTTTATCTGGTCAGAGTGGATTTGCATAGGAGCTGAGGCTAGCATACTCACTCAGCTGTGTGTATGATAATGATGGCTCCTCTGCTCTTCGACTGAGCTCGGATGAAAGCAAACCTTTGTCATCCTCAATCGTTTTTTAAATGAGTGTGGCTGGCCAGTCTTCGGTGACCTGCTGCGCTCCTCCCTTCTTCTCCGCCTTGTATCTGCCGCCTTACACCCCTCCCGCCCGCACCCACCTCATAAATGGCCCCGGCTTCCTCATAACAAGCTGGATTCTCATAGATCTCCATCAATTTGTCACACCAGGGATTCCCTGAACAAAGATGCCTTTGCCACATTACCCACAACATCTATGCATTATTAAGGCAAGAAAAACAGCCTGCGAAGTGTCTGCCTTGGTTACAGAGCTAAACGATAGGAACCAGAGAAAACCAGGAAGACAAAACATAAAACGATAGAAGGAAAAGTGTAACTAATGATAAAAGGCTAACATTTTAAATACCGATGTGTCCATGTATGCTATAGATGTGACTGTTAAGCCGAAACCTCTGCTGCTCCCTATACTTTGTCCCTTCATTAAAGAGATTTCCCAAGATGCACCTCAAGCGGCTCACATCAGTGTGTGCGTGGCCAGGCTTGGAGTGATGTCTGAAAGACAGCACAATGCCATTAAATGCACTATGTCAAAAGGCCCTTGGTCGAATAAAGGGCATTTAAACAGCCTTGTATTCAGCTCCTGAGAGTCCTCACAGGACACACTTTTCTGCTTCACTCTCACCTATAGCAGCAACATACACTTTATCAAAGATTGATAAAAAACATTTTTTTTACAAAAAAAGTAACATTCACCTTTAAACTAAAGTCACGATAAATACAATTTATTGTAAAGAAAAGCTGTCTATGGCACAATAACAAAGTGGATAATCAGGCTTTATTTTGGGTTTTAATTAAAGGAACTCAACATGAAGAAGCTCTACTGACGAAAAAGTGATAAATACGTTAATGTAGTCAATGCCTCATCAAGCATCCAGCCGCTAATGAGTTCTATTTAACTGCAGCGCTAAAAGGTCATGAACCACAACATGGCTCCCTAAAACTATAAAACCACTGTATAGACTCAATTTTCCTGCTGTGAAGATAATCAATTCAGGAAAGTGTGTGACTGGATGGATTTAGGCTGTTAAGTAAAAAGTTAATCTAATCACAATCACATTAAAGGATGCCCTGCTCCAACAACTGTGGTGGTTCATGAGGGCATTACTGCTAACTATGAGCCAAGATGCCAAACGCCCCCCGCTGGCTCTGAGACCCCTCTGGTCTGGCCCCTGCTGGTTTAAACACACGCAAGCACACACAGTGTACCTTTACCTTCTCAACAGTAGCAGTAATAAGATCAAACTTGCTCGGTAAAACCCAACCTTTGTTTTATCCGATGGAGGCATGAAATGAGATTCTATTAATACCCTCAGCCCAATTGGGCTGGCTGGCTGACTCCCAACGGAGGCAGCACTGAAAAGGTTAGGTGCGGCAATTACGCAGGTGGAGTTGCAGAGGAGATGGGGGTGAGAAGGAGATGATTCTGCCTTGATCACTGCGTCTGAAAAAGGTGTTATCAGCTGAAGCAGCAAGAGAGCGAACAAGAGGCACAAGGAGGGGGTGAGGTATGTGTGTGTGTGTGTGGTGGGGCTGCCAGAATGGCGTTAATGACTTGCCTTGTTTTTCGAAGCGAGGAGTTGCCTTTTCAAAAGCAAAGCAATTAGAGGGGGACTTGTTCTGTTGTGCTTGGGCTACTGCAGTGACTAGCTGTCACCTTCTGGCCAATCAATGCCTGGACACCGGCGACTGGTGGAAAACCTGAGCACATGGTAGTGACATCATGACCAGGCTGAAAACATAGACTCTGTTAGACATTGTGCACTATAACTACAGATAGTGCATTGTAATTAAAATGACATTTGCACTGCTGGATAAAAAGAATGAAAACACAACAGAGCAATATCCAACTATTTTTTTTTTACCAAATTGCAGGTGTAAGCATTTTTACAGGTGTTTCTTCTTTCTAGGGAAACCTGGTTGCTGACATCATTCATTTTAGTTTTGTGGTACCACAAGTGGCCAGTGTTGATATTTCATAGTAATGAGAGGTAGATGTGTGTTTAAAACCATCATAGTGCCATGTTTCAGTACGCTGTGTCAGTCGGACAAGAAGCCTACTGCATGTGCCTCAGCTGTCAGAAATTATGAGGACATGATGACTTGTCTGACATAGTTTGAAACAGACAGTCTATTGTAAAAGACAAAGAAAAAGGGGAGGTCATAGAGACTCTATTAGCACCAGAGCATGGTTTCCTTTTACAAACACATGTTTAAACATGCACGTAACGGTTTTCATGTCTTTCTAATGAAGATTGTGCTGGATTACAAGTACATACACAGACACAATATACATAAGACACTTACAGATAATTGGAGCCCTTCAATTCCCATTATGTTGCCTTCTCTAAAAGAACAAGAAAATATCAAGAAATGTGCCCCTTCTCACTCCTCAACCTCTCTCTTTGTCTCCTTGGATTATCCGGTAGTGCAGCAACACACCCACCATTAGTTTGCTGCTGCTGCTGACCCCAGTCGTTCATTTAATTGGCTGTTAATTGCTATTCTCTCTACAAGACACAATGTATATGTGGAGCTATATTTAGGCTCGCCCCTCGATGGCTCTTCATGCTAAATTACAACTTTCAGCCAGGCGCTGAAGGGCCCCATTGTGGCCTGTCGTTCTCCTCCTGTGTGACTGACTGACAGGCTGGGGAGGGGGAAGACATCCCGGCCTGCTCATGTCCCTCCCTTCGTCTGCTGTACAGTGCGCTTTGACACCTGGATCAGGCTGCCTGTCACTCCTGGTGTCCTCTTGTGTTTGACAAAATCCACAGCAACTTCCTGTCTGTAGCCTGAGATGTCTCACTCCACCACATCAATCTCTTATTCCCTTTCTGCCAAGATAGACCAATGCTAGTTCTAGACTGGTTTAACCTTTTAGAAAATAGCTTTCTTTGCCCAGGTAGATCTACCTTTTGATGTAATTTCTGTGTCACTAAGCAGCACCCAACAACTCCACAGACCTGACCATAACAAACAAAGGAACTAATTACAGACAGTTGCATTTAACAAAGTCAAAGTCAAGTAATGTGAACAATAGGTTTCAAATAGTTACTAACCCCAAAGTTTTAATTATGCGGGTCACGCGCGGGTCCTCAAATTACTATGGTTACGGACACAATTCAACGATAAGCGGTAGTTTTGAAAATGCTAAGCTTAGCAAGATAAAAGAGTTTCTCTAAGGTAAAGTTAAAAACAATGACTGTATAAATATGGACAACTTCCGTCCATTGCTCCCCTATTCAGCAATATTGTTCTTATACCACAGGGGAATAAAATGGCGGTAACATCCGGGCTTTTCGTCTTTTACTGCATAGTAAAACAATAGTTTTCAGATAGCATAAACTGACAAATTAATAGAGTTTTCATTTAGAGACCGGAGCCATCTTTTGTACTAGGCTGTAAACATGATTTTTACACTTGTGAAGTCGCCATTGGAATATTGCTGTATGGTGGTGCCCTTATTCGAGTACCTTTTAAGAGGCTCCATGAGAGAGGCTTGGTTAAAAGCCGTTCGGGGTCAATTGACGCTGCGATTGAAAAACATTACAAACACTCACGGACGTTATGGACGAAGAAGGAAGGTTTATTTGATCAGAAAAATACAGCTCCTAAGCTCTAGGTCAAAGCTGAATGACACCACTTTATCCTCCAGTCCAGGCTGCTGTTATGAGAACAAACTCTAGCTCAGAGGGCAGTGAGGATGTCTAATAATGTGGTGAGTTGTGCATTTATCTCTTAACGTCTTCATTGTGTTGGATGTTACTTGACTCATTTGTCTCTCTTATTTGACTTTATTTAAACTATTTAAAGTAATTATCTCACGCCATTTGCGTTCATTTGAACCTAACACATGTTTATTTGGGTGAATAAAAAACAGAAAAGGTGTGAAAGGAAGGTATGGAGAGGAGTGACAAATATATAGTCTAAGTCTGTATTGTTCACACATTATTTATTTATTTATTCACATTTTTCGTGAGAATTAATCCCTTGAGATGAATCATCTCGTTTTCGAGGTGGTCCTCTTACTCACATTCATTCACTAGGGACACTTTAGAGTTGCCAATTGAGCTCAAAGAGACCAGTCTGCCACAAGTTTAGTTTCTGTGGGAATGCATTACATGACTAATCATAACATTTAAAAAATCTTAAATATTTAAAGATTTTTTTTTTACTTTGAACTTGGAGGAGTTGAACTATTAACTTTAATTGGCAACAACTAATGCAAAAAAAAGTGCATTTTTTTGTTGTGCCTCAGAGGAATAACAAAGAGATAAATTATGAGATAAAAAAAATTATGTTGATTTCAAATGTTCTCACACATTTATGAAGGAGTATTAAAGGCATAATGTGCATTTGACATTCCAGGCTAATGTCAAATCCAGGTTTACTGAGAATGACATCTAGTCTCTTTTTTTTTTTTGATTTTATAGCATTTCCCTTTCTTCTGCGAGCAGTGTTTGGTGAAAGGTACACAGTCAGAAACATCCCTCCTCATGTAAACAAAGAAGGAAATACAGACACTCATCTCCACATTGTTCCAAAAGCTGTAGGTTTGTAAAAGGAGACTTTTCTTCTTTATTTTGATCAAATGCTTGTTAATGTATTGTTAAACATTTACTAGATATATTAACATAAAATGTAGATAATGTTTGGGGGTGCAGTGGCTCAGTGGCTCAGTGGTAGTGCAGTTGTCCCATAATACATGGAAGTGCGGTTCAATCCCTGCTCTTCCGAGTTCATACTATACTATATAAAATGAATATTTTAATGTTATTATATTTTGTGGAAGATTCTAGAACATAACAAAAATGGGCTTATTTTTTACAGCTCAATAATTAATTGTTGTTTTCAGACAGTTAAGTGATGTAAAAGTTTATTTGTACCCTTCTGTGTCCTGCACGTCCATTTGAGCAAGCATACACTGGTCCAGCTGCGTCTGAGTCATGTTAAATCTCAACACACTAAATACACAGGCCGGGAATGTTGGTCACACAGATGCGAGTTTGACGGATGACATGGGCCCAGCTACTGACGTCATCCAGTGGAAATCCCGGATTACTCCGTCTATACCCCCACCCTTCATCTGTCCTTCTGTCGCGTCCATCTTCTCTTTTTTTCGGTCTGTTGAAGACTGAGGTGTAGAGAAGTGCGACAAGAGAGAGAGAAAAAACATTTGGGAGAGGTTTCCTGATTTATAGCTCTGACTTTTCATTTGTAATACCCTGATTATCTCTGTGGAGCTGGCTGGTGAAGGGGGAGAGGGGGGAGGTCTGGTGCTGGTAAGAGGCCTGAGCGGCTTAATAATGTGTAGCCTACATGCCAACAGCAGCGGTGAGTGTAAAAAAAACACTGTCTCTTTTTAAAATGAGATGTGAAGCAGGGCCAACCTCGCGTTCCAGCGGATTTAAATGTTAAACACAAAGTCCTATTCTTCCTGCTACATCTTGTTTTGTCTTCTTTAACCATCTTTTGAGATAAAAAATTAGTTGTAAGTAATTCATTTGAATATGTGCTTCATTTTAATCCCCCCTCTCTTTCATTCTTGGCTTTTGGAGGACAGGAATCCAGTGAGACAGACAGTGATGAGATAATTAGTGCAAACTCTTTTCCTAATGACAACAGCTATAACATTACAAGTCCCACAGAAACAGGAGTCTAATCAGATAAACCGAGAATTACACCGTTAGCAAAATGAGATCATCTTCACAGAGGCTTCTTTAACTAAATAATTCAGCTATTAGGACAGGACTGAATGTGACAGCTGATGTCTCTTTCACACAGAAAACCATTCCAGGCAAAACGGCATTTTGTTACAACAGTTTCCTCAACTTCCCTCTCACACATAAAGGTAAGCCCTGGAAATAACACCCTCATCATAGCTCATCGTCCTAATAATCATCATCATCGCTGTATACACTGTTTTTATTGTAATCAGATCGGCGGCAGTACGCAGCGTTAACGAAATGCACCATGAACTCTGCTCATAATAATTGGTACGGCTGTGAATATGTGTTAGCTGGGGAGTGCATCTCCAGTTTTCACACGCTGCTATTATCCCAGCACATAATACCTTGCTGATTATCCATTCAATGAAGGCGTAGCTATCGTAACCGTTATGATAATAGCACACGAGGCTGTGATAATCCACACAACCGGTGCTCTCTCTCGGATGCTAATGATGATGGTGGGTGGTCATACACACTCAGCAATAGGTGGTGCAAATGTGTGTTTTTCCCAGTTGAGTTATGCAGCGACAGAGCCACACAGCGGTGTGTAAATCTCTTTGACCCCGGATGACCACAGAGCTGTGTGCTGAGCTGGTGACAGGCCAGGACTGTGGGCTGATGGGACCTGTCAAGTCCTTCCTCAGCTCTGTGGATCCTAGCACTGATTAGCTCATTTAGACAGCTTGATTAAGTTAAAAAAGACACCTGTTTGCCCTGAGGCTGGCTAATATGTTGCCATGACAACAGCCAAAGAACAAGTGTCTCTCTTCTATTTCCTTTTCTACTCAAAAGAATTGGAAAATGTCAGAATGATACATAGTTCTATATCAGTCTTTTAAAAACAACTGATTTTGCAATTTACTGGTTTATAAAGGATTCTGTGGCAAAGAAATGGAGCCATAAAATAGACATATGTGTAATTTCTTTTGGAAAAAAACAATTACATTGTATCAATATCAATTTTTATTTATGGTTTTGTTTCAGTTGGTCTGGGAAATTAAGTTGTGTTTTAAAAATATACAGTAAAATCATAAAATGTTAAGATTTAATAAAAATAACCTGCAGCCCTCTCCTAAACCCGTCTGTGTGTAATCTGACAATGTGCTTTTGTTTCCTATTCACTGTTCCACCACAAAAAAAAGACGTCATTTCTACTGTAGATCTCCTCTACATTTCATCCTGGAAAAGTTTCTCCAAGTTTTCACAATAAATAAATATGTTCTATTGAGATTGATTGAAAAGGTTTGCTCAAGACACTTTAGGTGCTTTAGGTTAGCAGACCAAGGATGTGATGGTTTTGACTACTCAGAGGTTCTGTTCCTTCTTAGAAAACACTGTTTCTCATGAAAATTAAACGCTGTTTTTCCTAAATGTTGATATTTTTCTTGTATCAGTAATGAACAGAAGTGGAATTCACTATTGGCTCTGGCGGCTGGTTACTTGTGAGAGTTTCAGACACACACAGATGTCTCCCCAGCAAATCCCTCCATCTGAAGTTGCTGAGGTAAGAAGATCATGTTTTCCACTCAGCGGAGCAAGAGCCGCCTCACCTCTTCCCCACAGTCCGCCCAGCAGCACCTGGCCTTGTGTAGTAACGACGTCCGCAGTGAGTGTTTGTGTGTGACATATTGTGTCCAAAGTGGAGGAGGCTGAAGCTCACAGGTGCATTTCACATGTCTATAAAACGTCTGTGTGTCGGTGTGTGCAGATGTCGAAGGTATAAATCAAGTTTTTAAAGTTTTTGCTTGGCTGATCACGGGTCAGATTTTCCATCCGATCCAATAGCCATAAAGAAAAGCAGTGCTGTGCAGGTGTAAATGTAGTTAGCAGTAATGTTTCAGGTGGGAAATAGTCTATTTTGGACCCAGCGTGAGATTAAAGTTTGATTTGCAGAAGTGGCCAGACCGTAGGAGGAGACGGAACACAGCTTTAATAAAGTCTAGCTTCTTGTCAAAGTCTTTAAGTTGGGTCTTCATCCTATCTGCCTCTTCGCTGCTTCCCCCTTTTCTCACCCTCCTTCACTTTGTTTCTCTTGTTCACACATTAAATCCCATGGTGGTTGACATGTGTCTCTACGATGTCTCTGCTGCTCTGTCTCACGACTCCATTTAGGTCAGATCCTAAACATAAAACAAAGGGACGCTCCCCCCACACTTTTACATATCTGTGTGGTTTTATTTCCTTTGCTGGTCCTGTGTTTTTAGATAGTTTTTTCTTTTTGCCAGTCAGTACTTGCGCTCCGTTTTGTTGATCTGTCATTTTTCGACTGTTTGTTTCTCCCCTTGACTCTGGCAGACTCATTATCTTAGTAGAACAGCAGTGTGCGTTTGTCAGCAGTGATTAGCAGCGTTTCATTCCACCATCCTTAAGTAGAGACAGTTTGATATTTGACAAATTAAGATATGGCATTCTCTAATCTTCTGCCGCAAAACTGTGTCATAGCAGATATGGACTTGGCTTAAGTTTTCCATAACATTAAAGCATGCATTGATCATAATCCAATTAATGAAAAAAGAGCTAGACAAAAAAGACAGGCAAAAAGTAACGCTTGCTTCATTAAATAGAGAGAAATCAACTGTAATCAAATTGCCGAGTTCTCAGAAGTGATGAAGTGTACAAATTTAAAGATCTAATGAAAATCCGTACAGTTAACATAATTAATTTGCAGCCCTTTTGATAAGTGGTAATGACTTGGAGATTATTGGTTTAAATGAATAGTTTTGTTGTGCAGCTGCGGCAGAAAAGGGAAGTTGATGGGGAGCTGGGAAACACTATCCTACTTTCAAAGTTCCCGAGGAGATAAAGAAATGTTTTTTTTTTAAATACAAAGACAATTAGACTCCTCTATAAACTAATTACTGCTGCTTTAATTCCTTGGCAAATTAAACTGCAATTGTAATAAAACAACGTCTCAAAGGAGATGTTTGTAAGTACGCAGGGAAGACACAGTTGTAATTAAAGGTGTAATAACATTTTTCTCATTAAACAAATATTTTCTTGTAAGCCAATGGTACAGAGATGCCTCTCATGCACATCCACACAGAGGAGCTGTGTTGTCGCCTCTGTACAACGACCAGCAGTGCGCTAAATGGAGGTGTATCTCCTCAGATGAGATGAGATATGCACAGGCATCTTATGAGTAGGGAGGCTTTTGCTCCGGGGCTAAAAAGTGGGACACTTATTTCTCAAAAAGCAACTTTTAGTTTGATTCCTACAATGTTATTATTGTGTGAAAGCAGTGGTAATGGTATTACTGCTCAGATGCACCGCAGGCTTTTCTCCTGCTGTCAGCTAATGTTGATGATGCCCTCCCCTGCTCACTAACAGCATCGACTACTTTCAGCACGACTGACTCTTTCTTATCATAATCTGATTATTTTAATGATCTTGTTACTGAAGCTCAGACACTGCACTTGCATACAGCCTGGGGGTGCCATGCTTGAATGCATTGTATGAATCTCACATGAGGCTCAGGAAATGACCGAGGGTGATAGTATAGGCTATACAGTGGTATGTTTTTCCACTGATGAACACAAGCAGTGTCCACAACAATAAGGTTATGAAAAAGTGTTTGGCGAGTCCATTCTCTGTCAACACTAGAGCCGGAGGGAACCGATTGTGGCATTTCATCATCGTCTATTGAATTATCTGGATTCATTTAAAACATTCAGGCCTGTGTATTTTCCCTAGCTTGCTACTCTGTCTTCTCTTCGTTAGAGATAATTACACAAAGTGGGTCAACTTCTTCTGAGTTCTTTCTTTTTCCACATAGCATCAGACTCCTCTCACAAAAAAAACTTGGTTTCAAATTCAGACAATACAAATATGATTCACTCAGCGCGGTGCCAATAAAAGCAGGTGGTTGACTCAGAAGATGTAGGTGTGAAGTTAAAGAATAGCACAGTCTTTGAAATTCCCCTTTATGTCCTCACACATAGACAAGCTGAGTCACAAAAGCCTGTGTGTCCTGGTGTAATAACCCGACTGACGGTCAGTCGCTCCACATACATGTATTTTATTCTATTCTTAAAGTGATCTTCATTTTCTCTTTATAGAAATGATAAGAACCAATCAGAGAATGATAGCTACTATAATATACTAAGACATACTACAACAAGGTCATTTTCTCAAGTCTCTGCTTTATTGTCCCTTTAAATGCTGGAGTAGTGCGCACACTACGTGAAAACACAGCAAAGAAATGAAAATGAAAAAGTATTGGTATTGACATAGCCTCATATCAAACCTGCAACAGCCCCCAATCCATTGCACTGAGCAAAAAAACACTTTGAACCAACAACTACACAACAGACCCACATGGTTGCCGGGGCAACAGCAGCAGGTGACAGCAGCTTTAATTGTTATCCTATCAACAGCTCTGCATCATATTATTCACAACACAATTGAATTTGTTTAACAGTGAGTGATGCACCTGACAAAGGAAACTCAATCCAAGCTGTGTGTGGAGGTTAGAGCACAGGCGCTCCCACACTCCCTTCACCCACCGGGAGCGGCACCCGAGCTACCGCTGAGCAACTTCACAGAGGAAATGTGGCTGTTAAGTCATTAGGCAGCTCATTAACAATTGTTTAATTGGTGTCTAATTGATCACGGATGTTTCATAAAGCTGTGAACCTCGGGGGGGTGAGGCAGCGTCGGCAGACTCTCATGGGGCACATGTCTAGAAATAAACTGTAAAGTGTCAGTGTCGTTACAACTATACCTACAGCTGTTTAAATGGCCTTTAGATATAGACTCATTTTACAGTGCCACAACAACTTGATTTGGTTTAAGGCAACACTATATACCATTTCACCATAAAACATTGCCTCGAAATCCTCGAAAGTCTAAATTACTGTCTGGAGAGTAGAGACATGTTTCCATCAGTGTGCAGTGATTTCTAAAACATGTATTGTTAGCCCAGTGGAAGGGTGCCTGTGTGAGTACAGTAGAGGTGTGTTTGTGACCTTCCCAAGTTTTGCAAGTAAATGCAAATATAAGCATGATGCATCTACAATGTTTGTTGGAAAGGATTGTATGGCCTCAATATATAAAAACCAAAATATATATAATATATATATATATATATATATTCTGTGTGGGAAGTCCATTGTGTTTTGCCTAAGCCCGTGACGACTTAGGAATCAAACCAATGAACGCCTTTGAGTGTAAAATGCAGCAGGGTGAAAGAACAACTCTACTGTGAGTTCATCTTTTTTACTTCCAGCTACTGTAAGACTCTTCTATCTTTGCATCTCAGGTGGAGTACTGAGAAAGACTGTGCTTTGACCTCCCTTTAGTGGTGCCATCTCCCTTTTAATATGTCTTCTGCTTTTCCAAACACTGATGATGAAAGGAGAGCACACTGGAGTTGAAACCTTGCTGCACTTCTCAAATTAGTTTCATTGAGTTGAAAGTGACTTTCTGGTGTAGCAGATAAAAGAAACTCTAAATGTGTGATCCATATGTTTCAAAGCAGCAGACTCTACACTGTGTAAGTTTAAACCTCACACTTAATCAATCAGCGCTCTGTAAATGCAATATAAGAAATAACTTTCCCCAATCCTTTTCTTCTATTTGTGTGCTTGTTTTTTCACTTGGAGCTCTCCTCTATCTCCCCATGTCATTTTGTGACAAGAACGCACCTGTGAATAATTCATGAGGAGCAGCACATACTATTACACTGGTTAAAAAGTAATGAGGCATTGCCATAATAAAAGGTTGTCTTGCATTGTTTTACCAAGTGTTTCTTTCACACACATCTTGTCGCTGGTCCTGCTCTAACATGAAAGCAGTTGTGTTGCCTCTGACAGAGCGCAACGGTACGCAGCTAAAAAACAAGAAAACAAAAGCTGGGCCTGTTGAGCAGGTGGTAAGGAAGCCGGCGGCAGCGCAGAAGCCTCCCTCCCTCCACCCTGGGCGCAGCGCCGTGATCCATCGCAGGCTATGAGCTGTCATTGGGGGCTTTTCATGTCTGAGCTCGGGAAAGATCAGTAGACTCCCGTCGGAGCCGCCATGCCTTTGATAATCGATGGAGCTTACAGTGGCGCTTTGTAACAACAGCGACCGTTCACGGCCCATTCAGATTGCGTCGCTGTCCTCCCGTGTTCCCAGGATCATACCGTCTATTTCCTGTTTGACTTAAAGTGAGGCCTTGTGTTTTATGAACGTGGCAATGTTGACAGCAAGAAGAGGCACTGGCAGAATAAAGTTCCTCTTTTTTGAGTTTTTGAACATAGTTTTCTAAAGTTGGAACAGATAAACAAGAACAATACAGTGTTTCTTACATGAGTTTCATTCTTAGGCATACTTTAGTTGTTAAATAGAGATGACTTGTAGAGGCAAGATTGGGCTCTTGTTCAATAGATGTGCCCTGAAAAATATTCCTACTTTACAATCCAAAATCAACTCATTCACTCTGCTTGAATGTTTGTGAATTGTGTCCTTGGTTCAATTTATCGACACACAATAACTGTATGTGCTTATTGTGTAGTAGCTACTATATTACGATAAGTGGAGAACAACAAACATGGCCTGACGGTGTTTAAAGGACAAAGTCTTTGTGGTAGGTGGAGGTCAATGACCACAGGACCAGCAATCATGTCCTGTTTATAAAGATTATGTAACAAAAACAAAATATCTTGTCACAAACATTTCCTAACCAGAGTCAACACAGTCAACTGCACTCAGAATCTGTACACTGTGTTAAAACAGCTTTGCCTTAAACAGATGATCGTATTTAAAACTCCAATCAACAGTATTTGTACCCCTGAAATACATAATTCAGTAGCTGTAAATCTAATTAAGTATTGAACACGCACAGATGGCTATCTTGACCTCCAATGAGTGCAGTGCATTGTATGTACAGCGCACAAGTGACACGTGTCGCTGTTTGCATGTGAACATAAAGCTTTGGGTGCGTTGCCATCCATCTGCATCAACTCAAAGAACAGCATTCTCACCCCATAGCAAGGATTACATATGCTTTTTGAGTACTGTGTTAATTACAATGCACCCCAGTGCCAACTACATAACACTCATCCCTACATTTTACTATAAATAGTCTTTATTCAGCGTTTCATTTCCTGTTTTATTAAGGGTTCATTATGGGTCCCTGTAGTTTATGCATTGCCTGTAACTATCATCCGTATGTACATTAATCTGTGCTTTATTATCCCATAATAAACCTATTTGTGACATAATCACATTTTAAAAGAACCTTTAGTGTGCCATAGATGGATGAATGGATGACATTTACCCCTGGCTGCAGTTGTGTGGCTTCATGAAACCCAGTGAACAGGACAAACAGTACAATGACACAAATAACATGCGGAGAATAAGGACCAAACTAATGGATGAATGAGTAGAGAGCAGATTGATTCAATAGGAATGATATAAAGAGCCCATGGAGTGGGGCCACACAGTGTTCACAGTGAGCTAAAACCCCCTACGGTTGTGTAGATATTTCAGGCTACTTTCATTCTTTCAAATGGGTCTCTACAGTAGACCGATGAGTCCACATTTGTGTTGTGTCTGCGTACGGATCCTATGTAGAGATGTTGTCTCCAGCTTTAAAAGCTTGATGAACCATGTCTCTTTGTCTCATATCTTTTACCTCCTATATTTCAGTTGTGAGTAGGTGTTACCAACTCTGACTTATCTGGGTGAATTCTTCTGGGAAAAGTATTTATTTTGTTGCTCATTTAAGAAAAGAACTATAAACTAATTCTTTCCAAATGCCCCTCTATAGTCTCTATGCCAGAGCCTTGTCCATATTACAGATACATGGTGACACAACGCTGCGGCGGGCTACAGCTCTTTTCCAACATTTATTGCCATCCATCACTCTTCGATCTGCCTCCCTGTCGCCCTTAGCCACAACTCTTCTCATTTAATGTCTGCTGTGGGCTGGACAGATCAATAGACTAAAACAAGCATAAACATATGCTCAGGAGAAACACATCTGTCCCTTTGCTCAACCATCACAGAGGCTGTTGTGGTAAAGGGGAAAAATTAATAATTTCAAAAAGACTCTCCTTTATAGTTATTTGTATAAAAATCAAATAATAATAAATTGCGCATACTGTTTCTATGTAAAATCCAGAAGAAAGATACGGGTCAGCCTCATTAACACGGTCTACATGAGCCAGAGAGAACAGGGCATGATTACCATGTGGTAAATGTGCATGAGCCGAGTGGAGCTGAGGTGAAATGACTTGTGTCATGTCTGTGGACTACAAGTGGCTGACGGCATCAGTGCTTTGCCCCGAGCGCCCGCATGCAACCGTGCTCACCACTTGTGTAAAAAAAAACCTGATTATGACTTTTTAGCTTTGCAGATTTCCACTGGCCCAGTCACAGATACTCAATCCCAGCCTCTGGACGATTAGGCACCATCTCTCCCCAAGCATGGAAGATTCTTCTGCTGCTAGGTCAGGGACAGGCGAGCAGCGGCTTTATTCCTTACGCTTCTGTCGTTTAAATCAGGTTGGATAAGTGTCATCCTCTGCCCCCTTTAGGAGCGTGGCAATCAGATTTTTTCTACACATGCCTCGAACTGCGCTGCCTCAAACTCCAAGTTTATCCCCAGACTCTCTGTCTTTATCACTGTTGTGTTATGATTGAATTATGCCCTGTGGAGCGGCTCCATAAGCAAGCATGTGCCTGCTGCGCTTTCATCAACAGACCTACATCTCCTGTGCACACTGCCCTGGCCACTGTCTTTACTGCCCTCACACTACAACACGTGCTGCTCTGGCCTCTCCACCCTCCACTGCCCTGTCACCGCGGATCACAAGGAAACACTAAAGAGGGGCAAGGAGGGCATACAAACACTCACTGGCCTCTTGGCAACTTTATTTTTACGTTGCATGTGGGTGAGGTAAAGCAGTAGTTATATGAATGCAAACCCATACTCTGTGCTTAAAAAGCCTTGTCTCTGGGGGGGCGCCCTAGCTCAGTTGGTAGAGCACTCTCCAATACGCAAGAACCAATGCCCTTTCTCTTGCCCTGTTTCCTGTCAACTATCAGTAAAGGCAAAAAGGTGATCCTGTGTGATGACAAAACCTCACTACTGACAGACTTATGCATCAATACATCAGGTGAAATGTCCAGTGATAGTGGGCCTCACTATCACTGTACTAAATATACTGCTATAAGAAGTATGCTGTCTTAATTAAGGCTGACAGCCTCCACAAAGAACATGAATAAAAAGTGCCCCAGACCTGGACTGATGTATAATAGTTTAATGCAAAGGGGGCTGCTGGAAACAGAGTCTGGCTCACACTTCAGACACATTTAATTAGTTTGTATAAATCTGTGATACTCTGAATATTCTGTAGCTCCATCTATAAATATAGATACTAGGCATATGCTGCCACATTATTTAGCAGGACTATATAAAAATAAAAATGCATTCTCTTTAATCTTTTTATAAGTTGTAAAAGCAGCACATGGTCAAGACTTGACATGTCTGTGAAGGTTCTCAGTCATCCAGGACATCTTAACAAAAAGGTTTAAGTAAAAGCGTCTGGACTCTTCCCTTTCAAGGCTAACGACGGTGAGACCAGAACAGCCTGGTCCGTTAGGTTTGATTTCAGGGAAAACTCCTCCCTCTAGAGATATAAGCTCAGCTCTCTTACTAGTGGAAGTTGATAAAGTCTCTTGGAATTAGAGACGAAACGTCTTCACCTTAAAAACTGCGTCCAGATGCTTTTACTTAAACCCTTTTGGTCAAGACTTGAGTTTGCAGATGTTACAGAGATGTGGCCTTTGATTTTTCACTGCACTTTATCAGCTTGACCAGAGGGTCCTTGTGTGACTTACCTTTACTATGGCTGCTTCCACTCTCCTTTCTCAGAATAGTCATATGCCCGTTTCCAAGGCAACCAACCAGGACCTGTGTCCAAAGAGAGCTGACAGACATTGAATAAAAGAACATAAAACACACGCTCAAGAAAAATAGTGATAGGTTTTTTTATTAGACTTACAGTGTTGCCTCTGATATAAATAGTGATACTCCGGCGCAATTTTTTTTAAACCAGGGCTTGCTATGATAGCTTATCTTGCCAACTATGTTTTTCAGGAAAGACTGCAGCCCCTCAGGATGAGTAAAAAAAAACATTTCCCCTTGTTCACTATACACCAAGATAGTCAAATTAATGTAAAAGCAGAAATTACATGGCTTACAAGAAGTGAATGAGAAAAACAAAACTCAGTGGGCCAGCACTAAGAGAGTTGTCTAATTAATGTGTCGGCTCGGCAATGTCCAGAGAGGCATCTCAGTCTTCTTCTCTGGGGGGTACAACTTGTTATTTTGAGCAGTAATTTATGTGAAGAAGAAGATGTGCTGAATATGTGCTTGTTTAAATGGCTTTATGTCAATTCTGGAGAAAGGTGACCCGTAAAAAGGATAAAACTGCCGGAAATGCCTCATGTATATTTTTCATAGATGCTTTTACTCGCCAATAGGAGGTGCTGTTCCCTGTCTTCTCCAGGGGTAAACTGTGCTGTGAGTCTACAGTGGAATTAGGTGGTCTTGCACTATGGTGACCCTCTCTAAAAGAATTCTTAGTTCCCTGAAATCATTACCCTTTAAGACAGCATCGTGACTCACACCTGAAGTCCCATTCTTTTCTTATGGCCCTCATAGTATATAAGGAGCGCTGGTGTGAATGAGCTGCTGTTGCGTCACTACAGGTGCAGGCTTTGGTATGCGTATAATGAGCATACCTCTTTTTAGTTCCTGATAATGACTAATGAGTAGAAAGCTGATCTGTAGACACTGTGCTGTAACTTAAAAATGAAAATACAGTTTTAAAAGATACCAAGAGGTCAGTAGAAAAGACTTGTTTGAAAGTAAGTAAGTACTTTTAATTTAATATAAAGTCTACTAACTATAGTCTAAGAGAAAGGCTTTATAGAACGGCTGAAGTCCCTAACCATTTGTTTACACTGAGCCAAGCCCAATCGCAAAACCCTGCTTTAATAAAACTTCACATTTAAAGCTAATAACTGGCTGTGGTCTATTAGCTGGGCCTAAACAGCTATTAGTGTTAAACACGACTGTCAGTGTTCTTTCATGAGTAAACAAAGCGGTATAGACTCAGAACTGTGTTTGTAGTTTGTATTAAACCTTTGCAGATGATACAGATATCAACTTTGAAACGATGGTGTGAGGGGTGTTTGTTCACTAACACTTTTAAATATTCATAAAGCTATCCAAGTCAGGTATAGATAGAAATCATAGAAAAAAGACTCTAAAGATGTTTATCCCTAAGTTACCACCGTAATTACAAGTTTTCGTCTAATTATGTTGTAGGAAGAACTTTCAATTTCAAAGACAGTTATAAGCGGAGATCATGCTGAGGGACGAGCTGCGAAAGCCATAAAACCTGCATTTAGCGAGGTCAAACCTGTTGAGCTTAGCATGTGATTAATGACAGAGTGAAAGAGAGGGTCCCTGCTGACGGCTCATTAGCTGGGCCGTTGTTGAATAGTGGCTGATAGCTGATAACCAATCACATTCAATTTGCGGGGGGATGTTTTCATTACGCCGGCAACATCAGTCAATATGTCCTGCTCAGAGACAGACACTGAGGATATGTTCACACTGCAAGGAAAAGTGCCCACATTTTATTCTAAGATCATGTTGTTCAGCCTGAGCATTCACTGTGTACTATATACATTTTTAAAAGATGATCTGTCCACATGGATTTATTTGACAAATGTAGGAATGTTCATCCAAAGTCAAAGAAGTAACATAAATTTAAGATTGGCGTGACATAGAAGCCACCTCACTTTTCATCATGGGCCACTTTTAAGGCCACTGTGAACATTTTCTTAGTTTACATCTCACTCCCTTAACAACTGTTCTGGGTAACTCACCAAAAAGGCAAAAATCAAAAACTGTGCCTGATACAGGAGCTTCAGTAAAGGGGCGTGTGCTAATGAGGTCATGTAAGGTAGATTAGTGGAGCCAGAGCCCTAACCTTGCATTTCCTTGTGATGAAGAGTTAAAGATCTGAGGAGCATCAAGAGACATTTCTAAAGAAAAGTTCCTTCAGTTTTTATTCATGTCCCTTCCCTTTTCTTTTTCAAGTGATCCGCAGCTTCAGAGAGCAGCGAGTGAGGCAGTGGGAAGGAGGGAGGAAGAGAAGTGTTTTCCAATAGAAATGAGTGAAGTGGAAGTGTAGGGCTGAGGCTGTCACTGCTCAGTTCAAAACATTATGCCATGCAAAACAGCCATAAGCCGCCCCGTTCCAAAACCTGTAAGACACCATGACTTCACTTTGAACATCAATGAAACTTGTTCTTAAGCAGGCCAGGCTCCTTCGAACTTTGTGAAAACAGTAATTGGTTTAAAAAAGGTTGTAAAGAGCAGTTCTTGAAATTATATTTTTGTGAAATCTGGCTTGGGCCACCTTTTGTTTTCATTTGTTTACTTCTCCTGTTTTACATTGCCAGGTGTTGAGAAGGCCCAGTCTGCCATGGACATGCTGTGTTAAGTCACACTAACACAAAAACATTTTCTTTTCATGGTTGGTCCAGATGTGTTTAACATTACTTTTTACTGCTGTTCATTCATACATTTTGTATCATGTTTTCAAGTAATGTGCATATAAACAACTATATGCACTTATCTTTCACAACTCACTGGTCAACACAGTGTCACTATGAGATGGGCTATGACTCTACATGAATGTACAACAATAACTAAAAATGCAATAACATGGTGGAATATTTCCCTTTTATTAAAATGTACTCTTGTCATACACTTTTGCACTTTACTTGTTAATTTTCCCTCTGTGGGCTCAATAAAGTCACATCTCATCTCATCTTATGGTCATACCTGCCCTGCCACTGTATTTGGGAATGAGACTTAACACTGGACTTTAGCTTGACTTTTGATTTTACTGCTTATTGCAACACAACATCAAGTATATTTGTCATAACCCCAAGCATGCGCTGCAAATAAAAGACTGGCTCACACACGGTTCCCATATTCCAGAGGACAGCTGCAGGGGTGTGGAAGCCTTGGGAAAATGGATCATGGAGTCAGGCCAGTCAACTTCCTCTATGGCCAGCACCTGTTTTTCTTTATCTTTTTCTTTTTCTTTGATTTTTCAATATGAATAATAATTAAAAAAAACATGGAATAAATACACATACACAGATTACTGTCACAAATACGCCTTATTCGGGCTTTTCTGTCGTAAGTATATGTATGATTTTCCGCTTGTATGTTTGTCTCTGGGGTTTATTCTTCAGAGATTATGTAAATGGGAGTCTATTACAAATCCTGCTCTAATTCACTAAACCCTGTTATAATTAGGACACACAACTACCATGAAAACGGCACATACTGTATCTCAATAAGAAAACCTTAAAATATTCTCTTGACCAAAAAAACAAGATAAAGAGACGTTGATACGATGACATGTTTTTGTCACTCAGACAGGACAGCTATGTGTGTGAGATCGAAAGAGGCTGTGTTGGCGCGTAACACATTTATGAAAAGCGCTCGGCACGTGTGTGCTTGAGATGATGGCTGCGGTAGACGCTATTCTCTGAAGCAGCCCGGGCAGGCATCAGCACTCAATCATCCCAGATCTGCCAGACGACACCAGCAGAGAAAACACATTACCCATGTCGTGCTGCCTCGTCTTCTTCTGTTGTCTTCTCTTTATTATATTTAGGCCTGCCTTGCCTCAGGGTCAGGTGACAATCTGCATTCTCTTTCTACAAGTTTTCTAAAACTGTCGAGACTTTTTTTGTATTTTATTTTTCAATGTTTTTTTCTCTCTCTCTGTTAAAGGGGAGATGTTGATGGTTTTTAATCCCTACATGAGTCCCTTTGCAGATGACTCTGCTGGCATGGTGTCAGAAAGAAACTAACAGAGAGCAACGGTACGCATTAGACAAAAGATGAATACCCTCAGTTGGGAGGGAGGGAATAGAAAGATAGTGGAAAGAACACATTTGAAGTTGTAGTGTCTAAGTTTTAGCAAAAATGATTCCTTTGTAATGGCATATATATATATATAAATGAAACACTTAAAGACATTATCAGCCACTTTCATTCTTCTTGCCTTTTGTGAGCTGGTTGAGGTGGGAAACACAAGGGAAGTAAACACATCTGCATATCTGAGTCATTGGTTCCAAGGGAGCTGTTACGTCTCAGCAAATCTCTTCCTAGTGTCTCTAGCCCACTGGCAGATGAAACAAAATATTAAAACACAACTGTGATGTCAAAGCTGGGTCAAATATTCCAACGTACTATAATTTGTAGGCTGACTTTAAAAGGCCTTAGATTTTCAGGTTTGAAGATGAAAAGTAAAGGATGGTGGTTCTCATGTGTCACCATCATTTAGTGTCCACTTGATGGCTGGTTGGCACAGTCAGTGTAACAGAGTGGGCCAAGACAGATCAGGGCCTCTGTCTCTCTGGTAGCCATCACCTGGACAATGAAGCGTGCCAACCCTGTGGCTACATCCGAGGTAGAAGAGCATCAGGAAAAAGAAAAAGGATAATTGCTGTTTGTACGAGTCAAACACAGTATGGGAGCTTAAAAACAAGCTGTGATATTCAAGAAAACCTCTGACCTTGAGTTCCTTTTCCTTATCTGTTGCTATTGTTCACTTGCTGTGTGTCTTGTTTTTTTCCTGTAGGTTACGGGTGGACACTTCTACGAAGACTGTCACCTCTTGGAGCAGGCGTATGCAACAGGAATAATGAGCAACTATTGTGTACTGTCAGAGTGAACCGAGCTCGTTGAACAAAGACGCCGCACTTCAGGGGTCAAGGCTAAGCTCCTGCTCCCATATATGCATGTCTTTATAACGTCTACTTTCTTAAGGATGTAACACATGAGTAAGGGTCACTATGGTAACCCTTGTTCTGTGCAGCAGCTAAGCCGAGATTTACAGCGTTTTAAAGTCAAAGCTTTTGTGTGTGGCAATCAATACAACACAATTCCCTAAAAGATACTTGACAATTTAATCGGGGTACTTTCCCCAATTCTGTATGTTTCAAGGCCTGTTGTTTGCTTCAATAGATTAGTTTAAATGTTGTCTGTGTGTACTGTTTATGTGCTATGGGAACTTCCTGTAGTCATGTATCTTTGCACAAGATGATTCATAACTTTCAGTGTTGTCTGAAACACATAAAACTCATCCTAGATGTTGATCTGAAGAAATTTCCCTCTCACAGACTGCCGTCATACACTGTTTATTCAGCCATGTGTTTGATGCAAGGCCTAGTGCTGAGCTATAAATCTTATCAATTAGATTATCAATATACTGTAACACTTGATGGTTATGTTGTAGGTGTCCCATGTATTTAACAGTTACTATTATATTCTGATAGTTATATTATATTCAATATACACATTAGTCTAGTGTTACTAGATGTAGACATAACAAAATAAATTGATAAAACTGGATGTGGTGAAAGTGCAGATTACTTAAAGATTTTACTGACAAGTAAAAGATGAAGTAAATTGACAAAAGCACACGTGAGTTAAAGGTGTGATGAAAGCGCATGTGCAAGTTTATGTGACATTTATTAGGATCACAAATGGTTTAGAGAGACCAAATTAAAATTGAACAAATGAGTGAATGGGGCTGCAGTATGTCACACTCTACATAAATCTGTCTACATACACGCATTGTTGTTTGGCTACAGTGTCATCACCCACACAAACAGACAAAATGACTCGCTTTATGCTTTTGCTGTAACACACGCAGATAAACCATGTTATATAAACAGTAGCTCAAGATAGTGGTCAAAAATATTTACTCTAAACGCATAATAATAGGAAATAGTCATTCACAGAAATGAGCCATTTATATGCCAGAGTGTAGAAGTGCGTCTCTTTTTTCAAGTGTTGCTTTGGTACATTTCTAGTACAAAGTGTAAAGTCCTTTTAGTGGCTGTGTAGAGGCTGTGTGCTCACTGAGGTCACAGCAAACAATGGCCCACAGGAAGTGAGAGCAGCTTCAAACGCGAGGATAGGAAAGCACAGGTTTTTCATGTGAGCGTGCTTGGTTAAAAATATAATTTGCTAAGCATTAAGCTAAAAAAATGTTAGTGGGCTCATATTAGCATAGCATTTTCTTTATGTTCCTCTGCTTATCACCGCAGACTACTGTTATCTGTAAAGGGGAAAGTCCACTCACAGGAAACTTCACGGTTACAGTATCAACTTACAGTTGAGTCCACAATTTTCCTTTTTTCAAACAAAGCCACAACTTCCTCATTGCTGATTCTCCACGCCTTACTGTTGCCCTCGTTTTTTTCCGTGCGTTTCGTCACTGGGCTGTGGTTTTCTCACTACTCATTCTCATACACAGGAAGTGTGTTGTGGCAAAACAGGTCCCTGTCACTGTTTCCACGCCTAACTGAGGACCACAAACCTATATTTAACACCAATAACAAGATCACAGTTGCCAAAAATACCCACTTCCACATACATAGAGGTTCAATTTAACTACCCAGAACTATTTATACTTTCCCTTGTTAATATACGTATGTCTGGGCAGAGGTTACTGTGAGGTTTACTGTGTGACGCAGTATGCAGCAGTGGAAACAGTCCAAGCCAATTAGCACAGAGAAGCTAGAGACAAGCTAGTAGAGTTAGGATAGTAGGCTTAAGTAGCCAGTGTAATCACATGAATGATGTCTGTTCACAAAATAGCTTTAGCATTTGTGTCAGTAATTCACCTGACCGGGGGGCAGCACATGTTTCTGACTTAGAAATGTCATTGATCAACTAATGGGATTTGTTCAGGGTAAGATCAGAGCAACTGATAATATCTGATTGTATAATCCAGACAAGGTCATGACTTGTTTTTAGTTTAATGCAATTCTCCTTAAATGTTGTATATTTAAGGAAGTAACACACTCAACACTTCAAATCGTGCATTGCCATTTGAATAGCTATATATGGTTCATGGGCTTCTAAAAAAGGGAAGTTTTTTTCTAGTGCTAAAAAATAGGCACTAAATGGAAACTGCAAATGAATAGAAAGTAGACACAGCTGGCTTTATACTTGGAACATAAACAGAAAAAACAAGCCTTGCTGTTTCCACACAAATTTGTTTAATCTTGTTCATACAACTAATCTGATGAGTTTGATTACTCTGGGGTTGTGGTGTAGTGTAGATGAGAAAACAAAGACCCAGTCGAGTCTTGTGTGTTCAAATAGTATCCTTGATGTCCTTTTATTTCCTAATATTTTCTAAGGACAGAAAACATTTTCTTAAGGTGCTATTTGAAATAAAATGCTTTCGTGTTAACATGACCTAAGCCACAAACTGTTCCAGTACAACAATGTAACGTCATGTATCTGCAAAAGACCAAGCATATCTGTATCAAGGCCTTTATGTGAAGCTGCTCCTCTCTACACTCTTTGTGCAAAGTGTATTGTAAGGCCTTGGCTGACCCCTCCTCCCAGCGCTGTCACTGCTCTCTCACTATCAGTGGGTTTTGCTGAGGGGGCTAATTCAGAGCCAGACTAGGATTTACTACGGCTAAAGTTACGCTCTGCTTGCTGTGACTGGCTCCTTCAACTCAGTCAAAGCCAAGAGTGGGACGTTTACCTGAAAACAAGTCTGTTTAAAACTTCCAGCCCATGTATTTATACCTATACTGAAAATATTATACTGATTCTGTTTCCTAATTAAATAGTAACCTAAAGTATATGCATTAAACTTGCAGAAACCTTGGAGTAAAGCAAAAATCAAGTTGTGTGTGTTATAATGATTTGTGAGTTGGGCTGTACATGTCCCTTGGCTGTTCATTAAGAAGTACATTTTAAAGAAGATATGACAAAGTAAGCAGAGAGAAAATAAAACCTTCCTCTTTAGTTGAGTTTCTTTAAGTTACATCCTTCCTCTGCTCATTGTTCTCATTAATTCCCTGCTTTGTCTCCATCCCTAACGTCTACCGTCTCTCACACCAGTACTGTCCCCTCGCTGCCGCATGGCTAAACTTGGGCTTAAGGAAGGGAGATGAAGTGGAGAGAAAGCAGACTACCTCATCTTGTCACTAGAAAACGAGCCAAAGGGTCTGCTATAAATAGACAGATTAACTCCTCCCCTCTACTCTTGCCCCGGCGGGAGATCCAAGTCCAGCACTGAGACTGGGGTCAGTGTGTTACTATGGTGACACGGCCTCAGGGATATGTGTGTGTGTGTGTCAGGGGTGAGGACGCACATGTATAAGTGTGTGTGTATAGCATTCCCTGCAGACAGAGAGCTGTTGGGTAACAGCAGACTGGAGTTCCCCTGGCCTCGTGCCAGACCTATCCCCTTTTCCTCCAGCCGCTCTCCCACACTTCTTCACTCTTTTCCCCTCTTTCCCACCTACTTCTCCATCTGGGATTTTTTCAGACTGATATGACTGGGACTGTTCCTGGCCACAGGGGCTGCTGGCTCATTTGAACTTTTCACATCAAATCACCAATCTTTTGTTATTTTACAGTTTTAAACACTACACTATTGAAAACACATTGCTTCAACCATGTCTAAGTTAAGCCTGTGGGCTTTTACACAATTATGTAGAACTGATCTGGAGTCTGCTGTCTCAGCATTAGAACACATCTGGTGTGAGTCATTCTCTCTAGTTCCCCCTGTCTCAAAATGAGAAATGTAGGAGTGCTTTCAAAAACAATTTGACTCTATTTGTGGCTCTGGATGATCAAAATGTTATCATCAGAGCAGTCATCATCATCATCATAGCAACAAACAGACGGCTATTGGGAGAAAAATGATTGTGAAGTGATTTTAGCCTACCAAATCTGTAGGCCTTCCTCAGGGGTATGTCTCATGGGGGACATTAAAATCACTTTCAAGGAGATTTATTTTGCTTATTTTTTTTCCTTTAATTTGGGGCTAGATTTAATGAAGTTGTGCGCGTGCAAGCAGCATGTGGCTATAAGGGACCCAGGCCATTCTTTTAATACACTCCATAAGATAAGCTACTGAGGCATCCTTGGTATTTATGGTTTTGAAGTAGTGCTCCAAGAGCGTAGAACACTGTTTCTGTTGTAAACTGACTTAAGTTCATTTTAAACAGCAATTCCACATATAGCCTTTTTAAAGATTTGAGGTTTACTTAAATGTAGTCAAACTGTTTAGATTAGGCTACACCCTTTGCTGTTATTAAGCAGAAATACTGACATAAATAAAGATATAACAGACTCAGCACATACAAGACTCCAATGGCTAAAAATGAAAAAAAGTAGGTGGATGAATCTGAAAGATGTCAAGAAACAAACACGATGAGAGGGCCTGTTTTAGCATGTTTACCTGCACCCACTCCATTCAGCATTTAGCCTCCGTGCCAGAAAAACAAGCTGCTGCACGCTTTTACCACATAGCACAACTTACCCTGCCTTGCACCCAGCACTGACAAAGCACAGCGTCACAGTTTCCGAAGCCTCTCCTTCCACTTTTACATCACATCACAAAAAGGAAATGTCATTGTATCTGTCAGTGTAACTGTTAACAGACAGGTCACACACGTGTGCAGTTGAGGCAACACATTAAATAAACAGCTTAAATAAAATGGAAATTCATATTTAACATTTTAAAAGCAAAGTTACGCAAAATGCAAATGACTAAAGTGGGTAAATTAGCAACTACTAAAAATAAAACTCAAAACAATGTCAGTCTAGCATCAAAGAAATGCTTGTGTGAAACTTTAGGACATTTATATGAGTGTCAGACAAGATGAGAAAAGGACTTGTCTGTATTAAGTAGATGCGTAACTTAAATTAGATCGGTTTTATTTGTCTAGCTGGCCTTAAACAAGACCACAGAGTCTGGGATGTCTGAGCCACAGCCACTGAATAAGAACGAAACACAGACAGCTTCCTCTTTCCACCCCTCGGCCACGCTTCTCTCATGCCTGTATATGTTTTTTCTTCTCTTCCTTTCTCTCTGTCGTTCTCTTTGACTGGGCCCTGTGATATCACGGAGCCACGGATGTGATCTCACTTCCTGTTTGGTTTTTACTCACACTGCCACAGAACTACGGAAGAAGCTTTTTGATGACAGCTGTGAGTGGAGCTGGAAACATGCAAATGAACAGGGTCAAAGGTGACAACTTGTTGATTGATAAGATTTTCTTAAGATTCACAGCTGCTTTTCTTTGTAGTATGGAGTGCAGCTCACCTTAAGCTTGTTTTGTTAGTGCACAGCTCAGATAGAGCTGTCTACAAATTTCCAAAATACAGAGGCACAATGAGTGATGGTAGTATTTTTGCATAAAAAGCATGGACAATTCTTCCTATTTACTGTACATTTATAAATAGGACATACATTTACCCTGTCAAAAAGAGCAACAGAGAGAAACCTCCAACTCCTTTTCCTCCTCATCTGTCGGGCGTAGAGAGTCTGCCGGTGACAGACAGGCAGGCACTGTGACACCCAGCCCTGGTAATAGAAGGCAATTATAAGCCCTGGCGAGAGATGTGGCAATGGGGAAAACTTTTATACAGGCCCCCTCCTGGGGCTCTGACATGCAGACACACTGAAATTAATTGCTACAAAACATCAGACGAGCTTGACGCACACATGCGCATAGTCAAACTCCTGGAAAGGAAAAGAATGAAACAATGCACATCATGCAACGTTGTATTGATGCTCGTGAGGAGGATGAAGACGAAAGAAAGGCAGCAAAGAGAAGCTGCAAAAAACAAGTAGATCCCTTTCAACAAATCATGTTTTCATCTAAATAAAGAAGCCAAAGACAATAGACTTGGGTACCTTGGAGACCAAGAGGACTATTTCTCCATGGCAACCAGTGTGGTGTGTGACAATACCGCAGTACGAGAGTTTGAACTGCTAAAGCTGTCTGGGAATGCAGAGATAGATGGGGGAGAGACTGGGAGAGTAGGACCCGTAGAGGGTTGTCTGTGCGCTCATAATGAGAACACACACTGTCACAATCCCAGCACAAGAAAACGGAAGTTCATGACTTTCCATCTCACGTTATTTTCTTTAAGTCAACACAGAGAGAAATTCAGCTACTAACTAAATTATGATATGTTTATGTTTCCAACAGTGCATAACCAAATATTCTCAAACATTTCTCTGGCGTTGCCATGGAGTTGGTTGGTAAAAGAAAGCAGCACCATATGACCTTGTTGGACATTTATTTTAATTGTGCCGTATATTGTGGCCAAGGGAATGTCAGGCTACACTGGGTGTGTGCTGTCAGCACACTTGTGGATACATGCACTGCACTTCCATCAGCCTTTTGATATCGAGCACACGTGTGTAGTTGGTGTTAGTGTTCAATGCACCACGTGTATTCTGTGTTTGTATAGAAAGACAAACACAAATGTAAGGACACAATGGTGTTTCAACAACACATTTTCATTCTAAAGGTAATTTAATTGCTATAGAATGTGATATAGGAATGTATTGAGATCATAAGAAAAGAAAGGAGAGTTTTTTTCGCTGACTGTATTTTTAACAGTACTGCAAGTCTCAGTGCCATCATCATCCTTGTCAGCATCACCCAACACCTATCAACATGCGCCGTCCTGTGAGTGTCTTTATTTTTATTTGCAGCGCGCTTTATAGAAATTCATTACAGCATCTGCCGCCAGCGTAGGCAGAAAAATATCCCCCCGGCTCAGCTGAACTCTCACCCTGCTTTAATGTAAACACTGCTCTCCAGTCACGTTTCTCCCATTAAGGTAAATGCCTGCATTATGTATGAATCCTGTCTCCTTAATCTAGTTCCACCATTAACCTACAAACCTTTCAATGTCCTCGCAGGAAGCAAGAAAAAGATTTAATTTGAAACAGAAGATTTAAATTTAAGCCATTATGGTAAATGAGATTTTATCTAATTACTTCACACTTCAAATACTCTAATCTTATGGTCAAACTTTAAACCACAAAATAACCCAAGGTGACATCTGGGCCCCAAGTCTGTGCTACTTCTAATACCATTGTCCCATAAGCCAAACGCTTTTGACAGACATATTTTTTTGTGCTCCATCTTTTGCTTGTTTTTATCTATTTTCTTTGGCGCTGTTTGTCATCTTGTCTTTCTGCCTGTATGACATTGCGGCTCTTGACGTGTGGTAGTCACAGTTAAATGAATGCTGTGCAATTGCAAAATCTTTTTGATGGAGAGCTCTCCTCAGCCCTGTAGGCTGTCCTGCGTTGGAGCTCTCCAGCTGAGATGGGGTAGTGGAGTGAGGAGTGGGGCTTACCTGAATCAACCTGTCGTACCTGCCCTCGGGCCTCACCTGTCAACACGCTGGCGACAGTCACTTTCCCCTTCACTCTCAGTCACTTTCTGAATTTAGCTTTCCATCACTGCCTCAGTAGCTCTCTTTAACCATTTATCAGTCCTTCCTTTAGCTGACTCCAGCTCAGACACTACAAAACAAATAACTCTCACCTGAACTCATGTGTCATTCTCACTTTATTGGGAACAGCTTTAGCCACTGGACTCCAGGAAGTTATCAGACTCAAACTTGAATGAACAACTTTTCTTTGTATTGCACAAGTTTTAGACAGGTGAGCCTTTGAGAGACAGGGGGCATTTTTCAGAATTTGATTTTTTTTTGTTGAAAACAAAAAAAGGTAGTCCTTCCTTGCAATTATTGCTTTAAAAAAGCCATGGCTTAAATGAACAAACAAGGACGCTTCTTTTCCAAGTAAGGACCTTTAACTCAAATTCCTTATTATTCCTAAAAATCTGAAGACTGCAGAAACAGCAGCTCAGAAATGTCTGGAGTATAAACACACAACATGAGTCAACACCCAAACCGTATTGCGTCTGTCTGGACATAGGGGCACATCTCTCTGACTTTCTGGTTTCTTGTCTCCTCCCGTCTCGTTCTCAGTCCAAATAAAGATCTCAGCAATTCAAGAGAAGTTGGTTTAGAGTTCAGCCAAAGATCCACTGCAGCAAGGTTAAGGGGATTGGTCAGTGTTAAACTTCACAAGCTTGACAAATTAGTACAGAGACACAGAGATGTAACTGAAATAATACTTTAGTTAGTCTTTCTTTAAGTTTATATTGGCCATATTTATCTGTGATAATGATTCATTTTTCAAAAGCTTATTTTACAAAATACTGTATATTACCAAATATTTTGAAGGTTCCCAAAACAAAAGCTAAAAAGATTATGCACAGATCTGACCTATTACACTACATCTGTCAACACACGCCTACAGATTATGGCATACATCACAAAAAGTGGTTTCTGACAACCTTTAAATGTTAGCTGTTGCTGAAAAAGGGCATGTGTGGGGAAGCCCCGTCTTTCAGTGTTGCATTGGTGACTCATCGGGAGTTGAAAGGTCAAGGGTCAGCTCTTTTGACAAAAGCATCAAACAGGTTGCGGACTCATGCAGTGAGTCACAGAGCCGCTGGGATGTAGCAGGGTCAGTTTGGGGTGGGTTTTGTATGCTGTGTTTGGTTATTGTCTCAGTGTCACCTACAACCTTCAGGAGGCAGATAAGCACATTTGCAGCAACATGATGCCAGCGACCTGTTTTTGTGTGATACACTAACATCAATCCTGCTTCGGGGAGAGACGCCTGCAGAGAAAGGGTCTGAGAGCAGATTGTTTTTCTAAAATCACCATTAGCTTTAGTAGGTCTGCTACCACAGTCAAGGAAACACATTATCTTAGCCACAGTGTAATCATTCTGTGCACCTCTGACACCAGATCTACATTCTTCAGCAGCATTCCTTTCTGAACAAAACACAAAAATGTTTCCTTCTTTAGTGTTGCAACAGGTGGTGCACTATTATCTATACAGCTGTATTAGAGTTCAATAACTGAGCCATGGTTTATGATAACAAGAGTGCTGTGTCAGGTCCTTAAACAACTAGATCTGCAAAATCATTTTAGATCTATGTATATTTGAATATACTCAGCTGATCATGGGATTTGTGCTGACCCATTCACATTGAGGGTTTTCCTCCCATTTTCCATCAGATTTTATTCAAAGTTAGTTCTGTTTTTTCCAGACATGTTTGGCTGTGCAAAAGGTCAGAGCGCATACTCATGCTGCCTTCACTTTAAAAGCTGTAAGAAAAATGGCATCTATCAAATGGCATCCTATCATGTGCTGTGTTGCTCTCCCCTATCACTCTGTGACTACAGGCTAATATTCAGCCTGTCACTCTGCCCAACACAATCAGGCCTGCTCTGCGCCTATTTAATTATCCACTCTGCTCCATCACATCTTGACCACATCATCCAAATCACACTTCAGGGAACACTAGACAAGACTACAGTGAAAACACTCTCCTTTACCTTTCCTCCCCCATCTTTTGCAGTATATTATATAACATCCAAGTCTGTCCTGTTATAGGGCCACACACCTGCATGGTCATATGAAGGGAAGGTGCGGCTGTAGAGATGGGCAAGCACTGTTAAGATGGTTGATGATTGATTGAGGACTTTTTACATTTATTATTACAATTATCTATTTTCCTAGCTCTGCTTGCTTTATTATGCAACTCTCCACCCATTTCGTTGTTTCTCTATTTCAGGGATGATTAAATATTAACTTTGCTTGTGCTAGGTGTATTCAAATGTGGAAGGAATGATTGAGGTGTGGTAACTCTAGGTAATATTAGAGCCTTACTGCTGGCAGCCAGAGCACTGGAGCTTCATCAGATGAGGTCTCCTCTGGCAGGACTGTGTGGGCAGCATCGAGGAACAGACCTGAGCAAAATGAAGAGGCTGAGCCAAACAAAAACACACAGGTGATCACATACAACAGTTTGCCATCACAAGTGTCTACATCGACACAACTGCAGCCCTTACTGCATCTGGATCCACCCCCTGCACATCAGAGTGAAGGGAGGCCCAAACAGCCTCTCTCAGCTGTTTATCATCTTTATTACTTTATTACTTTTCACAGAGTTTTCCCTAACCCGATTGTATAACATTGTCATCAGATGAGTTCTCTCATCTGCACGCTCTCCTCTTTCCCACTAAATGTAACAACCTTCGCTTATTTCAGAATTTGACTTTTTTACACAACTGATGTTGCTTTATCAAACGTTCAATGATATGTCGAAGAGTAGGCTATTTCCAAAGGGTTTTCTGCCGTATTCAAGAAGTGCAATAGGGACACTATTTTTCTCTTATAGTACAATACTATGTACTGCCACATACCTCCAAAAGTAATTCGATTTTAGCTTTTATCTCACTGTATGGATAAACAACATTACTCATTTTCCAGCTGCACCCTCCACTTTATTCTTATTTAGTTTTGTGAGGAGACGCTTCAGCTGTAAATCATCCATAATATTTGACAGGAATTTGCAATCATTATAATAGGGGTTAAGACACAGATGTGCCAAAGGCTCAACGGGAAACGCTTAGGAAGCTAGTCAGTGCTGGGAGGAGCCAAAAGCTACTGTCACCTCAATTACATCTTATTATTTGGCCAGTTCATTATATTTCTACTGCTGTTTATAAAATGCGTTTTGGCGGCAGTATACAGTGAGCTCTGTGACCCAGGCCTACGGCGAAAGTGTCGTACCTGGATAAGCCTCCCTAAAACAAGAAACCCTCTGCTTGTGTCGCCCACTTGGACCGCTCCTCAGTGTCCTGCCCACAATGTTTCCCAATGAGCTTGCATATAGATCCAGTCAGCAACTAGGGAAACACATTGATTTCCCGTCAGCATCTAGCGAGCGGTGCAGGCGCGAGGCGAAGCTCAAGCAGCCGGGGGGGACATCGGTATCCCGCAGGCGTGCTGGCAGCTGTGCGCAGCGTTGTTAATGCGGCCCATTAGGCCGCTGAGTGGCACAGAGATTCCCTCAATATCGAGACGGGGACACCCCTCAATTAGACGGATCGGCCCGCACCTCGTCAGCATCCGCTGCGATCTGCACTCATTCATCAATGCCACTGGGCAGAAAGCCTAAGTTTATTTAGAGCAACTTTGTAACAGAGAGCAGAGTTTGCTCACTCACAGAACATTCGAAGTAGGCCTATAACAATGCACACTTAAATGTTTTCAAAAGTAGGACTACAACTCCCATGCGCCTCATTAGGTTACAACTAATCAATAAATACATTGGCATAATAGCCTACGTTAAAAGCCACGTTAATGCCAAGCTTTTTCAGTAGCATGGTATTTATTTGTTTAAATTCGAGTAGAACACAATCTGACTTTACTCTTTGTTGTCATAAAAGAGTTTTATAGATGTGTACTGCGCTCTAAGTTATAAACAGAGAGGCACGTCTTCGCTGCTGACAGTAGCCTGTTGTAAAGCTGGACATGATTTGCACTCCAGTCTCTCATTCACTGCCAAGTAGCGATCAGCGCTGCCTCTAGGAAGTTCCAAATAAGGGCAGGGAAATGGAAACCCACCGGAATAGGTCCTTATGTAGTCACGACCTTATAAGGCACGGCAGAGCCGGGCTTTCCGGCAGCAGCGCTGTCTGCTGCACAGATGGGAAATCCAAATCAAATCTACGAGGCGAAAGCTAGAGAGCAAAAATGAGGCTGCCGTCTTGCCGAGCTGTTCTGCGATGAAGACACATTGATTTGGGGAGGAAAAAGAGCAACACAGTCTTCGCAATTTACGGTGAGAGCTTAATCTAAAGTCGCTCCACTCTGCTTCTCTCCCAAGCCAGCGTCATGTGTCCTCCACTGCAGTGCCTAAATATGGGCTTCCTCCACTCCAAATATGGACATCTACGTCACAGCAAAAGTGTATAAAAGGCGCAGGGAACCTCTCGGCTCAGAGACAGCTCTGAGAGTCCACAAGAGCAACTGTTAGAGTAGAGCTAGACTGAGAAACACATAGACTCCCAAACAAAACAAAAGTCAAACGCCATTAAAACAACAACTATCCAAGAAGGTCAGCACCTGATTGGATAAGTTAACCCAAAACAAATCAAGATTAATCTGTTGATTAATTTTGATGAATTTTAGGGAATGAGTATAAAGGACACTTTTGATTTCTTCTGCAAAGACAAGTGGATCTTTATTCATCTCTAAAGAGGAAACCAGCAGGACGGCTGCAGAGAAGAGCCCCGGAGTGAGGCATCGCACAGCATCCTTCTCCATATCAGCAGAAGTGTGCAGCGCTCTTCAGCTGGACCAAGTGATTTCCTCCACCTGCGAGGCAGCACCAGCGAGCAGCCAGCCTCCTTAGTGAGCAGATTGAGCCTGAGGACCAGCAGAGCATGGCTGCAACCAAGACGGAGATGATCCTCCCAACCCTGCAGATCTCCGAGCACCTCGGCTTCCCTCACTCCCCCATGGATAACTACCCCAAGCTAGAAGAGGTGATGATGCTCAGCTCTGCAGGGACACCCTTCCTCACCGCCTCCGCACCCGAGGGTGCAGGGTTTGGCTCTGGAGAGCCTGGAGACCAGTACGACCACCTCACTGGAGGTAAGAACAGTTTAAACTTGCTGCATATTTAAATAAATCCTTGCAGTTATTGTACTTGTATTAAAATAGTAAAAATGCACAATTAGAAAATAGAATATAAAACTTGTTAAAACTGTGTAAAATGTGATATAGTTGCACACTTAAGTCCAAGATCTGTATTTCTCTATATAACTTGTGTCTGATAGACATTACAAATCAACTTAATTTTCGGTTCATTAGATATTAAAGTAAAACATAAAAATGGAGAATGTTAAAGATGAAAAAAATAGAAAAATAAAAAAATTGGCAGCTCCAAATCCCTGTCGACTCAGTCAAGACTCCAGCACTGCTCAGTCACCACATGCCTCTAGACACTCCTATAGCTCAATTCAAATTACATTCCTAAAACCAGCTGAACTGCAGTTTCAGTAATCAATTGCCTCAGGCTCAGTGATGGGCTTCAGTGTGTAGTGTGTGCAAGACAGGAAACGAAAGACAGATTGAGAGCAGGAAAATTACAAGTATGGAAAGGCTTAGCTTGCACATCATTTTGTGGGAAAAGTTTTTGTGGAAGAATTGTTGTAAACTTATTTTGTTATAAAGCTTTTAATAAATGTCTCTTCTTTCTCTTTGCTCCCCACAGATACATTATCTGATCTCCCCTTTAACTGTGACAAACCAGCAACAGAGCAGGCATACTCCACCCAGAGGCTGCCCCCAATTTCATACACAGGCCGCTTCACGCTCGAGCCCGCCACCTCCTGCAGTAACAGCCTCTGGGCCGAGCCCATCCTGGGCCTTTTTACTGGTCTCATGAGTAACGTCTCGTCAAGCTCCAGTTTGTCCTCCGCCACTTCACAGATCATCTCTTCCTCCACCACATCCTCGCCTTCCTCCTCCTCTTCCTCAACCTCCACATCCCCCTCCTCATCCTCGTCCAGCCTCAGCTCCTCCATACACCACAGCGAACCCAACCTTATCTACACAGCAGCTCCTGCCTACTCCAGCCCTAACTCGGACATCTTTTCAGATCAGGGCCAGGCGTTCTCAAGCTCTGCCGGAGCAGTGCAGTACCCTCCTCCTGCATATCCCAATGGCAAGACCTGTCCTACCAGCTTCCCTGTGCCAATGATTCCTGACTACCTCTTCCCTCAGCAGCAGGGGGAGATTAGCCTAGTGCCCCCAGACCAGAAGCCCTTCCAGAACCAGACCAGCCAGCCTTCGCTGACTCCTCTGTCCACCATCAAAGCCTTTGCCACACAGACTGGTTCAGCACCTGACCAAAAGATTCTCTACCAGTCCCAGCTGATTAGGCCTAGCCGCATGCGCAAGTACCCTACGAGGCCCAGCAAGACCCCTCCACACGAGCGGCCTTATGCTTGTCCTGTAGAAACCTGCGACCGCCGCTTTTCGCGCTCGGATGAGCTGACTCGTCACATCCGCATCCACACAGGCCAAAAGCCCTTTCAGTGCCGCATCTGTATGCGTAACTTTAGCCGCAGCGACCACCTGACAACACACATCCGCACTCACACAGGAGAGAAGCCTTTCGCTTGTGAGATCTGCGGACGCAAATTTGCCCGCAGTGATGAGAGAAAGAGGCACACCAAGATCCATCTACGGCAGAAAGACAAGAAAGCAGAGAAAACAGGCGCAGTAGTTGTAACAGCAGCATCTGTATCGGCAGCTTCCCCAGCTTCCAGCTACCCTTCCCCAATCACCTCCTACCCCTCACCAGTGTCCTCTTACCCCTCTCCAGTCGCCTCCTGCTACTCCTCTCCTGTCCACACCCCGTACCCCTCTCCATCAGTGGCCACCACCTACCCAACAGTGTCCATGTCCAACACCTTTCAGTCCCAGATGGCTTCGTCCTTCTCCTCATCAGTAGTCTCCAACATCTACAGCTCCCCCGTCCCCACCCCGCTGTCAGACTTGCAGACCACTCTCTCCCCCAGGACAATCGAAATCTGCTAAAAACTATAAAGCAAAAGACTTTAAAAGTTTTTTGAGGAGAAAGAATCCAGCCACAAAAGACTTTGTTTACCCCCAAAAGGCACCTTTTTATGTGCTTACTGTACAGTGTTAGGTGAATCTTCAGATTTACCTGTGGACAGACCGAGACGTGTCAAGGACTGGGGAAAGACAATAGAAGTTGAAAAGGGATTTTTTTCCACATCTGTAAAACAAATGCAGCACTTCACATGCATAGGGGACTGAACAAACATGGAGTCAAAGCCAGTACTGACAAATCTTGGTGATTAGGTACAAAATCCAGAGACCGACAGATGCTTGCACATTGCCCGTGCAGACTCTTAGTACAAAAGACACTGAATGATATACATAAGCTACAGTATATGTATATTGTACATGTGCCATGTTTTGTTTTATCATTCTTTGGTACCATTGATGTGAAATTTATTGGCATATTTGCATTGTATTATTTGAAGTGAGCAGGGCCATATTTTCTACATACTTTCTCTATTATGTAGTGATGATGCTGTGATAGTTTCGACATTGTTTGATAAAAGCACTTAAGTATTTAAGCATGAGTAAGAGTGATGTTAGTTTCTGTTGTAAATATCATCCACTGGTACTATCTCTTTCTCACATGTAACATATTGCTTGGATATATGGAAAAATAGAGAAAAGAAAAAACCTTTTTCAAAACCAGACGCTCCCGTTATTTGGTGCCTTTTGTGAAGCCTTGGTGATGTTTTGACGCGGCTGTGCACGAGAGAAGATGCTCTGCATCTCGCCTTAAGAGTCAAGGGAATATTTTTGTTACAGAATGTAAGTTGTACTCAGAAGGAGAAAAGGGACGAGCAATGAGGGCACCGCTTCATTTCATTCGAATGTAAGCAAAAATGGACAAAACATTATAAAATATATATTTTTGTAAAACTTAAATGTAAATATCCACATCTTCAAGAGCTGGAATGTTGAAGTTACCTACTGAGTAGGCATGGGATTTTTGTATGTTATTTACATGCAGTTCATAATTTTGTGGTTATCTTTATTTTGTATTTGTGTTTGTTAAAACAAGTGACTGTTTCTGGCTTCTAAACACATTGAATGCGCTTAACTGCCAATGGGATATTTGGTGTACAAGATATCCTCCCAAAAATGAAATATAAATAAAAATATGAATATATATGTACATTTGTTTTCTGTGGGCTGTTGTGTGTGTTCAAATATTTCCATTGGTTTTCTATGCCACTTCACAAGTTTTATGATAAATACCAATGTTTTAAATACAGTTTGTTAAATACATACTACATCCCTTTATTTCATTACCAGACAGAGTAAAAGTTTAATCTGAGTCTTTTTCATTCACTGTTCACTCTTCAGCTCAACCCTGCGTTAATAATAACACTAATGCATGACTCCCATGCCTATAAACACTGGAGATGAGCAAACCTTATCTCAATCCAACATGCTCTTGAAGATATAAGTAAATCATCTTTTCCCTTTTATTGAAGATTTTCTGATACACACTGGCCCTTGATTGTGTTTCGTCAGTCTTCTAGCAATTTGATCACGGAGTAAAATAGCAGTTTATTTTGGGTGGACATTTTTAGCCATCTCTGGTTAGACATGCACTGGGTTATTTTAACAGGGTGCAGGTGGAGTTTGTTTTCCTGCGTAAATGTGGCTAGGGAATGAGTGAATGACACACTTGGGCAATATCCATTTTGGTTTTACTCAACTGTTACTGGACCTGAAGGAGAAACGGTTGTTTCTTTAAGAAGAATATAATAACAGCTTTGTTGCACCATCATTATTCATCTGCCACTGTTCCTTTGGCGAGGAATTCTTCCTACGTTTCAGTAGGAAAATAAAACAGCATGGTTTTATAGCCATTGTATACACTCCTGTGTTCCTCTTTCAAAGCTTTGAATTGTGAAATGCACAAACCAAAATACTCAAAAATGTAAACACAACTAAAATAGAATGCAGAAAAACAAGTGAGTAATTGAAAGAAAGGGAAAATAATGATGATAATTGGTCTCCTGATCCCAAATAGGCTTTCTAAACTGGGTCTGATGACTTGTGTGTCAGTGCATGCATGTGATATAAAAACAGTCTATAGGCTGCAACTGTTTTCTTCTCGTGGAAAATCTACATGATGCTTTAGTATCCATAAGTGTGTAATTGTGTGAATTTTGCCGTGTTAGCAGACACTATTTCCTCTAAACGTCCCCCTGAAACACGTCTATCTAGACATCAGCATTGGTTGTGTACAGATCCATGTGAACATTTAGAACTTTGATAAAAGGCAACATAAAATCAGCCAACGTTATAAAATGAATAATTCAAGAATCAAACAGGAGGATATTATGGACTGTGCACTTTAGTCATCACTGTGGACTTACTTTTTTATGTTTAGATCATAATTTATTTTATTAAAAGAAATCCAGTATTTATGGGGAAATCTCAAGCTCTCTTTAACATAGTTTATTTTAATCTCTACAGCTGCAAATCAATTAAGAGGTCTTTGCAGGAAAACGCTCACTTTCTCAAATAGTCTACCCCTCAAATGTGCTGAGGAAATGTGAGTCCAGTACAGTCACACAGAGATGGTGAGGAGGTCGGTTTGTCATAGTCCATAGCCAAAATGCTAAAGACAGTCAGACAGTAACCCTTATAGCGCAGGGGAACAGTGTCACTGGTTATATCCTCCTGCTCCGATTCAAGCCTCTTCCTGGCACATCAAAGCTCATGCGCTCGGCTCATTGGTGGGAGATGAGCTGTGGCTTCATACTGTAACCTCATGCCCCCAGTGGGCCTCCACTTCAAGAGCCTTGCTTTTGTTTAAAAATGTATTTGCTCTATTATTCTTTTTTGGAGCTGTGTAAACCAATAAAGGGTGAATGCGCAAGATCTACTCTCTCCTGAGCCATGTAGCCCCATCCCAGCCCTGCCTCTCCTCTCTGTCGCTAGCTCTCTCGCTCCCTGTGCTTGTGCATATTTGGCTGGGGATGCTAATGATCCCCCCCTCTGTATTCTGATGCAAGGTCTGTCTACACTTTTCCCTTTCATCCACATACAAATGTGCTCTTATTGCCTCTTCGCCCTCAGGCTTTTTAAGATGGCTTTTTGAAATATGCTGTTTGATAAGCACATCATTGGCCAAGTCCCCGCAGTGATTAGAACTTTCTTTAATGTGAGCAAGTCAGAGAGTGAACGAGGGGCTCCGGGGCCGACAGCTATTCATTCCCCTCTGCCCTCTTTCCTTGACATTTCCCAGGCCACTAGCAAGGACCTCATGTCAGATAGGTCGACCCAGTCCAGTTTCACATGTAGAGACAAATGGCCATCGCCCATCCTTTATCTCCATTGGATATTAGGCACAGGAGGAGAGACACTGGAGACTCGCCTTCATAGACACATGTACTGTATGCTGGAAGGCTTGATTCCTCTACTTTATCACAGGAATGTGACAGGAGGCCTGCTCTCTAATGTCTTTTAAATATGCTTCATTGATCTCATGTTCTGAGGCTGGCTCTGCCTCGCTGGGATGTGTGTTTTATCTTCCCATTGAGAACACTGAGGCCGTCCTCAGGTGCTTCATTCTGCCTCTTGCACTTGACACCTGTTGAGTCTTTGGGTACAACGGGGATATATTTAAACTGCTGATTTCCAGCCCTGATGTTGGTACATTTCAGGTGTATTGCACCATTCACCCCAAAATGATGTTCAGGAATCGTGATTGACATAGTGCGAGGTGAAAAAAACGTCCAGTGATAAGTGTCTCAAACCTGGTCTAAGAGGAATCATGACAGTTTTCCACAAAAATAGCAGCTGTTCTGTTGTTCGATACTTGAACAAACAAAAGTTTGTAATGGATAATCAAGTTGTCACAGAGCTGTGTGAATCTTCTCAGTGAGTAAAGCTGTTCAAAACACCAGAGATGCAAGAGCAATAGCTCTCACAAGCATCTTTGAAATTATTTGTGGCACAAAAGAGATTTTTGACGCATCACATCCACTATAATCTACAGGTGGCAACTTTAGCTCAAGTTAATAAGCCCTGTATGTTTGAAGTATAAGGCTTTGAAGAGACAACAAAACAGTGCACGCCTAAGTAGCTCCAAATATGACGCCTCTTAAACTCGGCTTCAAGTACACTAGAGCTTTGCAAAAGGCACCTGGGTGGCTCTGAAATGCAAACAAGTCTTTCTGTGTCAAGGCTAGTAAGTGGGCTTGAGTAGTTTAGTCTTTTGTTTGTCTGACTATCAATCCCTTTGCAAGATCATGATGGCTCAGTAAATAAATACAGTTGCACCTCTCTGTTTTTATCAGAGGGTACCATGTTTGAGTAAAAGCACCTGTCACTCTAATGAACTGACCCTAAATCACGACGATAACTACTGACATGTAAAAAAGTGCTGTTTAATTTACATGGGTACATGGGCCACTGGTTTAGTTTTAGTTCAGGAGTTTACAAAAGCCAACCAGATGTCACAACCATTCAGATTAGCACTGAGATATACTGTGCATGTTCATTTGTCTGAAGGAGCAAAACATGAGTGGTGCGTGATTACGTCCCAAATATAGTACGTAGAAATGAGGTGATTCACAGGGTGCAAGTAGCTGTTGTATCCAGGTGCATCTAAAGCTCAGAGAAAAGTGCAACCTATAATAAAAGCCCTCTCAGATGTGCCCTGCAGTGACCTCAGCACCTGTCATTCAAAAGGCAAGGGGCCAGGTGTCTGATCCAACAACACGGCCACCTGTCCACTCGAGAAACACTGTCCTGGAAGTGCATGCAAGAATTCTCATTAAAAATGTAATTCATCCGTACACAAAATAGGAATTATAGCTAGAGTAAGTCCATTTAGAAATAAGAAGGTAAATACATCTGTAAACACACTCCTAGCTGTCAACGCTTTTTCTTTTAAATGGGATGGATATTTATGCGTGTATAGCTCTGAGCCAAACCCAGTGACAGCAGAGCAAAACGATGTAAAATGTAGCTATGTTCTATTTAAATAAAGCCATACTTGACTTAAGTCACTGAGCCAGGTTTATGTACAAACATTTACCTGGAAATACTACACATAATGTCTTTATAATAGGCTTTGAAACATCCTCAAAACTAAAATAGAAAAAGTACTTTCAGAAACTGACACCAGTATTTTAACTCCAACATCTTGAGTCAGTGGGATCCAGGCTCCTTGATGCTACAACTGTTTGACATTCTTTTACAACATACTGCTAAGTGTTGATTAACCCAAGATTAGGAAATTCCTCTGTAAAGGAATGTTAAATCCGTTGTTGCAAGTCTGCATGTGCGCTATGTATACACGTGTCTATATGCTGCAGGGCAAGATACCAGTCCCCGGAGTGACAGCATGATGGTGAGGGAGTGGGAGAAAGTGAGAATCAGGGAGGAGGCATACAGCGAATGTGTATCATCATCATGGCCAGGTTTCCTTCCCACCCCCTCACTACAGCTGTCCTCTGCGTCTGATGAAAGCCTTGTGCTGCTATATTTGTCCCACAGTGATGAGGTGGAACTAATGGCCACTTTCACACTAGTTGATGTCATCAGTGTGCTTCGCCTGGGGAGCTGAGGGGTGGGAAAGGCCGAGATACCTGCTGAGCGCTTCTGTTATCCACGGTACATCCACACACACACACATCTAAATGGTTTTTCTCAAATCATTAAGTTGAGCGTCTTGTACTTCCCAATCTCAAGGGAAACTCTCCGATTAGCAGCCTTCAAGCATCTGTTTTTGAGGAAACAATCTCATTTCCTGCTGATTTACTGAATATGGGTAAAACGATCTAATCTGTCCTCTTTTCTCTTTGTCTGTGTGTGCCTCTCCGTGTCTGCCTCCCTATCAGCCAGTTAGCTGTAAGCAGTGTGCTCTGTAGGTGTCATATCCACACGGTACAGTCCTCATTTAGGGCCTGTGACTGCATGCAGTAGCGTGTCACCCTCTGTCAGCACTGTCAACTGTCTGTGTAGGCTTTTACGCTTCCTAATACGAACCAGTTGACAGGTTATTACTGCCAAAATGAAGTCAGGAGTCTTGACCACAGCTAACCCAACTTTAACCCAGGGAAAATATAGACTCCACTTTGACTGAGTTTCTTGCGAAAATGCAAGTTGTCCCCATAGACGTTAAATTGTGGAACAGTAAACGAGAAGTCATTATTACTGGCCATTATATTTGTCTTTGTAGCATGGCTTTCACAAAGTTAGATAGATGTTGTATTAATAAACACTGTATTAAGGGTTTGGTCACAGTACATTTTTAATAAACTCCACACAGAGAGGTCCCGTCTGGCGCCGGGAGTGGAACCCTGGACCGTGCTAACCACTGCGCCACCATGCCGCCCCATTTCCCACCCCAAAGTCTTTTGTTTTTTTAAAGTTTGAAACATAAGATCAAACACAAATGAAGTATCCTTTTGACGGTTCAATGAGTTGTCTGTAAATAACCCTCTAGGCATCTCTTTGTGCTCTAATGTGACACTCAGTGTGTGTGTGTGTGTGTGTGTGTGTGTGTGTGTGTGTGTGTGTGTGTGTGTGTGTGTGTGCTCAGAGTACAATGAACACACCAGGGCCACACATTTGACCTGTACACACACACAGTATGCTTTTCCTGCCTCCTCTCTGTACTTCCGGCATGTGCCCTGACTTGTGTGTTGAGCTCACTGCTGCTAAATAGACCTCTCCAATGTGAGTAATAACATTTTATTCTATCCAGACCAGTGGGCCGATAGCTGCCGTAAGGGGTTGGGAAGTGGGTGTATATTTCTCAGTAAAACGCAGTTAAATACAAGTTAATATATCAATGTATGCGGTATGAATATTTACATGTGTCTGAATCCTGAGCAGTTCTCTATTTTTATTTCTACATACTAAACAATTGTGGCATAAAAGAAAATGAATAGTTAATTAAATACATAAGCTCACTTTTTGCTTGTTACATTTAGTCATAAGGATAATTATATTTTAATTTACTGTACTAGACACCATTTTGGGATTTTTTTGGGAATATGTCCAAATGTTCTCGTCACTTTTTGTTACATTTACATTGCACAAGAGAGGATTAGATATAGCAACAATTTCATTGATAAACTTCCTTTTTTAGTCTACTGCTGTTCAAAGTATATGTTACATGTCACATACAGTGTAAACGTTACAGGAGAACTTATTGTTTAATAATAATCAAAGAGAGGACAGGATCAAGCAGTCACCAACCAGTCAACACACCACAAGCTATTTTTGCAGCAAATGAAACGACAAGATGCTCTTTGAATGTCAGAGGTATTGACCTATTCCAGTGATTCTATATAATCACAGCCAGCCAGGAAACCTATATAATAGAATCACTGGTATGTTTTCAGCTTCAGACATATGGAAATCAGATTGTTTTGTCCATTCGCTCAGTCAGAAATGACTTCTTAGCATTGAAGTCTTTTTCTAAGCTACGCCAGAGAAAAATGAAGACCATCAGTTTCTCTCTAAAACTAGAAGAAGTGTCCTGGCACTCCCATGCTACAAGGGACTCTGCAACACGTTGTGTTTTGTTAGCGCAGGGTGTGAGTCTGGCCTTGAGCTGCAGGCTGCACTGTGAGAACAGCACAGACAGCGGGAGGAGACAGTGGAGCTGAAACCATAGAGCAGCCTGGCCCAGCCCAACTGGCGGCCCACCACCCCTGCAGTCTCCCAAAAGCCTTCATGTGATCCCTTCTCCGCAGGCCAGCCAGTGGAGGAAATGTCAGTCTTCCAGCCAGCCAGGAAACCTCCATGCCCATACAAGGCGCTTCCTGGCCTGACACAGCTCTTCCTGTAGGCTATGTAAGGACTTTCCTGCTCCGTCTTCCCCTCGTTCTTTCTCTTTCTCTCTGTCTGTCTGTGTCGCTCGCTCCCACTCTTTTGGCAGGCTGCCCTTCGGCAAGCTGCCTTAGTGCAAGTCTTTTTTTTCCCTTTTCTCTCATGCTCTCTGTGTTTGTGTGTTATTTCTTGCCAGTACATTCATTTGCAGAAAAAGTAGCATGTAGCAAGAAAGTCATAAGTCTATGTCCAGGAAATTCTATGAGTTGCTTTAGTTTCCTGTTTGTACTGAATCAACAGTGAATATCTTAAGTTGTTCTGCAGCTCTGTTGGAGTGTGAAACTTTATATTGGTTTTTGATCTGTTGGACATGGTTACTAATGTAATTAATTAAAATGTAATTATGATACAGAAAGTCTGTGTGTTAATCTAAAGTATGCCTCTTGAAGCAGTTGCACCAAGACTCTGCACCCCAAAACTTGTTATGAGCAATCATTACAGCACAAATTTATTGACATATTGTCCCTCTTTTGTGGCGGAAATGCCCCTAGTGGCCGGTCACAGTACTGCAACAACAAATGTTGTTTGTGAAAATGCTGACAGGACACTTTAAACTTCCATTTTTAATACTGTAGCACATCTGCTCTGTTTGAACATCGCTCAGTGTCCAGTCAAACATTGGTTTTAATGGTCCAAACAGAGAAAAATATGTGAAACCATAAATGAAGCTAAGCCAAATGACTCAAATATAAACATATTTTATTAATATATTTTTATAAAAACTATAAAAATATAATGCAATAACATGTCTTCTTAAAGGACACTTCTGACCCACCTCAGGTGTTTTGTGGTTTCTTCAGGCTTCACTTCAAACAAACTTTTACACTGTGTGGCACTGTAAATCTTAGACATGACGTTCAGAGCTGTGTAGTACTTTTTGTCTGATATGATGGTGTTCAATTATAAAAGTGCACAGTTGTTTTCTCAGTGCAGTGGCAGGATTGTAACATAATTCCATTTAGGATGTAAGTTTGTGTGTTTATTTATTTACTTCTTTATTTAATTAACTGCAAAACACAGTTTATACGAAAGAATGAAACCTTTATTGGCCTAAGGAGAATTATTCTTGCACTAAGAACTAAAACATAAAAATGATGACATAAAATGAGCAGAGTGAAACATGAAGATCTTCTGCCAGTCTGTTGCAGGTCAAGTCTAAACACAATGTTTCTAGTTAAGTTCTCATTAAAGCGTCAGATCCTGATCTCAGCTATTACACCACATCTTCTGCTCTTACTATCTTGGCGAGTTATGGCTTTAAAAGCATCTTAACACAGCTCAGAGTAGCGTGTGTTTCAATCCAGCAGTCAGTGGAGAAATTACTGACATGGCAAAGGGAAACACGCACATATAGTTTGAATCAGTCAAAGGTCAAAGGCATCAAGTGGAACCCATAGAAATGGGACATTACGTTTCCTTTGAAGTGACACAACAAGAGCGTTGCCCTCAAAGCATCACTAAGCCCCACTGACCTCGAAACATTTATGAGCAGAGGTGGAGGACGTAAACAGGCCACAGACGTCTCCTCTTCAAACCACAGCGATGGCACTTTGCGAAAATAAACAGATTAATTGAATTCCAAAGGAGAAAACTTTCCTTTGATCGGTGCAAATAGATTTTAACAACGTGGTAAGTAGTCGTTTTACAAATGCGGCTGTTTGCAGCATCAAAGCTGTTTCGTCTCTTGTTTTAAAGTGTTGTAGTTTGACAAGACATTGCTTGATGTTGTTAACACACCTTGGAAACATCCCGATCATCATGTGTTTCTCTGACACACGGTCGACATGTTTCACACACCTCGGTGCACATACAGTAACATAGGCCTGCCTGTCTTGCAGCAATTACATGATGTGCGGTAATTGCCAGTCTCTGAAGCAGCCTCTTCAGACACACTTCAAAGGGAGCTGAGCGCGTCCACGGACGCAATTAACAAGATCAACGGAGCCCAGATGAGCTGGCGAGCCCTGCGCTCCTCTCCCCATTGTTCTCATTTTCACTCTCATTAGTGGTGGGCCGGGGAGCGGCGGGTGGACACCTGCGGAAAGGCGGGCAGTCGCAGTGCGCTGCGCAGGGACGCGTAGGAGCTCACTGCAGCGCTGCGCAGGGACAGTCGCGTTAATGATGGTTGTCTCACCCACCCAGCTGTGGGTGTTGTGGCACGTGGAAGTGGGTGCACCTCAGATAGGCTGAGGTGTGTGTCCTGTGTGTGTGTGTGTGTGTGTGTGTGTGTGTGTGTGTGTGTGTGTGTGTGTGTGTGTGTGTGTGTGTGTGTGTGTGTGTGTGTGTGTGTGTGTGTGTGTGTGTGTGAGAGAGAGAGAGAGAGCGAGACACCTGGGAGAGGATATCACCACGGCAACTGGACTGAGATAGCGCAGCAAAAGAGGCAGATTTACTTGTGCATGTGCACCCACAATAAGAAGAAAGTGCTGTTTAGACCGTGAACACCTCTGGTGACACCTACAGGACACCAGTGTAAACAGACAGACAGACGAGGAGGCAGCACTTACTGCTCAGCACTAATGTCATTGCCAAAGTGAAACTACGGAGAAATTTCATATTTTGCACGTTTCCCCTGTGAAATGAATCATGGGCCTGTCTGTGATAACCACAGTTGACGCTGAGTATTGGAGACAGTTTTAACTTTGTGAAGATACATCACCAGTCATCAAAAGCTTCTCTTCATCTGTCTTTACGGCCAAGCAGCCACTGAGCAGCAGCCCCTTAAGATCTGAGTATTACATATCTGTGGCACCAATTCAATTTCTGCCAGCAATAAAACAAATGAGTGTATACTCTGTATATGGTACACAACAATGCATTCACCACTACCAAAGGGTAAAGCATTTAACTCCAGTAGTTGTATAACTTTTTTTTCAAACGTAGATTTCCTGCCGTCTAGACCACTTTAGTCCTAGTTGTTACTCGAATGCAGCCTGGAACGCTTGTAAAAGCATATTGGTTAGAGCTTTAAAAAGTCCCTTTCATTTGTTTCTTCTGAATGTTTAATGCTGTGGGGTCCGTTGGCGCATATGAACACTTGGAAATGTGGGGAATGAATACATGTAAAAGCGGCTGGTCAACTTTTATCATGTACAAGTGCATTCAAATACATTACTGCTGTTCTACTTGTGAGTACCTCTGAGATAAATGAACCGGAGAGATGAGGGAAAAGTAGTCTGACTAACCTGATGCTTTTCAGCTATTTTCATCCATTACTACTGCAGCACAAATCATCTAACAATTTTGCCCGCAATAAAATATTGGAGCAGGAGTTGTATTCAAATTGCACAGACAAGTGAGTTTACAATATCGAGCCCTATCTGTGCAGCCATACCCCAGTCCTGACCACAAGCTTCCCCTGCCAAGCCACACATGAGCACAAAGAGTGTCTGGGAACTCAGCAACAAAAAACATCAGCTTTAAGACAAGCTTACACCAAAAACAACACTGGCTCTCTTGAACATGTAATTGTTATTGTCATTTGGCTTTCATAAGCTCTGGTGAAAACTGCTTGAGTGAAAACAAGGTATTAAAACTGTTGGATGTGTTTCTTCTCTTGGCAGTTGGCCTGTCGATGGTAATAGACTAGCTATAGTCGACTTGCTGGCTGTGATTCGTACAGCAAGGCAAGAGCTTTGGGACAAATTGTTCCACAGAGAGTATATGTAAAACTACAGTTATTCCAAATGCTTAAAGCAGTTCTGCTCAGTGTTTAAGAAAGAAAATCTTGGCAGATGCACTTGGGTTCTTACACACATTTGAATAGACACATGTGCACACTGCCACAAAGACACACACTGTTAAAGCGGTCTTGGCTGGTACAGATATGTGACATACAGCACAGTTTGGTAAATGTCTGTCTCTGCAGCTTAGCGAGAAAGAGAACACTGTGTGAATGTGTGTTTACATCTCAACTGCAATGCTGTGAACTTGGTTTCACAGCAGCCAGATGGAGATTTAGCATGCACCACTGAGATGAAAATACACATAAGAAAATGAACTAAAAACAGAGTTGTACCTGAAAATGGAAAAACAGTGGACTAAGTCAATTGCAATGGGCCTGAGAGGCTGTTGCCGGGCAAACCATATGGAGCTATAAGTGAATATATATATGTACATGATCAGCAGTCCCCCTGTCTATAATCTCATAGACAATAAACTCATTGCTTATTACTGTATTATGTAACCTCTGTCAACGCTTCCACACCAGCAACAGGTCCCACAGTCAACTTCACTTTACAGCGGAGAAGCATAGCCACATGAGGAGTTGCAATATTTTAGGCCTAATAAACACGTTTGCTTTAAAATGTCTGTTATGTAATATGCATAATATTTAATAAAGACTCTAGACAGACTACAAAACTTTTGACCCACATCCAATCTAAGTGTTTCTGTGTAAATTGTGTGTTTAGTGTGACTCAATGAATGTGCGCGTGTGTGTGTGTGTGTGTGTGTGTGTGTGTGTGTGTGTGTGTGTGTGTGTGTGTGTGTGTGTGTGTAGATGGGAGTGGCAATGACTGGCAAATAGAGCAGCAGACAGACAGAACAGAGCCCATGTAATTATGGTCAACCGCACTCTCCAGCACCTTTATATATAGGGTCACAAACACACTGGGCTCCACAGAGCTTTTCCATGTGCATTCCAGCATATTGGGAATTTTTGTGGGGGCGTAAACAAATGATATTTTAAGTAGATTGCAAAGGGGCTGATGGGTTTGTTTGCATTTTCGTAAATAATTATGATGGGACTTTTCTGTATAGACAGATTTGACTCCATGAATACTGACAGACTGCCTTTATCTGGAGTATCAGTGGTTTAATCTGTGTGACTTCTCTTTAGACCCAGTGTAATTCTGCTTGGGAAAATATTAAAAAAAAAATTCATAGCATGTTTGTAAAGTTTGGTGGAGCTCAGTCATCTTTGGAGATAACTTTGATCACTGCAGAGTAGGTCACACTAACTGATCCAGACAGAGGTCATTAAAGAAACATGGGAAGGCCACAGGGGCTGAGGTTGGGTCAGAAGTAGGGAGCTGGTGCCTCTGGCCACAGACCTCTCAGGGCACAGGGCCATACGTGCATAGCCTTTAGGCATAAGCCAGTGTTGTCAAAGCCTCCATCATCTCGAGGATGCAGCCGAGCAGAAACAAACAGGCATAGGAGTTAACATGAAGAGAAAAGAGGAAACACATGGACCTGGACTGGTAGTTGTGTGAATTTTTTTGTATTTTTTTATTGGTTTACTGGGAGCATTTCCAGCCTCACCTCTTTCTCTTTCACTTTGTGCCAGTTGAGCACATCTGCGGCACAACTGAGGGAAATGTAAAATGTAGCGGATATCCTGTCGTAATAACGTCCCAGGTTCAATGAAAGGGAGCAGGGGAGTGTGGGAGGGGGAGCACATGTGTGATACCTTTTGGTGGACATATGACAAAGAGCGGTGACAGGGCGGCGGGTCACGTAGGACCACACGAGGAGGTTCTGTGTGTACAGTATGTGTGTGATGTGGTGGCGAGGGCAGGGGGCTCATATTGACTGCAGGTGTGCTGTTGGAGGCTCAGAGGGGAGGGGCGGTAAGATGTGAAAATGAGGGGCTTTGATGAAAACTCAGGACATGTGTGATTATGGGGTGAGCATATGTGTTCATATAGAGAGCTCTGAACACTCAGGTGTGCAGGTATTCTAGGTTTCTATACAGCAGGGAACATTCCATTATATTTAATTACTTATTCTTACGTCTTTTCATTCAGGCCATGAACTGATACAGCACAATCTGCAATGAGTAACCCCTGAACAAACTATTTTGTACTCTTATCTTTTGTCCAATCAACACTTGACTTGACTTGTACTAACTATAAAATGCTTGATGAACCACCAGCTGTAGATGCTTGACACACTGCATCTACAATGAAGAGAAAAGGATTAGATGTCATTGCATTGAATTTTCTCACAACATTTTTAGGACAGCAGTGGGCCCTCATAACTAGACCAAGCAAGACTTTATCCCAACCACAGCTTCTGTTCAGAGGCGAGTGAAAGAGATGGAGGTGTAGTGTCATGAATAAATCACGTAGCATTGGTCTGCTCTGCTCGGCGAGGCTAACACCATGATGTTTAAACTGGTGGCTTCTCTTTGCCATTGGGCTGGATAATTGATGGGAGTTGAAATTCTTTCATGTGATCCTAAACTCCTACACTCTCTCACACACTCACCAAGCCTGCATGCACCTGGGTTTGACTCTTACAGTGCTGTAATTCTCTCTGTAATGCACCCGCAAAGCATAGAGGGATTAGATCTTGTATGTCCTGTATGTCTCTGGGATGTAACACTGCTGCATACTGCTTACCCGGCTTTGTACAGCAAATGCAAAAGCATCCACAAAAGCCAGATGGCTGACAAATGGGGAATAATACAAGCCAGAGATAAAGAGAAGACAGTGAATGAAGAGTCTTACAATAACAAGTGCTACGCCATGAGGTTTTTCTCAACTGTTGTGTTTACCCATGCTTGGTCCTCCAGGGGTAATTTGGGAAGAGGAAAAGAGAAAGTTAGACAGAGCACAGAGAGACCAAAACTAGCAAATAGCTGTCAGGAGGCAGCCTGTCTCCTTCAATGTTAGGTGTTTGTGCTGACAAACACACAAAGACAAGTGCACATCGGCTCATTGATAAACCAGTGCATGCAAACGTATACTCTTCTTTTCTACTTACCCTCTTTCTTTCGAACTCTCAGAAGTGACGCCAAGCTTTTAAGCCGTTCATGGAGCTGCCGACCGGCTTTGTCATAGCGACTTGGCAAAAAGGCACTTCACAATGCACCATCAAACTTAAGCATCAGTGACAATATCTCACAAGCATCCATCAAAAAGGGTTGCCTTGCAAAATGGGAACACATTCAAACCTGCTCTAGTGTGTCCTTAACCAGCAGGAGGATGAGAAAATACTTACAGCGGGGTCAGTGCTTAGGTCATGCACAGGCCTTCCTGCCAACTTGGTTCTGTCTGTAATAATTGTCAAGGTGACAAGAAAGAGTGGTGTGGGCTATAGTTCTGGTTTCCACACAGAGACATGGAGCCCAGGGTCAATATTGACAGTCAACCATCCGTGAGCTTGGCTTGATGTCTGGACATCTATTTGACCTTTTAGACTCCAGTTCATTCTAGTTTAACACAGAGGGTGAAAATCAGCAATGGGAACTCCAGCAGGTATAACCACAGATGTAATTTCCATCTGGAGAGGACAGGTTAAAGGAGGCTGTACAGTGAAGTGAGTGGGTGTTGTGGTTTGGTTTGGGCTGGGGACAGGAAAGGTGACAAAGGGAAAGAGGAAATGGGGAAGCTTTTAAATAATTTCCAGTGGCCTCTTATATTTATTTTAACAGTGCATGCTCAGACCATCATATATTTGTCTTTTGGAGTTATCCATGCCAAACCTGGTTGAACCCCTCTAGACCCAACCATTCCTAAACACTCACACATTGTTGGGCTGAAAACCCACACCATAGTGCTCTAGTCAGAGCTGAATCCTGACACTGTTGAGATATGGCCTATACTACACTGAGCCAACTACAATATGTAAATGAAAACACTTGAGGCACTACCACAAACCAACACCACTCAAGGGGAACTATGCTATGACTGAAGTAGGACATAGAAGTCCAGATCGAGGTTTTACTTTAAACATGACCATTGTCTGGACAAACCAAAAATAAAAATGTCCAAGCTGACTGGACATTCCCTGCTGTGATGTGTGGAAAGCTGTATCACTCAACCAGGGCAGCCCAAAGCAAACAAATGCTATGTCTGCAAACTCGTGATGAACAATTCAGGGCAGGTCTGGAACATGCAAAAATATTAAAATGATAATCACACCTCATGGAACCATTGACTTCTGCTTCTTCCTCAAGCAGAAAGCAAAGCTGGCCCTAAATACCCTGGCTCTCTTCCAAACTAATTTGAAAGCAATGATATTTTTAAATTATAGATGAATGTCAGACCATTGATTACTAACAGACCAACAGTTTCAGTTTCAAAGACTTTGATAACTTTTTTTTTTTTAAAGCACAGGAGTGAGAATAATGAAACCTGACTACCTTAGAACAATGGTGGTCTTCTTGAAACTCTATAAAATGTGGTAATACTACACTTGCTGTTAGCATCACTAGCTACATAAGCTTTTCATCACTGGTTCCTAAAACTGTACACTTCCGTAGTTTGATTGCAATTTAATCTTTTGTTTGTTTGTCCACAGTTCTTGTAGTGGCTATAAATAAAACAGAACATTAAAAAAAACTTGTCAATGAGAAAAAAAAAGTGCAGAAGGGAGAGTGGCGTAAGTGGAGCATGGAGAAAGAGGAGTATAGTGATCATCTTGAAGAGACTGCTCCTTTGTTCTGTCGCATTAATCTGCTTCTTTTCCTGTTCCCCCTCTCGTTCTTTTGATCCGCTGTTGGATCATCCCCTTGATGATTCACTAACAGCAAAAGAAATTAAATACATCGGATTCACGACCCGTCCCCTCCTTCTTTCCTCTTCCCTCTCCCCTCCACCACTGGCTCTCCGCTTTTCCCCGAGGCCTACATTTTTTCAATAGATAAGCAGCAGATCAGCTTTTTTTTATTTTTTTGATCGCTTTATTCTCCATCTCTATCTGTTTTCCCCTCTTCCTTTTCTTCTTTTTTCCCCTTCTGTGCTGTGTTTAATCCCAGCCTTGCGGTGGATGCATGTCAGAGATGTAATTCCATTGTTTAACGTGCTCTTTGGAGTCCCCACCCCAAACTCAGTCACTCTTGGGGCCACATGCATATTCATCAGCGCTCCAAAAACAAAAAGCATGTCATTGTTGTTATGTTCCACAAATTAGAGCTATTCAATTCTCCCTCCGTCTTGGCCACTTCTGGCGGATTAATGCATGTTAAACATATCTCAGACACACAAATCCGAAGTGCTAACATATAGACATTCAATCAGTGAAAAGTGTCTGTGGTTTGCTCTGCACACAGCCACAAGCTACTTACAGCTACACTGGGAGGATGTCTGATTGTTTGAAGGCATAAATGACAAAAGCAGCAAGAAAAAAAAACACAACTGTTTTCCACCAAAATACTTGAACTGTCTGGAAGTTGGTGCCAAAGTCTGAACTAATTCTACTTTTGGACAGCAAAAGCATCAGGAGATCCAACAGTCAAAACATGCAGCATGACAACTGCTAACAGTTAGAGACGGACAAACATTAAGACTCACTTTTATTCACTTTTGGCAAATGTTATATAGTTCAAGAGGACAGGCAGACTCAGAAGGGCTGGAGTGCAAATGGTTCTGCCACTGTCCACACCTACGAAGTGAAATCTTGGACAAAGTTTTGTTCACAGTTCTGTCCAACCAATATTGAAAACAAAGCACTTATAGAAAGTTTTTTCAATAGGTTATACCTGGAGAACAAGCACTCTTTTCATTTCTATTAGACGTTTTAAAAGAAAGTATAAAACCAAATCCTCCTGTTGAGGATAACAGTAATACATGTGAATATGTGAGTTTGCAAGACATTCATCAGTCCGATCTGAAAAGTCCGCGCCTAAGTGAGAGTGGCTTTCTCAGTCTTCTGGGTGATGTCCAGAATTCACCGACGCGCAGCTCAGACAGATGTAAACATGGCCTAACCGCACGCTGAGGCGCTCTGCCAGTGCCAGCCAGCCCTCACCTCCTTTTACATAAACAGACGGACAACGCTCAAGCTGGCCACAGTCAAACAGAGAGGAAGGGGGAAGGATTTTACGCTTGTTAGAACGAGCATCAAACCTAACTTGTCCTAATACTGTGTATACTCTATTGTTCCTCTTGTTTGCAGTTCCTAATTGCAGTTCATGCCACCAGCAGAGCTTTAGATATTTTCCACAATGCCCTGTCTTGATAGATCTGCCAGCCCCTCAGTGTCTGTTTGATTTATGCGTCAGGACAAATATGGGTCAAAATGAAACATCCAACACGGTGGCTTCTTCTTGCTTGTTCTTCTTTCTTCTTTTTCATTCCCGTTGCACTTTCTTCTTTTCAAAGCTTTGCTCAGTGTGACTGTGTATGTCTCAGGTTGTGTGCGTGTGTGTGTGTGTGTGTGTTCATGTGTACGTTTCCGCGATGAGACGTGACAAGCGCCTTCATCCTCCCCTCAGACGCCACATTTCCCGAACGCTCCGCCACTCCGCTCTGTGTGCAGTGCGTTTCATCTTCCTCTAACCGGCTCCTTCCTTACTTTTTCTTCTCGTCTTGCGCACTCTTCTTCCGCGCGCTCTCACAGGTACAAGAACGACACACGGAGGAATGAAAGGGACACGATTTTAATTAGAGGAGGAGGCTGAGACAAAAGCAAGGGGATAACGAAGGCAAGCAATGATAACACATGTAAAACACAAAGCCTTAATCTTAGAGAGCATTTGGAAGGATCGCTCAGTTCTACTGTTCTGCGGAGAAGCAGGGCGGGAAGGGGGTGCGCGGAGGGATAGAATGTGATTAGGCTATGAGTACAGCGCTGACAGACAGAAAGAGTGGCATGTGTGTTCCCCATAGGGCCTTCAGATCCCTCTGTTCATAAGGACCTAGATGTAAACTAAAACATGCAGATTTTTTAGCATTGTTTGCTCATTTGGAAAAAAGTAAAACCAAAGAACACATTTATTTCAACAACTTGAATTCAGATTTGCTTTCAGGTGAAATTCCCATAATGCTGCATACACTTTCCTGCTTGGACAAAAGACAGATTGGAAAAATTGTAGAGTGTGCCTATTTACTCAGTGTTACTCGGGGCTCGGGGGCGTTGGTCTTTCTCCCTGTCACTGCCGTGAAACTCCATTCAGATGATGAAACTGCGGTGCGGCAGTCTCTGCGGCTCATGGTGGGATGCTGGAACTCTTTGTGGCTTTCTGCGAGCTCTCACTGATGAAAGCATGTGTAAATGTAGCTCTTTAGCCCCGATACATGCATCTTCTCACTGTGGAGCCATTGTGAGACAGTGCACATGCAGTATTAATGTTGCATAGGCTTAGACTATAAGGCACTTTAGTTGGTTAATTACTTTTAATCGACTAAAGTGTCTGTTTCAAAGTCAGTTTATGTCATTGATCAGCAGCTCCAAGTGACACAACTCAGAGTGAGGTGTCAAAATCAGTTTTGCCTAAAAAACATAACCAACAAGATATTGGTATTATGTGAAAGCAACTCTCAGTTATTAATGAGCTGGATGCAAGTGCTACCCAGTAAATTGTAATTCAGAGTTCTGATGCATGATGGGTTGGCGGTGTTGTTGGAAATGGATGATTTGCAGAAACTTTGGTGTCAGTGTCGTCTTGACATGTCAAATGCAACAGCTTCACCTCATGGTTAAAAATGTTTTTTGGCATAAATCTCACCATAGCCTTTGGAACTTGTGACTCACTGGGAAAGTGAAAATAACAACAAAAGATAACCTGGCAAAGCACATTTTCACAGAGACTTCCCTTAGGTGATGCAAGACTTTAGACAAATGTCTTGTTTGTTCACCTCTGAATGGCCATCTTTCAAAAAATGGCATGCCAGACACACACACACACACACACACACACACACACACACACACACACACACACACACACACACACACACACACACACACACACACACACACACACACACAGCTATATACGCTCGGGAGTGGATCATTTGTCTCTCTCATGAAGTAGGTAGTGAGAATATTACAAACCAAAATCATAACACATTGCCGCAGGCCAGAGGTTGGACGAGGAGAGAAGAGGCAGCTGTGTAATTGAATTACCGCCTGACATGCTGGGAATAGACGGATAGATAGCCACGTGTGAGAAGAAGTCTCAGAAGATAAAGGTGTAGTTTATAGTTAGGGGTCATTTTGTGATTATGACCAAGGTGGGAAATGAATGCAAGTCAATATAATGTCCCCTGAATGGATAGAGACAGTTTGTGCCTATGAGAGTGTGACAGTAAACAGCCTTATCCTCCATTAATAACAGCCACTAATCCCCCTGATGTGATTACCTCTCTCTGCATCCCTCCACACTCTTTTCTCCCATTCACCAGTGCCAACCACTTCCACCGTGCAGCTCAGCTGGTCCAAACCCCTGAACGGATCCAAGACTTCTACTGTGTTCAGCTGCCAAGACGATGGAGGTCTTCACATTTGATGCATCTTCCAACGAGAACTCGCCTCTGGGCAGGTGTACGAAAAAGCAAGTCAGTGCTGTTAGCGACAAGGGGGAATCAAATTTAAACAGATTAAAACCTCAGCTTCTGTTCAAAGCTCTGACACTTAATGCTGCCTGAATGAGAGGTGACACGTGATACGAATCACACAAGATATGGTTTTGAATGTTCAAACATTTATGGAAATATCCGCAAGCAATAAGGATTATGGGTGTGCAAAAGGAAGGCAACAGGCATGTCAGTATAGCTATTTCTGTCCTCGATGACTGGCTGCCAAATGCTTTTTCCAGCATTTGATAAACTCAGTACATCAATATATGGTCTTGTGTGTTTCTATGGAAACTTGGACCTCAGAGAGTGTTAAATTTTGCCACTTAGCTCAAGATCTGCTCAATAATAACACGCCATGATAAATCTTCAAAATGTGTTCAGTTTACGAGAGAGATATGCTCCACAGCGATAAAAATACCCCCCACACTCAAGCACCACTCTTTGTTAAACACATTTACAACAATAACCTGTCACAGTAATACTGCTTTACAACTATGGAATGTCTCAGGTTACTTTTATCGCTTAAAATTTTAATTATTTATGTGCGTTAGTCTGCAATAATGATATTTCATCATGATCTTATTTAAGAAAATAAAGTGCCTTTATTCATTAGTATTAATAGGTCCCTGCTGTACTTACATTTAGGGTCTATGTAGAGATAAAGTCCATGAGGAAAGTGACAGTACAACACTGTGCATGGCTTCTTTGGTCGACTTGGGCAAGTCTCCATGGTAACTGTTATGTCTGACCTTCAGATATGCACGCTGTCTTCCATCTGGCTCAGGTTGGCTAATCAGATCACATCAATGCACACAAATGCACTGTCAGATCCCATCAAGAATGGAGGAGAAGAAGACGCATCTGGAATTTTTTTCTAATTACTTTGTTATAATTTCTGTCCAGTTTGTAAAGTTTAAACCTCACACATCTTCACACATTTTTTTAGATAACAGATTTTAGGCACATTTTCTGTGGACAATTGTAGACTTTAGAGCTTTATGACAAACTCCTCCTGTATATCCGTGTTGTTCCACTTCAATACCAGCTTGTTTCATTTGTGGTAGTTTAATAAACTCCTGTGCTCTGGTGTTCACAAGTTCATCCAGCTCCAGAAGGGCCAACATCTGGCGGCTCCTTAGGCCCAGGGCTATGCATCCGCTGTGGAGCACCGAGGCCTGCAGACCAGTCCCCTCCTGCAGAGTTCAGTCTTTGGTGCATGTGTGGTACTGTTCAGCATCTCCACTTCCTGAGGCCTGGTGCCTTGATGTGGCCACAATAGCATATGATTTATTACACTGCAAAGTCTGTCCAAGCGGCTAATACTGCCATTATCCCTTCTTTGTGCACTCTCTCACTTACTAGATGCAGCTGACACAGATCTGTGTTTGCCTAAAACTTTGTAGTCTTTTGTAGTTTGGGATGGAAGAGGATGTTTAAACAAACTGGAAGTTATGAGGAAGCAACAAAATGTGTGTCGTTCAGTGTTGTATCGACTACTGGTCTGTTTTGTGGTTGGCTGGTGGCACTAGCACCAAAAAAGAACCAATAAGAGAAGGGTAGTGGTGGGAGGAAGGTAAATAGTATTTTAGGATGTTTGACCAATCAAAGTAACCTCAACAAAGTCATCAAACCACCGCTTCCTCCAACCTCCTTACGTCTATTTATTTAAGTGCCGCACAATGTAATCAGCTTGGCCTGAAAGCATTCAAAAATGTCAGTTGAAAAGAGTCCAAAGAGGGACAGCGGGACAGCAGAGGTGAAGGGTCCAGAGAAAAGAGGAAGCACTTGTTCAGAGGAATAAGCAATGTGGTAAAGACGTGTTTACAAGATCTGGTTACACAGCTCAAGCTCACTGCTGCGTTCATATCAGCAGCATGATGACTTACGGCTGCAAAACAGTCATCATGCAATATTTACACCACTGCAGGCAATTAGTCAATTTCTCAGGAAGTGCTTAGTTTGTGAATGCAGGTCTCATGGGTCTGGTGTGGTTTTTCCAAAAGACATAAAAACAGACTTCATTGAACAATTAACAAAACAAAGCGAAGGTCCCTTTTAAAATATCCACTGATATCTTTACACTCTTCTTTCTTTTGAGGCCTGTAGAGCTAGCTTCAGTCCAGGCTTAGATATCCCCTGGTGAGCCCCCATTAACAGGAGACCCCCCTTTCAGGCAGCTGCCTCAAAGCCCACAGAGGTATCACATCTCCCCTTCTCCTCCAGCTTCCTCATTAGGACAATTAAGACGTTCTCAGGACAGATGGATGGAAATCCAGCTGGCTGCAGAGCCTGCCCCTGAGGAGCGCTCAGGAGAGCCTCAGAAAAGAGCAGAGAGCGGGACTATAGCGCACTCTGCTGGTGAATGAGTTTAACTGTATAATACTAAATACTTTAAAGCATTAGGAATCATTTTTATATAATACACAATTTTTAGATGCTGAATTAGTATTTATAAAATAGATAAACTGAAAAGTTAAACGTATTTTATGTTTAACACTGATCACATCAAATTATAAACAATCAAGACACATTCAGGGAACAAGAGAAAGTTTTATATACAATAAGACAATCATTCACTTTTGTGTATTGGATATATGTGGGCAACATGGAATAGGGTTATAGAGATAGGGTTAATGAAAAGATGAAATAATGAAAAGATTCATTCCAAAAAGAAAAGGGGAACATGAAAAAGAACCTGCCATTTATTTCAGTCTTTGCGAATTTTTGTGGTCTGAAATACAATACTGCTGCTCACCTAATCCATAGGGTTTGGAAATTATCAAAAAATAAAGATATTATCTTTCATGCATTTAACATAATACACATCATTTTCTCTCACTCTTGAGGTGAGTGCAGATATAAGAGACGTAGGAACAAAAATATCAAATAAAAAAAACAAATGTTAGTTTCAGTATATTCATTAAAGCTTCACATTAAACTCCATTGAGTTGGCGTGGTATTTTAAAAGTAGCAGATTTAGATTCTTCTCTCACATATGACACATTGTAAAAAACAAACCCATCTTTTAGTAAATATTAATTCTTTCCTAACTGCTGCTCTTCTGCCTCTTCTTCAGTGCCTCGGTGTTTTAGAGAGACTCTTCGAGTGACTCCGCTCCACTGTAACGCACTCCATTGCCACGCCATCTAAGTAACACACGTTTACTCACAATGGTCACATGTACAGCAGTATGCAGGCCAATGCAATCCATCACTTACATGTTCAGTGTGCCCCTCTTCTGTCGCATACCTATGAACATAGAGTGTAAAGATCAAACTGAAGTCATTGTATATACTTAAGGTCATACTCACGTCGAAGTTGCCATATCCCAACGATAGCAACAATCACCAGCAGCACAGGAACCAATATGGCAGCAAGGAGAGTACTGCGGCTCTCCTCAGCACTCTACAAGACACAAGCAAAGTTAAGTGTCATTTTTTTTGGACTGGATCAATCAGCACAGCTTCAAAAGGATCCTTGGTTAAATGCTTACCACTGCATGAACATGAACAACTGTGGATAGCGTAGGAGCTGGGACATCCCGGTGTGGACCTGTTACAGTCAAGAGTAAGTTATAAAAGTTTTTAAATAGGACAAAAAAAGCAGAACTAACAAAAAGCTGATCTGGAAGTGTAGTGCATTTATTGTTATGTGTGGGAATATGGGTGTGTTGAAAAATATAAATAAAAGTGTGGTTTAACTTGAAATAGGTTTGTCCTGCTGAGTGTGATTTGTGCTCACTACTTAAACTGTTGAGGGAAGTGAGAAGGAAACAAAATTATTTTTGAATGGTGTTCATGCACAAACACAAAACATGAGAAACAAAGAGGCAGAAACACATTTTAAATCAAGAAACATAACACCTTTTTCTTTCACAGTGAGGGTGAGGACATTGCTGGCTTTACTGCTGCCAAAAGTGTTTCTGGCAAACATTCGGATGTTGTATGTGGAGGGTTTCATTTCGATGATGGTGGCCTCAGTTTGGTTGGGGCTGAAATCAACAGTCTGTCTATAATCCCACGAGGCTGGGGCAAAGGTCACATAATAACGTAATGAATATATGAAACTTGATCATTTAGTTTAGTAATAATAATTGTAATTGTTTACCGTTCACTGCTTTGTACTCCAGACAATATTCAGAAATGGGGCTGTCCCCTTGAAACCCAGGAGTCCACGAAAGAGAGATGACTCCACCTTCGACATCCTTTAGTTCAATTACTGGTGGATCAGGGAACCCTAAGAAAACACACAGCAAAGCATTGGAACTTTTCCTATGTACTTTTAGTGATGAACTTGTTTAAATGTTAGCATTTCAATGGGACAGACATTTTTAAATGAGATGTATGTTTAATTAAGGCAACGTGCAGCTATTATCTTTAATTACTATTACTAATACTAATATTACTTTTACTTGGAAACAAAAAAGAGCTAGAGGTCAGCGCTAAGAAATTGAAACCGAGACCTAGCAAGTTTTGATCTGATGTTCTTGAGTTGAAACTTGAAGTTGGTGCCTCCCAGACTGTGGCAGATGCTGAAGTGGTCTCAGGAGTAACAGTCTTTGTTGTGGTGGTTGGATCAACTAACACAATAGAAGATGTTTTATATAAATAGTCTAAATAAATTGTATTAGTTCAATATTTTTACTTTAGCTTTTTGGCATTATACCTGAAGTGGTATCGGTCCATTTTGTTGCTGTTGGAGAAGTTGTCCTAACAATTGGTGGTGTTGAAGTCTGATCTTTAAAAGAACAATTGGCTTTGCTTAAATGACCATAAAAAATAAATAAATCCATACGTCCTTTATCTAAGCTTACCCTCGTCCAGAGTGGAGCAGAGCGGTGCAGTGGAGGCAGGTCCGATGCCTCCATTGTTCCTGGCCTCTATTAGAACACCATACTTGGTTGAAGGTTTCAGATTTGTCAGGATGTAGGTCTGAGATTCCCTCGCAGCGTTGACACTTGTGTGCTGCCAAGGTCCGGACGGTTGCACAGCTGGGCCATATTCCCTGTAGCTGATCTTATAACTTCTCAAGAACCCATTTCGTAGATCTGACCTAGGCGCCTGCTCCAGAGGACAGGTATTAAGCCCTCAACACACAGATGTAATTGTTTTATGGGATCTTATGCTTGTGCTTTACCTTCCATGAGACTTTGATGCTGCGAGAGGAGAGGGCCTCCAGCTGCATATCCAAAGGTGGACCCTCAGGGGCTGCAGCAACAATAATTTATTAACTATTACAGCACTACATGTTCATTAATCTTTGCACATTATATAGAAATAACATAGATACAGTCAGTACCTGCTTCTTTTGTTGTCACTGTGAGAACGTTACTGGATTCACTCATACCCACACTGTTGAAAGCAAACATACGCAGGTTGTAGGTCTCGGCTGGATGCAGATCCACCAGAGTGACCTGAGTCAGCTGAGGATCATTTAAATCCGTTCTTTCCGTACTCCAAAGTGCTGTGCAACAGAGAGAATGTGAAGGTCGTTTTCTCTCAGTGTAGATGGAAATATTTTGCAGGTAGGAAAGTGGAGTGTGTTTATACCCTGTTTCTTCTTGAGATCAATCCTTAAGGACGTGACTGGCCTGCCTCCATCGAACACATAACCCCACTGCACAGAGATTGATTTCGCATTTACCTCTCTGAGCTCCACTTTCAGGGGATTTGGATGTGCTGTAATTAAGAAAAAGTTCATTTCAAGAAATCACCAGACATGTGTAAAGTAGAGATCTGTAAAAGTAGTCATCTAAACTATTACTAACTAAGAAGAAAGTTACTAGAGTAAAAAGAAAACTCACAAAATAAAGTTAATTTATTGCTCTATTTTGTTATTATAACATTATAAATATGTGCACATCCAAAAACTAAATGTAGCCAAATATAACTAAGCACATGTATTTCCCGAGAGCAGGTAGGTTAAACAAAATCAAATGGATAGTAAGTGACATTTGTCAAAGAAGCCACTCTTGTCTAACCTGGTACAACACTGAGAAAGATTTCATGTTTGTGATCATTAAACCATCCCGGGATGTCCACACGGCAGCCGTACGTTCCCGAGTCAGTCTCCACGACATTTCTAATGGTCAGGGACACATCACCATCCTCCTTGTCACCAAAGAGGACGTAACGAACTGACAACCTGCTGGTGACCACCGTCCCATCCGTCTTGATCACTTCATTGGCACAGCCGCTGTTTGGAATGGAGCCCCGGCCCCAGCAAACACCAAGCTTCCCATAATATGCAGCATCATATTTACAAGTTAGAGTTACATCTTGTCCCACGGTGGCCTTAAGGGTGTTTGCATTCGCACAACCTAAAAAAAATTATATAAAAACAGGGAAAAATGAACTGAGCTACTTTTAAAAGTGAATTTAAACACAGTCAGTCTCACCAAGGACGAGGCAGAAGAAAAGAGTGCAGCAGACTTCTGTGCAGCAGAAGGCATTCATTTTAAAGCACTGGTCTTGATGGAGATTAGTTGACTTGCCGGATGAAACTAAACTAAACCGCAGTGTGGTTTCAGCTTTGAAACATTTCCAAATCTCAAGATGCTGACCCTGATAATGCTCGCACAAACAACTTCTGCAGCCTGGAGCAGGAATGAAGAAAAGGACTGTTTCCTTTTTTGTGGTTTTGGTTCCTTATCATTGAAGTGGCAAAGTGTTTCTATTTGATGACTAGACAGAGGCAAGGTCAACCTAGAAGACATGATGAATTTATTTGGTATTTTAAATTCACTTTTTTGATGATGTTTCAAACATATTTTACTGACCTCACTTCTCTAGATGTTGCAGCATTATATCTGTATTTATGATCTATGTATTACTAATAGAAACAAACCACCTCAAATCACCTCAACACAATTCACATCAACAAATGTTCACATAATGGTCTCTCCCAATTCAAACTTCCTCTTTGACCTTCCCCATTGTGCTGGGACAAGAAGCACAACGCCCACAAGGTATCATACAGCCATCAATTCAGAATCATCAAATTTCAGCTAACATGAGATTTATTATAACCAAGATACAAGATAATAAGAAACATTCAGAGATTACAAATTTTGTTATGTCAGACAGATTCAGTTTATTATAATGGTGCTCATTTTTTGACTATATGGAATGAAATAAAACTTGTTTACAGAATATGTCACATACACACGTGGACAAAAATGTTGGTACCCTTCGGTCAATGAAAGAAAAACTCACAATGGTCACAGAAAATACTTTATTCTGACAAAAGTAATAATAAATAAAAATTCTATGAATGTTAACCAATGAAAGTCAGACATTGCTTTTTAACCATGCCTCAACAGAATTATTAAAAAAAATAAACTCATGGAACAGGCCTGGACAAAATTGTTGGTACCTTAATATTTTGTTGCACAACCTTTTGAGGCTATCACTGCAATCAGACGACTCCTGTAACTGTCACTGAGACTTCTGCACCTCTCAGCAGTATTTTGGCCCACTCCTCATGAGCAAACTGCTCCAGTTGTTTCCGGTTTGAAGGGTGTCTTGTCCAGACGGCATGTTTCAGCTCCTTTCAAAGATGCTCAATAGGATTGAGGTCAGGGCTCATAGAAGGCCACTTTAGAATAGTCCAATGTTTTCCTCTTAACCATTCTTGGGTGTTTTTTGCTGTGTGTTTTGGGTCATTGTCCTGTTGCAAGACCCATGACCTGTGACTGAGACCAAGCTGTCTGACACTGGCCAGCACATTTCTCTCTAGAATCCCTTGATAGTCTTCAGATTTCATTGTACCCTGCACAGATTCAAGACACCCTGTGCCAGATGCAGCAAAGCAGCCCCAGAACATAACAGAGCCTCCTCCATGTTTGACAGTAGGGACAGTGTTCTTTTCTTGAGATGCTTCATTTTTCCGTCTGTGAACATAGAGCTGATGTGCCTTGGCAAAAAGTTCCATTTTTGTCTCATCTGTCCATAGAACATTCTCCCAGAAGCTTTGTGGCTTGTCAACATGTAGTTTGGCATATTCCAGTCTAACTTTTTTATGATTTGTTTTCAACAATGGTGTCCTCCTTGGTCGTCTCCCATGTAGTCCACTTTGGCTCAAACAACGACGGATGGTGCGATCTGACACTGATGTTGAGCATGGAGTTCACCTTGGATCTCTTTCGAAGTCTTTCTGGGCTCTTTTGTTACCATTCGGATTATCCGTCTCTTTGATTTGTCATCAATTTTCCTCCTGCGGCCACGTCCAGGGAGGTTGGCTACAGTCCCATGGATCTTAGGTTTCTGAATAATATGTGCAACTGTAGTCACAGGAACATCTAGCTGCTTGGAGATGGACTTATAGCCTTAACTTTATCATGCTTGTCTATAATTTTCTTTCTATTCTCCTGCGACAAATCTTTCCTTCTCTTCCTCTGGTCCATGTTGAGTGTGGTACACACCATGTCACCAGACAACACAGTGACTACCTGAAGCCCTAGAAATAGGCCCACTGACTGATTACAAGATTGTACACACCTGTGATGCTAATTAGTGCACACACCTTGAATTAACATGTCCATTTGGTCACATTATTTACAGTCTTTTCTAGGGGTACCATCAATTTTGTCCATGCCTGTTCCACGAGTTTATTTTTTTAAATAATTCTGTTGAAGCATGGTTGAAAAGCAATGTCTGACTTTCATTTGTTAACATTCATAGAATTTTTATTTATTATTACTTTTGTCAGAATAAAGTTTTTTCTGTGACCACTGTGAGTTTTTCTTTCATTGACCGAAGGGTACCAACATTTTTGTCCACGTGTGTATAACTCATGGAAAAACATATAAATACCAAACATACAATACAAGTATTTGAGGAGCTACTACGAGCTCTGTGGATCCTTCTTTCTGTAGAATATCTATGTAACCTCTTTGTAGGCATCCATTTTTATAGAAAACAAGTTACTAAACACATTTAGCCCCAGCCCCTTTTGGGTTCAGATGCTGGTTAAAGTTGTGCATAAGGTTCAATGTGAGTCATGGACTCCATGTTGTTGCCAATTAAACTGCTGAGTCTTCAAGATGTTTGGTTACCCATTACCAGAATAACTTCCTCTTCAATCCTCCAAAAGTCAAAGGGTTAGTTAACTCCTGAAATCTTCCAGAAAAAAAACAACAAACATAAAATGACATAAAGAGACAATTTGTGTCTTAAAGGTCGGACAATACAATACAGTTTGAGCAAATGTATTCTTTAAAAAACATCCACTGTTGGGTAAGTGGCATTTTTCCCTTTATTATATCTGCTTCTCATTTAAGGAGGTTACACACAATGACTTCAATTATAGAAATGAAAGTGTTAGAAAAACAAAAGTAAATGTATTATTATTATTATTATTATTTGTTTCTATCAAATGAAGATTGTCCGCACATCATGAGCAATATTAGGTTCGATCCAGTAGATGGCATTGCTCTTTCACAAGCTCTATCAGTGACAAATATCCTGTTAACCATGAAGCACAGAGGAATATGTTTATAGAAAGAACATATACAATGTGCACATATTTTCTTGTGCTCATCAAAGGGGACCCTATAAGAGGCTTTACTAAAACACTGGTATGAATAGATAAAGTCAACACATGGCAAATTCAATTTCCTTTAGACATCCGCACTGTCTGAAAGTTTCTCCTCATTATGCTTACTTATCACTAATGCATTGGAACGCTCTCGTAAATGTTCTCCTGCCCTGACGTTTTGACTTGTTGAAGAGTATTCCCTGGCAGCAACCTTCTCCCTGATAGAAAGAAATGTGACAAAATGAAATGACATTTTCAAAGACAGGGGCACGTTCAACTGTGACCCATTTCAAATGTAGAAAATTTATGTAAATGGAAAGAGTCACAAACTATAATCCGTTCCACACTTACAAAAAATAAAGGCGAGGATTATGATTATGGTGAAGAAGAAAACAGCTGCCAATCTGCCAATGTTCCCCACTCCCAGAAAACTGAAGAAATCATTTTCCTGAAGGACATTAATGCGATCCTTAATGGCTGGGTCAGAAATAAATGTTCAAATATGACCTCAAATGTACTGTATGTGGTATTTGTTTGGCGCACTGCACTATTTAAAACCTGGCATAGATTTTTGAATGAAGTGTTGGCACCTCAAATGCTTTTTTAATAGGTTCTATGCCAAACCGTTGTACATAGCACTTAAAAGCATTACAAAGTCCTATTAGCTTCATTTTTTATCCATGGATTGATAAAAAGTTTGCAAGGGTCAATGTCAAAGCTGTGCTAAGCCCATTAAAACTTGTATTGAAAGACCATACCTCCTCAATGGTACGTCCTAAAATGTATCTTTCTTCTGCATTTGTAAACGAGGAAGTTGTAATCATTTCTGTAAATGATAAAAAAAATAAAATAGTATAAATATAATAAAAATAGTTAACTGCAGTTAACTAAACTCAAGACAAGACACAGCATGTCTACCTTGTGCCCCCTGCTGCACATCGCCCAGGGTCACAGGCTCTTCCTGTGGCTCTACAATAGACCACATCATGGCTGTATAAAGAAACTAAATCTTGACAATACATTTTAAATGTTTTATTGGCTGTACCTTGCTCCATGATCAAGTGTATGTTGACTTTCTGGTCATTGAACCAGCCCGGGATCTCCACCCGACAGCTGTACACCCCAGCATCACTCCACTGAGTGTGTATTATGGTGAGGGACACATTGCCATTTGCCACAGAGCCCAGCAGCTGGTAGCGGGGGCCACGCCTGGTGTGGACAGTCCCATCCTGCCTGGACACAATGGTGTTGGAGCAATGGAACCTGGGCACCTTGCCTTCACCCCAACAAAAGTCCAAGGTACCATAGGTTTGGGCGTCATAGCTACAGGGCAGAGTGACATTGTGCCCCACAAGGCCGATCACACTGACAGTGCAGGAGTACACTGTGGAATAATGACAGTATAAAAAGACTATCTTACACACAAAACCCAACCTCCACAGCAGCACACTCCACCCACAAGCACACTATACAGTTAAAACAAAAGCACAAAAATATTGACTTACCTTGAATAATAATAGAAAGGATAAAGTAACAAAGACCACGCATGTGTGTAGGCTATTGTATAACCATGTCCTGGAATAAGGATGAGATGAATTTACTCCCCACACAGACACAGACCAGAAGGATTGCAACCCAACATTTCAGCTTCTGTTTTTTTTTTTTAAATCAGGAAGGAAATCAATGTGGTGTCAAATTGTTATATACAGTTGTGCTCATATGTTTACAAACCAGAATGGCAGATTTTGGAATTTTTTTATGCCATTTTTCAGAGAATATAAAATATAAACTTTTTAAATCATAATGATAACAGAAACTACCCAAATGACCCTAATCAAAAGTTTACATACCCCAGTTCTTACTTCAGTGTATTGCCACTTTTAACCTCAATGACAGCAAGTCTTTTGTGGTATTTGTGGACGAGGCTCTTTATTTTCTCAGATGGTTAAGTTGCCCATTCTTCTTGTCAAAAAGCCTCCAGTTCCTGTAAATTCTTGGGCTGTCTTGCATGTGCAGGTTCTAAGCTGATGAGTGCAAATTTTCCTCTATTATTTTCTGATAACATGCTGCGTTCATCTTTACTGTGCCTTTGTAGCTCACACATCCCCAAAACATCAGTGATCCACCTCCATGTTTCACAGCAGGAATGGTGTACCTTTCATCATAGGCCTTGTTGAATTCTCTCCAAATGTAACGGCCAAAAAGTTAAATTTGGGTCTCATCACTCCAAATAAATTTTGAGGCTTGTCTCTGTGCTGTTTGGCGTATTGTAAGTGGGATGCTTTGTGGCATTTGTGTAGTAATGGCTTTCTTCTGGCGACTCAACCATGCAGCCCATTTTTCTTCAAGTGCCTCCTCAGATTTATGTTTTTCAGCTGAAATTATTTGTGTTTTTTTTTTTTTGTATCCCAAACAATTTTCTTGGCAGTTCTTGTTGGTCTTCCTGACCGTGGCCAAAATCACCAGGGTAACTTTTTATCAGTGTCATTTGGTAGTTTCTGTTGTTACTATAATTTAAAACGAGTAAACACAGTTGTTTGACAATAATGGTTTCACCCAACCACTAACTATGAGTGAAAGAAAGATTTCTGTGTTATCATTCATATTCTCTAAAAAATGGCCAAAATTATTACATATTCTGCCAGGGTATGTAAACTTATGAGCACAACTGCTACATGGCATAAGTGCACAATTGGTGGATTGATAGAATGGAGAAGTAGTGCACATGAGACATTGTTTAACAGGAAACATGATTGAGTCACAAGCTGTTTTTAAGAAGTGCTGTCTAGATAGTCTCTAAAAATGTGTCAGTCTGGGCTTGTGCCATGTTAACAGAATGCTTTTTTTTTTAACACTTTGGTCAGTTCTATTAAAAGCACTCAGCAGATTATTATAATGCCATTAGGGTAAGTTATTTTGAGAAAAAAATCATTGTTTATTGTTTTAGTTCCCAGTCTCATTTTGTATCTGATTTATTCTTGTTGCAGTCATTTTTATCTCATATTGATGTGACTAGGAGGGAAGGTGAGAAAGTGGCTTTAAGCTCAAATACACAAAGTACACTGTTTAATTCCCTTTGATTGTCTAGGGTTTAACATGCTGTCTTTTCTGACTGCCTCATTCCATAAAAAAAACAAATTTACAAAGTCCTATTAACTTCAAGGAGATGCTCTCACTGTCACTAATGACTTGCTGTAATTGATTGATATTTCCACAAACTTTACGAAATGATTGCTTTTCTCATTAAAATGGATTTCTGTAAAATGATCTCTAAATGGTTGTCCAGTTTTTCATGTAATAAACACAACTGTATGGTGCAATGGTAAAAGCTGTTTTAGTGAAGTCAAATTTTTCATTGGTTCTGGTGTCCTTTTGTCAGCACCGTCAGACACCTTTGATTCCTCCACAAGCCCCCAATAAATCGCTGTCCTCCCACTTTTGAGCCACAGTATAAGCTCTCAATAAATCTCTGTCCTCCCACATTGTGTTGGGTCATTAATCTTTGCTCAGATTGACTTCTCTTCTTCGATTGAAAAGACAACATTTGAAGTCATCAGACCCCAGCTCACTACGCCTCACACAGAGAGACGCTGAGTTGTACAAGGTGGGGGTCTTATTTACTGCGATTTCCTGTTTGGGTTCATGTCGGAGTCATTGTAAATCCATGACACAGATAAAGGTTTAAGAAGTGTATTTAGAGCACAGAATACAGCTCCAGGCTTGAGCCAAAAAGGGAGGCACTGATGAATGCTTGCCTGATAAAACAAGGAACAAAAAAAATAAACTATAGGCCACACAGTCTTTGTCATTTTTAGACGTTTGTGGAGGGTGGTGCTTAGATACATTTTTAGACAAATACTAAAAATAAATCTGTTAGTTAGCTAGCTGTTAGTTTGTATTATTTGTCGTCACATTTTTTAAAGTGAACTGCCACCACAGCCGAAGAAACGTCGATCTGAGGAATTGCTGATGCTACAGAATCCATGCTTACTGTGAGCGCAAAGATGCTGAGTTGTCAGACTGCTGCTCCTCCTTATGATGACCTCTACCTAAAAAACATGCAGACTCTAAAGCCAAGTGGCAGAGCAAACAGTCTCCTGATGTCACTCTTCCACCATGCACCCGACACAACACATACAACAAATAAGTCTTTCAACACGGGTGTCCATCAAAGATATGGTCATTCTATTTGTCTGACAGCCAGACGTCATTCTTAGATGATGCTTGTATGTGGCCCAAGAGTATTTCCCTGAGATGAATATTTGTTTTCAAACTATGCAGTCTTTTTGTGAAGTTGCCTCAGAGTCATATTTATGCATTTATTCCACATTTCCGTGCCCCTGTAGTGACCCCTTCATCTCACTGTAATATTTTGCCTCACCTGAGATGACAGCTTATTTTTGTCTCTTGTCGCCAATGCACTGAAGCGAAAAGACTGATATCAAAAAAAGAACATCACACATGATTGTTACTGATAAGCCATCTTAAATGTGACAAACGTCTTGTACAGAACATCAATTGTACAAACGTTCTTTGATTTAAAGTAGATTTGATTCTCTAAGCTTTTTATTTTCAAAACTATATTACTCTGGGTGGTCGACTACTTTCTTCAATCCTGGTCTTTTCATATTTCAGCTACAAGTGCGTACTCCAGTCTGTATGTACTCTTCACAAATGAATGATGAACACAGCTGCCGGTTCTTTCCCCGCTTCTTACTTCCCACCCTCAAAACCTCCTGGAAGTGTCCCTCAATGTGCCCCCTCCTTCCCCCGTCCTTCTTCTTTTCCCCTATTTATATCCCACTGGGGAGGATAGAGCTCACGGGGAGTTTGGGAGCGGAAACGTCTCCAAGATACTCCTCGAAGACACCGGTGAGGGGGTGAGAAAGCGGAGAGGAGTGCAGATAAAAAACATTAGCCTAAATGTGTGAAAAAGGATTAGAGGGTGTGAAGGGAGAAGAGAAACAGAATGATGCATTGAAATATATTTCATACTTTTTTTTGTGCATTCTAAACCTCACAATGTAAGATAGGCTATATTTAAATTAAAATAACTTAACACATTACATGAAATGATAAAAGAACAGTTTTGTCAAATAATGGTGTTGAAGTATTTGAGCCTACTGCAGCGAGTCTGTAATGTGGTACACATATAGTCTAATATTTACGGACATCTGTTAACACATGCAACCTTTTCCATTTTCAAAGAAGCCATAAATAAACCGTAACAGCTGAGAAGTTTCTAAAATGTTTCTAAAAGGTAAGACATATTCAACAAATGCAGGGATATAGAAGGAGAGGGGACAGGTGGGGAACTTAACACTGGAATGGTTATCGTGAACAGTTCCATAGAAAAGTTCACTATATATTCACTATATTTATATTCTCAGCTCCCTCCTGAAATATATATTGGACCTAATATCAGCTCCTTCTGTGAGGATGCATTTCAGTGATGTGGTTTCACTGGGAGCACCTCACGCTTCCTCCCACACTGTGTTGGGATGTTGCCATGAATTAAGTCATTCTTACTCGCTACAGCAGTTAATGTTTATTTTTATCAGTCTAATCACTCCTGTCTTAACTTCTTCACTGTTCTTCAGTGTTCGTCTCTGCAGCTCACAACCATCAGCGTTGCAACGCGACAAATGAGACTGCGGTGAGAAAATGCAGACACTTGAGCAGCAGTATTCTCATGAGTTTAGTCTCCCTCAGCATAATAAAACAGGGGGAAAGTGCTAACATAAACATGCCCTTAAAGGCACAATGTGATTAGGGATGAACCGAGGAGAGAGAAGGTCTGCTGAACCAAAAGCTGATCCCTGTCCAACTGCTTTCTCTCCACTGGGAAATAGTCCTCTTTGCATTTCTCACATGGCCTGGCCACCCCATAACAAACCCAGAGAGATGCTGAGAAATCATCCGAGAATATGAGTTAGGGACCAGTATGGGAAATTATGATGAGCACAAGTACCCTAGTGGAAGAAACAGGGACATTGTGAGTCAGACACATTTGTTTTTACATTTGTTTGGAAGAGATTCAACCTTAGACTTAGGGCAACTAAAATTAAGTCCACAAATACGGCCTTTGTCAAAACCCCTGCTGTTGTTATCAAAGTGTTTTTCCTGTCGTTGTGTCCGAGCAGACGGAGCCTGACTCAGCCACAATGCTACGAATCAAGCCAAGGCCACGAGTACGCAGCGCTAAACACAGCAAGAGTCAAGGTTCATGAGAAAAAATGTGTCCTATTTGTATACAACTGTCTAGCACATGCACAAGCTTTATAGTTTTCAAACCGCAAATAACCTGACAAACAGAAAATGAAGCAGATGAGATTGGTGGAAAGTGATGTTTACGGTACATTCAAAGATATCCTTCCCATTTCAAACCAAACAAAAACACTGAGAGAAAAAAGAGCAAGTGATGGCCCCACCAGGATTCCAGGCACTGCCTTTTGTAAGACAGTGGAAAGCTCAATTTATTACCACTACACTGCATTCACATGTGTAGAAACAGCTACACCTGCCAGAAATATCCATTAGACAGTTTAACCCAAGTGCTATTTCCTAATGCCCAGATGCTGGAACCTAATTTGTCGTCACATAAAAAAAAAAACAGAATACCCCTGTATTCTAAAGAGACTAGTCTATTCGAGTGATCTTTACTGACTACTTTGAGGCATATGTGCAGGATTTCCAGCTGAATGGTTGAAACGAACTGTTCCCCGTAGACCCTTTTGGTCTTGTCAGAGAAAAAAAGTCAAATCAAGGTTTACTCTGGCTGTTTTTATTCCACTATTATCTGTGAATGTATGTACATTATGTTATATCTTCAAGCTTTTATGAGTAAATATTGAAAATGTGGAACCTTAAAACTCTATTGTTAAACAAATAGCAAGTCAGTGATTAATCCTTAGCTTGGGCATAGCTTACTACACATTCAGTTTGCAGACAACAGGATGACATACGTGAGCAAACTCTAGTATTGCAGACAGTGTTGACATTGCCTCACTGTGCTTCTGTATTTCAGATGTAAATCCTACACAGTGAAACGTTCACAGTTATTTAAAGGCTCAGTGGTGGTGTAAAAATCTGTCACATCACGGTCGGTGTTCCAGCTGCTATGACGCTGTCTGGGTAAAAAAAAGAATCTTTACTTGAACCAGTTCACCTACTATAGGAATTTAAAGCTTTTTTCTTTTTAACCCGAGGTGAGCATGCCATCCATCTCTGTTTATTAGCTTTATAAAGAAACTAAACAAAGACAGGAAGGAAGCAAAGTGTCCTGTCAGCAGGACACAATGGGGATCTGCAGAGAGGTCACATTCAGTGGGAACAACTTTACCTGAAAGGGCAGAGGTGACATTCCAGACATTACCACCCTTTCTGTTATCTGGGGTTTATTTCTCAGCCACAACTAAAAATTATGGAGCCAAGATGCTAATTCTAGAGAGAAATGCTTAGTGAACTTTTCTCTGGAGTCTGGACCAATCAGGCAAATGTCAGCTTAATGGTACAGGGCCCATTTCTGTACAATCTCATGGGCATCTCCATGGAGACACAGGAGCTGTGTAACTGACTTGGGTCCAGGCTCTGGTGGGACGGCCTGAGTTTCTCACACACGCCTGCTGAATCACAATTAGGCAATAGAACCCGGGAGTACTATTAAAACACGCTAATGCCTTTAGATATTGTTGCACTAAAGTGAAATCTTATATCAGTTGCATTATGTCTGAAAGCAAAGGAGGAGTGCCCCACAGTGAGGTTTACATGATGGATCCCTCACATTCAGGTTTTCTTTATATCCTCTCTTTATCCTTGTGGATATTAAGAAACCATAAAAAATAAAATGGATATGCATGAAATCCCTGGAGATGTATACGTCTCATACTAGACGTTTCTCAGATCTGACAAACCCTCCTTTCTCAAAAAAACACAGTAGCCAATGAGAGGCGGGAGAAGCTGTATTGTACCTCTGTTTTTTTTCTGGCTGAAGTCTGTGTTTCTACTAAAGTTTGTATTGGGTTTATGTGCGACGCTTTCATCAAAGCAGACTACAAACATGGGATGCATTGTTTATTGCTCTCTTTTCAGAACCTTTTAGACTGCAAAGTTGAACATTTTTATTTTTGGTGCCATGAAGCAAAAGATTATTCACAGTATTGTAGTTGACTAGGTCTGGAGGAAACAATACATGATTCTGTGTTATGGTAATAGTCTATAAGTCAAGTTGTGTCATTTATATTTGTGTAGTCACAGCTTCACAAACTGTACAACAAAAGGCATGCACTCTTCTTAAATGTTAATACTTTGAGATTGTAACAGACAATGGCTTTCTGCATTGATGTGTAAAACTAGCAAGTCATCAAGACAAACTGCACAGAAAAAAGAATGTAACAATGTAGTTCAGTTTAAGTTTTTAGAGTCATTAATAACATTTGTTGGAGGGACTTCCAGTGCACAGCAATCTGGGAAATGACAAAATGTAAAATGTGGGGACATATTTCTGTTCCTGACATGTGTTGGTTTTAAAAGCAGATATTGTCGGATTGTGATAAGGTACTGTTGCAAATCTAGGGTCCTGTCAATGCCAGAGGAGCTGGTTTTGAAGAATGGTTTAGTGTGGCTCCTGGGCTTGGGAACAGTTCTCCTGAAACACCAAGTATAGGAGGAAAAAATGAAAGTGAGAGAAAACAAGTTTGTGCCATTTCCTCTAATGATACTCATTAAAACAGGGCAATGATAGTGACTCCAAATGGCTCGTTGGCAGATTTTAATATCTTTGTGTCTCATTGTGAGAGGAGTTGACTTAAGTGTGAGGAGTATGAGGACTGTCAGACGGATAAATGGAAGTAGGAAAATCTCAGACACGAAAATGCTTTTCACTCGAAGTATTGCTGCCAAAACAAGTGTCATGAATATGCAGCAGCTCATTGCTCACTAAAGTTATTTTCTAGATCTTTGGTTTTCTGCTATTCAAAACTGTTCCCTCTTTAGTGCAACAATGCAGTGTTCATATGTAGAGCTGCTTTGTGAACAAAAAGGCTGACATTAAACAACAAATAAAATATATACAAAAGGCTCTATTGGCTCTGTATTAGTGCTGCTCACTTTGTGGTGAACACACTTGAGCCTAGTGTCAAAGCATGACTGAGCAGACTCTCAAGACATGCTTCATCACGTTTGACTCTACACATATTTATGTTTCAATGTAAAAGAGTATTGTAGTCTATTTTTCTATAGTATATGTGTAATTAAATAGTCATTAACGTGAATACTTAGTGTTTTGTTGGATTTTTTGGAAATGTCTTGGTGGCCTGCCCCTCCACCAAGACCTTTCCAAACCCTGAGGAAAAACATATAGACTATAAAGTGGTGCATCAACAAGAACAGGTGCCATGATGTAGGAAGACAAGCTGGCCTTTTCTTTGTGTGATACATTTTGAAAAGTGAGACAGATGAGGCAGACACTATGGGTTGTAACGCCTTTTTTGCTTCTCTGTTCCAAAAACTTCAATTTCTGAGTTAAATTTATTGATTTTAAATAAATCTTAGCCTTATCGTGTCTTGTGACAAAACATGTAGTACAGTCACTGTCAGGACAGTACAGTGAAGGTTTTTTTAAAGAGCCTGAATGCAGACTGAGGTTTTTACATTTCATTACATTTCTGCATTCTTGCTTTTAATATATTAATGTCATAGCTAGGTTTATATTGGGGCCAAATATGTAAACATGAAAAATAAACTGTCATACAGGAAAAGTGAAGCAGGAATGCATGAGTGGAACTTCCCTTTAATCAGTTTCATCATAGTGAATCTTGAATTGACTGGGTCTCGGAGATGTTTCACTGCTTCTTGGCCAAGTTAAACTTAACCTCTGGTGGTCTTGGATGACCTTTCACTTTGCCCATCCAAGAAAACTCTAAAGGGCGCATCGCTGAAAAAAAGGCTCCCATCAACACAATGAGTTACTGCTTCCATATGAAGTCTCTGAAATCGATTGGGTGTTTTGTGATCTTCTGTTGAGCCTCATAGAATTATATTTTGATGCAGTCATATGTATGTTGTCCCTTTGAGTTCAAAGTATTCCTTTTATTGTTCTAAAAGGATCAGCATGTACTCATAAAAGTCAACAAAAGTTTATTTAATACTCATGTAAATCAGCGTAGCTTTTCCCAGACAAAGACATCTGGCAGGGATTCAAGAAAGGACCTTTTTTTGTAAATTTTATGTTCTATCCCTGCCACAAATATTACAGATTTTTATAGAAATAAAAACCATAATTCTGTAGCCCAGTCTACTCTGTCTCTGTCACTTTAGACTAAAATATAAATACTGTCAGATGAATAAATAATAATAAATATGTTAGTAATAAATAGGCAAAGGTGTTAACTTAAAATTACCATACATTTGGATATTTACCATTTGATGTAAAGCACTAGTATGTTGAAAAGCGATATATAAAATCCATGCCATGTAGTTATTATTTAATTTGCATTATTATATATCATGTTCTAATAAAAATTCTCCATTTGGAGACAAAATTGTAAATTTTGATGTTTACTTTAATTGTTTTTATACTTTGCACAATGGTAGAAGTTGATGAAACACAAGATAAATGTCAAACCCAATAGCTCCAGTAGATTGCAATCAACTCAAAAGAAGCAATAGAAGTGGAAAGTAACCCACACTTTGGCAGACTTTTGTGCCAAATTGTGTCCGTCTGGTAGTATACTTACTAAAACCTTTGTGGAGGCTTTGCCCTTTGCCCAAATTCTATCAAATTTGGTACATGTGTAGTCAAGGAGTTGCTGAAGGTGATCAGTGGCATCTGTATGCATGGAATTATTGTTATCCTCTGTCAAATAGGGAAAAAACTGTTAAGGATGGAAATTTCACATTTTTCCTTTGGTTTATGCCAGCTTACTCATAGTAACAGACAACATTTTTGACACTGGGAATACATTCTGTGAGGTCCCTAGACACCAAGAACATGCACATGAACGTTATTGTGGAGCATTACTTAACTTACTTTGGGTATGTCTTTTTAGGCGTTTTAGCCTGAAAATGGTAAATAGCCTGCATTTATACAGTACTTTTATTTTTTTATTTACTCTCTTGGACCCAAAGGCCTTAACATCATGCTTCCATTCACCCATCCACACACACAAGCACTCACACATTCACACTGTGATGGTGGTAAACTACATCAGTAGCAACAGCTGCCCTGGGGCAGACTTACGAAGACGTGGCAACCATACCAACAGTGCCAACAGCCTGTCTGGCCAAAACCAAACACACCACCACAAGCACACACATTTTTTCACCAGTGGCACAGACACTGGATGCAAAGTGAGTGAAGTGTCTTGTCCAAAGACACAATGACCGTCTGACATGGGGAGCGGAGATTGAGCTGCCAACCTTCCAGTTATTGGACCACCCACTCTACCTCCTGAGCCAATGCACCCAAATCCTACTGGATAAAAGTTATGCAGGGCTGCTTTAATTTGCGAAATGTGATTATATGTATATTTACTTTGTTTATTTTACATTTACATTTATTCTAAATGTTGATATTTCAGGTAAATCACACTTTATTCTGGTGGCATATGTAGGGTCAGTGTGACAAGTCATCCTAGGGGTGCTTAGCAAAGAAGTGCAGCAGCTGAGCTCATGTCAGAGACCCATCTCTGTGACATCTGGAGCGGACGACTTCTGGGAGTAAGAAAAGTTAGATTTAGTGCAATATTTAAAATAGAGTGAATTGATTTACTAAGTAAATATAAATCATTTGAGACAGCTGTAAAAAAAAAGGAACAATTAATCTTCACATAAAAACCTCAGCATTATGCAGTCGTCCCTTTGTTTTCAAAGATCAGAGCGGCAGTAAAAGAACATCTTGCAACACAAACAGCCAGCTTCAGCTATAAAGCACTCTCCTTTTATAAACTTTATCTATGATTGAAGGAGCTGCAGATAAAACAAGCTTTAGAGGAAAGGAAATGGAGGCATGAGGATTTCACATTTTTGTCTCTGAGGACTGAACCTCAGACCTCAGTTCATGCTCTCAGATGGAGCACTGGAGAGTTTTGTAACACTGAATCTGACATCTTATCAGATCAATCTTATCAAGAGATGGGATGAGGCCAGTTTGGGTTTACAGGAAGTGGCATCTCTGTGGGCCATTTTA